>JAWZYV010011182.1:0-27092 GCA_038373885.1 Cheiracanthium punctorium
AAGTTAATACTTAGGTCTTAGAAGAACGCTAAAAAAAAAAAAACTTACTTATAAGCATGATCTATTGGCACAAACTTTCTGTAATATTTTTGGCGCCGTAACAACTTTTTGCAAGTAGTCCTATGATTTTAATCATTTTGGTAAACCTAGAATTTAAATTTAAATATTTAAAATGTGAATTTTGCATCCACTCCGTTCAAATATGTCCAACTTAAAAATAAAACCAGATAAATGAAAGCCATTAAGAATATGAATTTTGAAACTCGAACGTAAAAATACTGATATTAACGTATTTTGGGGGATTTATCGTTTGGTTGCGGCAAAGCTACACGAAGGCTATCGGCCTACGTGGGGGGATGCCATGGTGGGGCAAACATAGATTCAAGCAGAAAATGCCGTTACCAGATTATTCACTTTCAGATCGTCGTAAACTATTAGAAGGGGATGTGAATTTTCTTCGCATGTGAATTTAATAATTTGAAATAAGTGAAATAATGAATGCATAATTCACGAGTGCACTGGTAGGATACAGTTCAAATTTAATCTCGGGGTCCATCTTATGAGTGGAATGCAACCTTTAATCTAACCTATTTTTCATTATCTTCAAAATTGCTATACTCAGATCTATGAGATATTCTTGAAGAAAGAGGTCATTTAATCTTTCCTTAAAATTTCAAGCTTAGCTTGGTTTCTTGTGGAAAATGTATCGAAGGGCGAAAAGAAATTTAAAAACAGGTAAAACGCTTCATTTTTACCATGCCAAAGTGCCATAGTTTGGGTACATACCATTTCCTTACCTACGGTAATTTGTATAAAAATCGTTTGTGGATGCTCTATTTAAGCTCACGGTGGAAAATACGAAGAGTTTCGTATTCTACATCTACTTCAATTGGATCAAATTCTTTTTTTAATTAATAATTCTTTTTAATTTAACTGCGAGAAAAACGACTCCAATTTGCAAGAGTTTAAAAAACTTTCATTAAGAGGGCAGACTTTTTTAGAAGTGCTTTTCACTCAACAGATCTGCAAAGCAGTGGCGCACCCAGGATTTTAGTTTAGGGGGGGGCTGGGCTACAAATACTGCTGAACTCGGTTATAGTGACCTCAATTATAGTTATAACTCTCTTATAACGTCAAAATATTCTGTGCCAGTCGACTTGCCCGTAGAACATAACCCCACGAGCAATGTAACTCATTTTAGAATCAAATAATTACATGATCTTTTCAGTGATGTTGTAAACAAGTTTAACCGTGTTTCATGCTCTAACTGTAAGTTTTTATTTAAAAACTAACATCTTTTTTTAGTAAAAAGTATTTTAGAAATAATTTGAAGACAATTTTAAAACGAAAACATTTAACTCATTAGTGACAATTTTCAATTCTTTTCACTTCTAATTTCCCACCTTTAGCGGGGGGGGGGGCTTCATCCCCCATAGCCCCCCCGTGGGTGCGCCTATGCTGCAAAGTATTGGGTCGGGTGGATGGGGGGGGGCTTCTATTTTTTCCAGTGGTGTCGGAGTTCAGCTTTTCATGATTCATGATCAGTTCAGCTTTTCATTTGCGACGCTCGCAGGTGGCATAGTCATGAGAGAGCATATTTAGGCACACACACACAAAACCCGCGGCGGATTCAGGGAAGTGTTCTGGAGGGGGAACGACTGCTGGGCTCCCCTTTTTCTTGAAAATTCACTTGAATTTTGAGAATAAGTCAATCATCTATAGCGTGAACTTAGTTCATCAGTGGCGGTGGCACACTCACTCCTCTAGATGTGTGTGCGTACAGATGTAGACTCGCCCATTCTCAAAACGAAAGTATATCGAGCAGTGCCAATTTTGTACACATAGAAGGAAAATACAATAAAAGCTCATTTTTATGAACACGTGCGATTGTGTGAACTATCCAGTGGTCTCGAATACACACTCCATAGACTATTTTGCAACTCGTTAAAACGTTCGCAAAAACGAGCATGGACTATAGTTCCATGGACATGGAACAAGTAGGACTGGTTTCTGTTCCGCTGGTGCTGCCATCTGTGTTTCACTTAAAGGAACACAAATACCTAAGCTTTTCTATCTGGAAGAGATGAATGGTGGTGGATGGCACAGCAATGAGACTGTTCCTAGGAACGTGGCTATTTATAACTATTTCGAAAAATACGCACAGAACGGAATTACCTCAATCATTGAGTTTTATAAACATGAGAGCAAGAAGCGAAACATGAAACTCTATTTTTGATGGTGCTGCCATCTATATTTTGTCTAAAAAAACACAAACACCAGGACCTAACATTCGGACGCTTTATGCTAGCTTTCAAACACGTTAGCTGGTCATAAAATCACTCAAAATAACGGGTGTTTAAAACATGAAATGATGAAAAAACTTTGTAAAATGCCGATTCAGTATCTGACATTCGGATCCTAAATGCTAACTTTTGAACGTGTGAGCCGATATTTTCAAATCCATTTGTCTAAACAGAAACATGACTTACTTGAATTTCTGCTTATGGTTTTTGAAAAGGGATTTTTTTTCCTTTTCCAATGGCGGGCCCCTGCCTTAGTTTGATTTGTGTGATCATGGAAACGCTACGCTAGGGCGATCTGCCAAGAAAGGGTGGGTGCCTTGGCAGGAAGACTTTCTAAGGGCTTATAAACCTTTCTAAGGGCGTATTAAGACGTATTCACGTGACATCTGGAGAAAACCTACCAAAACTCCAGACCTTTATATCGACAACCGCGCGATGGGGCCCCTTACCGGGACCTTCACACTTCGGCCGCCTCTGCCTTGGAGGCATTGGCCAATACTAAGGCCGGAGTTGTTGGTCCCTTTATTATTGGGGCACCTAGTAGATGGACCAACGTCGACCCCTATGAAGGGACAGGCAAAATGACAGCCACGCCCAATCGGAGATCGAACCCCGACCTCCGGGAACTGAACCCGAAACCGTAGTAGGGTGCTTCACCCACCCTACAGTTTGGTCTGCATGAAAAAGGATTTAATATTTTATAATTAAAATAATTTTTAAAATATATAATCTAAACGAGCATCGGTTATTTTTTTTTTTCTTTATGCGTTCGTTATTAATTCACCGATTTGCCGTGAATTTTCTTCATTTCTAAACTGACCCAGTATAACACAGGACTCAACATCATTATTTTCAAATGTAAATGGCCAGAAGCGAATACTCTATAACTATTACGACAAACAAGAAAAAAAGAACACGTAACCTAAAACGTCCTTCCATTCGTATTCCGTTATCAAGTGACGGCGGTTCTCCACTCCATTTTCAAAACTCGGGTTCTGTTTTAATAGGTGGATGACGACTCCCCCCTATCCCCCGAATGTAAACATTAGAATTAGGAATAAACCGCCCAGGGGGTGTCCTATCTAAAGAACCATTCTATCACGCCTTGGGTCCGGGTTCGAATACCGACTTGGCCGTGGATGTTCACTTGACCGTCGCTTCAGAGGGGGTCACTCCGGCCGCCCATTGGGGCTCCCATAATAAAATGGCCAGGGATTCGGTGCCTTAGGAGTGGCGAATGCTTGATGAGCAAGTGCCCGCCCATTGAAAAAGGAAGAATTTGGAAAAATAGAGAACTCAGAGAAACAGACGAAAAACAATGATACCCCCCCTCCATGTCCGTGCGGCAAATATAATTAAAAACCTTTCATGCTGTTTTGCAAAGATATTTTAGCTTAATTTGATCCCCAGAAGTGCGGGTCAACCCGAAAATTCCTACCACTGTTTAAAATCTTGCCTAACTAGTACACCTTTAACCCTTTGAGGCGCAACCCTTTCCCAATGCTGAAAAAAGGGCAGCCGTTGCCATCGCTCGACTTAACGACCCGCAAGAGGGCGGACGATCGAAACGTTCATCGCGTGCCACAGATCTAGAGACCGCACAGCCAGCTGTCGTCAAAAAAAGGGTCTATACATCTGTGGAACGCGATGAACGTTTCGATCGTCCGCCCTCTTGCGGGTCGTTCAGTCGAGCGATGGCAACGGCTGCCCTTTTTTCAGAATGGGGCCATCTATTCAGCTCTCCTCGCATTCTTCCATTCTTCAGCAGATGTCAGTGCTGGTAAAAAGAATCGTGTCCATTTTTTGTACGGGTAATGACGTGCTCAAAAGTAAAGGATTCTCGTGGAGCTGTGCCACCCGCCACTATTTCTATAGAAATCCAATCTATTCTTCGTGACTGGCAACAGTCAAAACGTCAGAGTTGGGTGTTCCCAGAGCGGGATCACTGCGCGTTAAAAGGTTAACAAAGTATGACAAAATATTGAATATTTGAGAAAAATATTATTCTTGCCGAACTATGAACTGCAGTCACTTTCTGAGTCAGACTGGAAAAGTGCGTGAACGGCGTAAGGATTTTCATCCGTGACGCTGACGAACAGCAGTTAGCCTACACAGCACATCCCTTGCATTCCAACATGACTTGTTCTTGATACACATCGAATTCTACCTCTACGATCATCTTACACTATGAATAAAATTAACTTTTAGCCTTACCTCCATAACGATGGGATACCAAAAGGAGGAGGGCAGAGTTGTCTTGAAAGAGTACATATCCATTTAGTTTTACATAATGACAGAGAGAAGACATACTCAATTGCGATTTCACATTAGTTTAAAAAAAAAAAAAACTTGCCTGTTTTGCTTTTAGAAGCTACAAAAACAAGACGACCCATGTCGATTTCGCCGGCCATCGAACACGCTGATAGCAACACACGAAAGTCACCTCGTGTTCGTAAACTCATCCACTCGTACCACTAGTTGGTTGTTGTGTCCAGAACCTTCATTTTCGGACTTGCGTGCTTCGTGAACCCGCTTATCCATCCCCGTCGAGTCGATGACAACCCAATGAAAGCTTTTACTAGCCTCGCCTCACCATGGCACAGTGGTTATGTCACTAGAAATGGTAGACAGGCGAAGTGGGAAGATCCCGGGTTCGGATCCCATCGACCTAACCGTACGGAGTTTTCCGTGGTTTTCTCCGAATTTTAGCGTCAATACGGGTTAGGACCCCTTAGAAAGACCCCCACGAGGGCACCCCCTTGTGGTGTCCTTCTGACGAGGATTCGTAAGCGGTTTTGAGCCAAGCACACAAATCCGATGTACATGTTCACAACAAAAACAAAAAGCTTTTACTAACACAAACAGAAAATTGTGACAACCAGGATAGGAATGAGAGTGAGAATCGAACCCACGAGCCTACGCTTTGACGTACAGTAAAACAGGCCCTTCACCTCTAAGCCGCCGGTCTCCGCATTTGTTTATCTCAGAACGTCTTTATTATACAGCACTTTAGGTGCTGTCAGGGGAGAGCCGCAACCACAAAGGTCCGCTTTAACCAATTTGTACCCAGATATTTTTGCGACTTTCTTCGATTTTTGCTAATACCAGCCCTAATAGATAAATTTCTGATGTCGACTTCTTGAACAAGGGATGGTTTCTTTTAAAATCATTATGTATAAAAATGGAAATGTCAGCATCTACTGGGTCATGTTAAAATATTGTGTGGAGCTGAGGTACAATACTCGTGAATAAAAGCTAGGGAAAATAAATAGCGTTTTCGACGGATAGCGAAAATGCCGTCCCAAAAAAAGGGACACTAGGCATAAATGGGTTTAACCCTTTATAAGGCGAGGGTATGTGCAGAGAGTCGAAAGTACTTGGGATTTTCTCGGCCCATTTTTTAGGATTCATTCATATATTTTATCTCTACTGTAATATCCCACGTGAAAATTGGAGGAACAAGTATTAAACAAACATAGAAATTTTAGAGGAGAATACATTCATTATTCACAAAATCAAAGTAGGAACACTACCTGCTGCTTGTACACGGAATTACGCAAGAATATATAATTAAAAGCGATGATTCTTATGCTCCATTTTCCAGTCATTATTCCAGCTTTCTTTAAAATGACGAATGAAAGAAAAGTTCATAAGCCAAATTTGATTTAGAATCTAGATGTATGGGAAAAAATACATCCAATATAACTGAACAAAAATCAGAAAATTAACTCATGATAATTGATTTCTGTATTTAATAGATCGTAGGTGGTAAGTATTCTTACTACGGCCTTATAAAGAGTTAACCACAAATACTCTGGGGTCACCCCCGCACAGAACTATCCGCCTGTATCGGGAGGGCACTTGAGAACGCCGCCAAGGCGATCACACCCTTAGAATTGGACAGCGCGGTTCAAAGTACTTGCTCGAGAGTACAGCTTTGACTGTACTGCGTATTTGTAGCTTCAGCATGGAAGAGAGTGAAGCACTTTAATACGACGCAAACGCACAGTGCAGCAATAATAGGTTCCGCCGTGTGACACTCCAGACACATCCTGCTCAGGGCCCTTGTTGAGGGGGGAGGAGTCTCTTCCCCTAACATTAGCACACACACTCTGTTACACTTGGCAAAATTGGGAACTCAGTTGAAAAACTTCGCAAAAAAAAAATTAAAACTTAAAAAACCATGATTCCCTTTTTATGTTTGATAGACATCGCTCAATTTTAACTTAATACGGAATTCCATGTGGTGAATTAGAAGCCAATTTAAAACCAGTTGGAAAACTTGTAAATCTTCCTTCAATCGAAAACTGGTATGTTTGACGAAATGACCATTTCAGTTGCAAAATTTTACAATAAAAACTATGACATTGTTTGTATTACTGTTAAAGACTTGGCAAAATGACACAAACCCAGTTGGCGAAATTCATAAATACAGGCACCGCAGTCTTCCCACTTTATTTTAAAATTTCTTACCTTCATCCAAGTTTTACTTAAACAGCCTGATATTTTAATGGTTTGACAGGCGGAACCTCAGCATCTAAAGGAACATTTATCAACTGTTGAAGCATCAGAGCAATTTAGTCTATTTATAGAGATAGAAATTTAAAAAGAAAAGGGAACGACTGCGATGCCTGTCAATAAGTTGATAAAAGCCGATGTTTGACTGGGCAGTTTAAGGACTTCCTGCCTCCCCCCTCCATAAAGTCTTACCGATGATGGTCCTGATCCTACATAAGGGGGAGTGGGAGAGACTCCAGTCCAAAATGATATCTCACACTACCATCAAGGACCACTCCAGTCCGCCACCTATCCATTCGCACGTCTATCGCGGGCCCACAGGATCCTGTATAAACCCCACATTTCGAATGTCCGTATCTGAGGCTATACCCGCTGTTCAGCCATCTGTCCTCAGCCAGCCCCATGTGTGTTAAACTGTTGTTTCACTATTGGGAACTGTCTGATAAAAACCACGATAAAAAGAAAAATCACTTAAATGTTCCTATACCTTGCAAAAAATTCATTTTACGCACGAAGAGAAAATGGCACCGAATTCTGAAAATGACCCGTTTATCATTACAATATAGGAGTTTTTCTAGAGATCTATTTTTTGTTTCGCGCCTATACGTCGACACATTCAAAGCCAGATATCGTTACATCCACGAATTTGTCGCAAAAAAAAGATCAGTTGTGCCAGAAATTGTTTTATAGTCGATGTGTTCGGTATGATATACAGTGCTGTGCCACACCCCTAGTCCTATACCATGCAGTCATTGTATGAAAATCCCTCATTTTGTAATAAAAGACAACAATTGTCAAATATTTTCATAATTTCAAATTTTTGTAGGGTACTGTGAGTGGTTCTGACAGCCTCTTAAGTGCAGTTTTTGGGCAATATTCAGTTATCAAGCTGACAGGGATTCACAGCTAGAACGGAAGTGGAGGACCAACAATACGCGCCATTTCGATTTGCGTTTTTCTACCTCATTTTTAATCCGGTTTTGTGGTTATTTTTTTAAATGAAGCAAGTCATTTTAGGTAAACACGTTACAAATACTCCGTTGATAACACCTTTTCGGTCATGTGACCTAGCGACCTGGAAGGCGAATGAAACAGCCTTAGAAAACTAACAGATGAATTTCTAAAATGTGTCAAGTTCCACGCATTATACCCAGGGTGTTCCATACGTACCGCCCACTCTGCACAGCCAGATGTCTCGATGGAAGTATATAAAAAATAATAATAACTGTAAATGTACGACCCATAGTTTTCGAGAAAAATAGGAAAAACAAAGTATGACGTCGTGTAAGGTCTAAAGCTAGAGGACGTTCAGACGTGCGTGAACTTTTGGGAATGGTTATTGCAGCAACATAACACAGGCAATGATTTCATTGCATGCGGACGGATGACTCCTGTTTCACTCGTGATGGGGTATTCAACCGCTACAACAGCCATTTGTGGTCACAATTCAGTCTTCATTGGATCCGCCCGAAGAAAATTCAGGAACGCTTCCCTGTAAAAGTGTGGCCCGGAATACTCGGGGATCGTCTGCTTGTACCCTGTCTGTGACCTGAACGGCTCTAGGGACATTCCTACTTGGTATTTCTGCTTGATGAGGTTGGCGATTTCTTGGATGGCAAACCTCTAGCGCCAAGACAAGCCCTGATGGGTCTCCGGCACATTTGTGTGCTTCTGTACCTAATTGGCTGGAATATGGAATACCTCGGCGGCTGGATCGGACGAAGGGGTTCCCGTTCTATGACCACCAAGATCGCCAGATCTCGCACCGCTGGATTTTTTCCTCTGGAGCCATCTGAAGGAATGGATGACTACACAAACGGACTTGGTTGCTCGTCTGCATGCTGTGTGTACTTAGGTGGACTCCGCACTGCAGCGACGTGAGCAGTCACCCATTCCACGGCGGACTAAAGCACGGAGGACAGTTTCGAACATCTGCCTTTGGAATTTGCAAATACTAATGATATGTCCAATAAAGTGGTTTTTTTTCCCTTACACCGGATGGGATGTCATACTTTCCCAGCAAACACACACATGTCCTCTGAACGTCTATTAACGTTAATAAAACGTCTTTATAACGTTAATAGACGTTCAGAGAACCTGTGTGTATTTGCTGGGTTGTTTTTTCGTATTTTTCTACAAAACTAGGGATCGTAGAGTTCTTTGGGAATTTTTTATGTATTCTCAACGAGGAATGTGTCTGCACAGTTTGGACGGTACTTATGACACCGTGTACACACTACAAAAAGCTATTATTGAACGAATTTTTTATGCATCTATACAGCTTTAAAAAAATAAAAAAGCATCCAATTTCAAGTAAAACTGGAACCTGGGCAACTTTTTTACCTTTCATCTGAAAAAAACACCTGTACATACGATTCCAGGCAAGGGTACCACAGCCCTTTTCTTTGTCAGATAGCCTTTGCTCCAGAGAGAAGAAGAATTTCGAGAATTCACACGGCTAAACAGTCCAACCTTCAAATTGGGAAAAAGCGGTCGTTTATTAGAAGGAAAAATCAACTGCAGCCAGAAATAACGGGAAAAAAATTTCTTTTATGAGAGATGGTCTCTTAATAGAGGTGATCTTTCAGAGAGGTTTCACTGAAGATCGAACAGGACGCTCGCTAAGACAGCACCTAGAAACGCGTCAAGGAAAATACTGGAACTGTCATAGTCGATTTATCCGTCGAAATGTAAGTATCAAAATGTTCCACGATTACTAAACTGCCCATAGGGAAGTTTAAAAAAAGTCAAATTCCATTAAAAACCGTTCCTCCATCGTAGAAAGTAGGCTTATTTACAAATGCAAAATAAAACGCATCGAGATGAGCCATGGTACTGGAATAACAAAGGGGTTTCATCGCCATTGTTGGAGGAAGTTTCTTTTTGCGCGATGGCATCGCTATTGTTAAAATATTTCCTAGTCGCCATCTTGATTGCATAAATCTATCTCTTGAGAAGAAGTTTAAGCGGCATTTCAAAGCGAATTCACCGTCTTGTTGTGATTATAGTGATTGAAATGGCTTCTTTGTGGTCCCGTTTCGTCAAAATGTAAGTGTTCACTTTCATTTATTTTGATTTTTTATAAATTACTATAGCTATCAGTATGCGGGTCATGCAATTGGGCTTAGTGGCGATTAAACTGTTGAACATACATATACTTGTAACATTTTAAGTCTTTAAATATGTGAATTTCGTTGAATTACTGGTAAGTTTGTAATGACTAATGCATTTTTTGTTACTTTTTGTAAAACAAGAATATGTATACGCTCACATGACGATTTGTAAAAATTTAAGATGGCGGATAGGAGCCAACGATTGCAATGTTTTCAGCTGAGCGATTTTTAATTCGACGCGATTATTAAAATAACTTGACTGGTCAAAAAGGAGAAGTAAATAATAGGTACAGCTTGGATAGTTGTCACCATGACGAGAATAACTATTTTGCGGTGCTAAGTACCCCAATCTGCTATTGAATTCGTGTGAGAATATTGATTATCGCCGAAACATTTCATCTCGCCAAAGGTTGGCAAATACTTAAGCTGAGCCAAATTAACAGCGAAATAGAAAAATATATTCATTAATTTAAAGAAGTCGGGAAATTTTTACAATAAACAGTGTTTATGAAAATTGCACTAATATTAGGTACTTGGGTGTTACACATTCAACAGCGCCAAATGGAGAATCGTGATATTGTCGGAGAGAACTCTTACAGCAGCCGAGAGTAAAACGGATTAAAGAAGTATTCGGGTGCCTATTAAAACGGAATAGGGTTAG
This sequence comes from Cheiracanthium punctorium, assembly GCA_038373885.1. Lineage (NCBI taxonomy): Eukaryota > Metazoa > Arthropoda > Arachnida > Araneae > Cheiracanthiidae > Cheiracanthium > Cheiracanthium punctorium. The sequence goes on from JAWZYV010011182.1 coordinate 10,596, forward strand.
TAACACTAGTAATAAGACATTGCATTACTGTTTTCTTTTATTGGAGCTATACTACACAAATCTTTTGGAGCTATACTGCAAAAATCAAAAATGGCGGAAAAACTGGCATAAAGATTCGACAGATTAATACGTTAACTGTCAAACCGATTGATATCGCCAAGAGCATAGTGTTGAAATAAAGGGGAAATGTTTCAATTCCTACAGAGTATTAAAGCGATCTTGTCGTCATCATAATGTCGCCAAGAAAAGTCAATGGCCGCTATAACCCACTAGTGCCAGAACTTTCACATCAGCTCTATAAGTAAGGCCACTGCAATCTCTGGTATGGGTTTTGTACATTAAAAGGGTGAGAGGACTTTTTGGTACAGGCCTTTTTGTACTTACGTATTATCCCGACGTTCCGCCAAGACGAGCGATTTTTCAACAAAATAAAGGCCGGACTTATTAGGAGGAAATTATTTATGCTTTGGAATACGATTGGCAACAGTTTGGCAGCAAAATTTGCTGAAAAAAATAGTTTGACGGGAATGACTGCCGGGATAATACGTAAGTACCACCTTTTTTACGCTGTGTTGCTTTAAGGCGCTCTGTGTTTTAAGGCGAATCGTTGAAATACTAGGAAAGCAGAAGTACGGAGGTTTGTGTTTAGTAAACGCTAATGGGCTGAGCAGTTTCAACAGTTTGATATGCTTCACTATTTACGATCTCGAAGATTTCTTAAAATTTTTTGGCAATCGATAAGATATTTTCTAGTCAGATTGACAATATAATAAGGTAGGACTGTTCTTTTACTAGGAGCTGCTCGAATGTCATATTGAACGCCGCCAAATTCTTCATCACACTAAAGCAGTGGTTCCCAACCTGTTTTCAATCGCGACCCCTTTTAGATTTTTCAAAAATGTTCGCGACCCCCCCCCCCTTCTTCCATCCATCATGTTTGACCAATAAGACAAAAAAAAATTAATAATGAAAAAAATATATCTTGGGATTTAAAAATGATTATCTTTTTATTCCGTACTGATTATTATTAGGATGACTGAGGTTGTATTTGACTGACAAGTTATGCTATCCTTCGCTGAATATTGGTCAAAGCCAACCGCGTCTTGGACATCTTTCATATCCCATCTTGGACATCAAGTCATATTTTATTACTGGCTTTTGTCTTAATCTACAAAAGAGTTTTAAATTCAACTTCACGCATGTAAGTGGATGCAAATGACATTAACATCTGAAGCGAAAGCTTAGAAATTATCAGATATGAGTGACGCATAGCACACCCATTTTGAATGAACGATTTTTCTTGGTATAAATCATGTGTTGAAGAGTCATTTTGCAAATTCAAAAATTCGTCCTGCGCTTCATCAGGAAGATCGGTGACATCTAAAGATGTGTGAAGTGGATTTCGCACTAATGCCGCCTCTTGTTCATTGTGAGCTCTGGGATATATCTTTGAATTTCCGATTTAAGAGCTTCAAGGTGGTTAATAATTTCTCACCTTAAATTAACTGCAATTTCTATTTCCAATACTTCTGCCTTAGTGCGCACGTTTTCAAAATTGGTTAACACTCCTAGATACACTTTACGACGTCAGTTTTGTAGATTGGATACAAGCGCCCTAATGAAAAGAGGAACTTCACTTCATGAAGAGAAAAGGGAGAAAGCGTGCCTCATGGCAGAGAAACGTGGAAATATTTTGCCATTCATTTTCTACAAAATCGGTCTGCGGCGACCCCCGAGAAAAGGCAGGGCGACCCACTAGGGGGTCGCGACCCCCTGGTTGGGAACCACTGCACTAAAGGGTGACCTATACGGAGAGGAATTTTCAAGTGACGCTCTGGGTGGGGTTTAAGAATATTGGTTGCAGCTTTGGTAACTGACAACCTTTGATGACCTTTCAATTATGGGTACAAAGTGTATATCGCCCCATTTGCAGGATTGAATAGTTGGGAGCATTCATTGTGCCGTTATAGCCGTTCGAAATATAATACATGGAGGGCCATTTTCATGGACACCTTAATGGAAAAGGATGATCGATTAAGCGTAAGCCGCCAAAAGAATGAAAAATCGCTACGGATGTCCAATATCCAGGCTGTTCCAAATGACTGGATATTGGACATAATTTGGGCGATTCTCTCATTCTGAAGATAAAGTGTTGTCCTAGTTCCTGCTTCTTTGCCATAATGACGAAAAGAATATTAGCTCTCTCAAATTAGGCAAACGTGTGTCCCAATGTTGCACATATATGCAAAACGCTTACGTTCTCGTCAAATGCTGCCTGTGTGTTCGGCCCCAGAAACCTCTTTCAAAATCAGATGCACTTATGATGTTTATATTTAAGGAGATATTTTTGTGCTAAAATGAGGCTGCAAGTACCCGTGTTGTCCTATGGGAAAAAGTTTTTTCAATCATAGCACATCCACAGCTAATAGTATTTTGCCTCAGCTTTTGCACCTCCATCTAGTTACTGGCCATGGTATAGTGCGCCTTTACCAGAATTTTGTTATTTTCTGCTGTTTTCTTTTCTTTTTTTAATTTTTAATTTTTTTTTCAAAACCGATCTTACGTACGAGTATTTCTGCAGAATATTTAAAGAATTGGAAGAAAAAATTCCAAAAGGCACGTCATGCAAAAAAGGCAAGACAAAAAAAATAGTCAGTGTGGATACCACGAGTGAAAAACTTTTCTCCATAGGCCAGCACAAGAATTCGTAGCTTCGTCTTCCCTCTTGGGATATTGCCTTAAGGCTGGCTGTTTGTCCGTAATTTATGAACCCACGAGTCCTTTTTAAGTATTTGATGTTACAATGTGCTCGAAAACCTTTCTACATTACAGGAACGTACCCGACTCTGCGTGTGGAATTTTACGGGCACTGGAAACATCACAACGCTTTCGGTTGTTCTGATTGTAAACGTCGATGGATTGTTATTTTGATCAATTCTTAGTATTTGTCGAACATTCTTAAATCTGTATCTCTTCAGCTGTTGTAACCAATACCCTTTGTAATAATAATTAAAAAAATTAAATAGCTTCACTTTGATTCTCTTAATAAATATTTAGTACATATTATCCTATTCTTGCAATGTAAAATATCAGGCGTACCGGAAAGTAATGTCGTTGCTTTACACAAAATTCAAACAAATAAATTTTCAATAATTATTGAATTACAAACAAGCTGTGCCTGAGCAGAGCACTCATATTTGTTAAAGTTTTAAAGCGAGAATTTTATAGGTAACTTTTTTTTTATCTCAAGATAAATGGCCACCCTCCCCCTTTTTTCTCGTCTACTCTCCTTGGAGGATTCCATTTAAAATGTTCTGAAATCCATTTTTAGGTATTCGTGAGTATTATATTTTACAGCAAGAATTTTTTGGATATCTCTTTTCTTCTTTGAGATCACGCAAGCTATGTGAAAAGAACATTTTGGCCCCCTATCCCCCCATAAGTTACGAATTTTGGAAAATGCTCTCTTCTCTAGCGCCTATGCTATAAAACTCACGTACCTGCCAAATTTCATATTATAAATTTCAGTAGTTATGCCTAGGCAGAATATTGACATACGAAAAAATGACAATACTTTCCGGTACACCTAATAGATCTAGAGTGCTTTCATCACAGCTCTGTTTTATGAAAATATGTCAGAAACTTATCAGAAAATAAAATTTGAGTGCACTCTTAAATGGCGGATTCAATACTGAAAACATCCTAGAAAAATCGCTTCCATTTCTTTTTTCGGTTCCCTCATCTTACAGGGGATGTTTTTACACAGTTCAAAATACAGTCGAGTCCCGTTTTAGCGAAGTCCTTTACAGAAAGAATTTCGCTATAGCGAAGACTTTGGTCATCCCCAAATCAAACTACAATGAGGGAGCTGTACTATCGGTGTACAACGAAATTTCGTAAGAGGGAAAGGATTTCTCGGGTCTCTTGGACTTCGTTCAAACGGGAGATTCGACTGTAGTACTATTCTATTCTAGTCTTTATAAAATACAATTCGCGAAAGCTACAACGTGAGGACTTGGGTGCGTTTTTACAATATCAGACGAAACAATCCATCTCCTTTTCACCGTAATTCTGCCGTGGCGCGCTTTTAAAATGCGAAATGTATGGAAGATTTTGCAATACTATTAATGTACAGGGTGTCTACAAAAGAGTGCGCACAACATCCAAATGGGGGCATTGCTTTGTAAGTCACGCCTGTTTGAAAAATTTGTAAGGTCAAATGTGTCATTTAAACATTATGAACGTTTTCTTTTGGTTTTATTCGTCCGTAAAGAATTTCAGTGTAGGCATTGAAATCCGAGTTTTCTTTGGTAAACACCCTGTTATTGAAAGCGTTCATATTTTGTTGTAATGGAAAATCTTCCCTCGCATTTTACGTTTCAGGGATGTTTTCAGTCACACGCAGCCTCGCGTTATGATTTGTATCCTTCCGTTTTGATTCGATGAATATAAATCTGTGCTTTGAAAAAACAGAAACTGTTTCACGACCCTTTGGAAATACATAAAGAATGATCTCACAGTGCCAAGGACTCGAAAAAATTCAGTCTATTTCTTTGCAAGATGCACTTTACACTGAAAAATGCCTTTTATTAAACTCTTTGGGAAAACTCAAACATGGAATGCCACTGCAAGATCATTCGAAAAAAATTTCAAATTGTAAAGGTCAGGCCTCTCAATGGGTCCTCTTTTTTTTAAATTCCTACCTCTATAACTAATAGAGTAAAATGTTCTGCTTCTTCAACAGTTGTTAAATGTTCTTTTAGATGTTAAGGTTTCGTCTATCAAACCATTAAAATACTAGGCTATATAAATAAAACTTTGATGAAGGTAAGAATTTTTAAAAAATAGGACCCATTGAGAGGCCTGGTAAAGGTTCACCTTCTTTATTTTTTGTAACAGTTCAGAGTACGGCTTGCGAAGATGCATCCTAAACGTTTTCAGTCATTTTCATTTAGGAAGCGAAATAATTTTTTCCCCCGAACTACCAACATCGGTAACATATGGCTGACGTCAGTTCTGTGTCTAGGGAAATCGGATCCCACCCTTTCGACAAACACAGGCTACTTCGGAGGGCATTGGCCTTTACGATGCGCGAAACAAGTGGTTCTAAAAGAGCACGTATCTACACGTAAAAATAACCATCACTGCGCCATCAATACAAGTCGAAACCTTAAATGAACATCCCACTTTTCTTTATCTGTCTGATATCGGCTGTTGAGCCCCATCTCGGAGGGGGCTTCGCTCAGTACTGTTGAAACCGGGCAATCCTTCGGCCGTACGGATCGCTCCTTCACAAAACACTGTCGCCGATTCTGGTCCGAGTACTTGCATCTTGCACGCACATTTAATGTCGTGTTGTGAGATTAAGGCCAATTATCTGCACGAGGGATCTAGGCCTATAGGTGGGGGTCTTTTTAAAGAGTCCTAACCCGTATTGACGCTAAGTTTCGGGGAAAACCAGGGAAAACTCCGAACGGTTAGGTCGACGGACGCGCGATGGGACCCGAACCGGGGACCTTCACACTTCGCCCGTCTACCATTTCCAGTGACATTACCCGCTGTGCCATGGTGAGGCTAGCACCTACATTTAAAATGGCATGCATAGTTTTCAATTAGTGCCAGTTTCAAGTAGTATTGAATTTCAGACGGTGTTCAAGAGTTATTTTTAGTTTTAACATACTGTGTGCAGTTTTATTCTCATTGAAAGTTTTCTAGTTGTTTCAAATCATTAAATGGTTCTTAAGTAAAAAAACACCTTCAGTGTGGCGTCTTAATAATGTCCATCACAATAACGTTATCTATATCAAGTCTATGGATGCGTTCGTTTTTTCCCCGCGATGTCATGATTCTCGGAAAGAGGTAATCGAAAGAAAAACGCACGTTCCACTGCATTAGAACTAGACGTGCAGAAAAACTAGTTTTACAGGCGAAGGAAAAGCGGCCGCTCGCATGCTTGGACGAAGTTCATCGGAAATTAAAATCCGACGATTCATAAAACTATCGTTCATGAGACTGCCTGCAGACATTCGGAAGCGTCTAGACCCAAACAGAAGTTGGATAAATAACACGAACGGCGATCCATCATGACAGAAACTCGAGTATCGTGGGTTAGAAGGGAGGCACTACTGTTCCAATTTCTCTGCATCACCCCTTTCCAAGAGTCAATGGACAGGAATGCAAAGTTTCTACACGGAACAGTTACAGTAAGCCACGGCCCTTTCCAGTCTGCTGACCGATTACAAAATGGCTCGTTATTCGCCTGGACTCAAAAGTTAATAAAAAGTTGGGTTCCATTTCAGTCAGTAGCGTATAGAGGTTTTCATTTCGGATGTGGGGGTGCGGGGGAGCGATCCCTTAGTTTAAACCTTTTTGTGGACGCAGAGCTTTCTGGGGTTCGAAGGATTACTAATAATTTTGGTCTCATACAGTGGACAACGCGATCTGTGCCTTACGCGAATGAATAGGACGCGAGTTTTTCACGTATAACGTATGTCAGAGCCAACGCGACATTTTTCGCTAATAAGTATGCAATAATAAAGCGTACGTACTCTGCACTTCATATATCTCTCTCTCCCACTGATCATTTTGTGCCTTTACAGTACCGTAGAGTATCCTGTTGAAGAACGCTGCTTTTTTTATATGCGGTATTTATTCGTTACTTCGTGTAGAACATGGCCCTATACAGGGTTCCCCAAAAAGGTAGTCACACGCTTTGATACTTGATCTACTACTGATAAGTGGACAATGTCGATTGAAAAATAATGTTCAGAATAACGTAGGAAAATCAAACGTTTAGGAAATAAAATTCACCTCGTTCGTCTTCAAACAAGGACACTTTTTAAATATGTATACGACCCCCGTACACAAAAGATCCATTGAGTAAAATGTGCCCCTAATACTCATTGGGCGAAGTACAAAATTGGGGAATTGTATCCTAAAAGGTGTCAGAAATAGGAAGATCCATGTATGCTGACATAAACCACTTTTCAATGGCTCTCGAAGGACCAAAAAAAAAAAAGAGGTCACAGGATACCGTTTCCGGAGTGGTTCAAAAATTATGAAAGAAAATAATGTTCTCCGCTCTTCCAGCAAACGCGTACATTCGAAATCCTATATAGCCCCACGACCCTCTTTGTTTAAATATATCTCCGAGACGTTTTAGGAGGGAATACTGAAAATGTGTACTCACCTTGTTAGTCTATAGGGCACATTTTACTCCATGGGGATTTTTTTGCACGGGGCCGGTATAAAAATTTACAAATTGTAACTTTAATAAAAAAAAGTTTAGTTCATTTTCAAAAATGTGTCTTTATTCCTATTTATTTTGAAAATCTTTTCAATTGACTTTCGCCATTGATTGCCTGAACTGTATAACGTTATATTGGGCTGGTAGCGGTCCTCGGAATATTTTTCTGACTTTTGCCGGTCCGCAGATGTGAAAAGGTTCGGGAACACTGCTTTAAAACAGTTTGAGGGGTGTTTATAAGTGTGTATAAAGTCGCCTCAGCGTCTAGTTGTGGGTTCGGTTCCCACTCATACCTTGGTGGTTTCAATTTCCTTTCTGTGTGCTCGTCGAAATCTTTCATCGTGTTGTGCACTTAGGATTTATAAGCGTTTTCGTGAAAACCAAGCCCTCGAGTCTGAAACGAAACGTTCCAGATGTAAAAAGTGTCTCAAATAATGGCGTGCGTGTTTAAAAAAATCGTATACGTATACCTCATCTCACAACGCGAAATTTTCAGCTACGCGAGGGTGTCTTCTGACGCATCCCTCGCGTCACAGTCCAGACTCCACTGTATATTTTTAAGCTGGTATTGTTGAGCAGCTTTGCAAATCCAATACTTCGATACGTTTTATAAAAAGTGCATAGAAAAAGTTTAAACCCATTTATGCCTAGCGTCCCTTTTTTGGGACGGCATTTTCGCTATCAGTCGAAAACGTTATTTATTTTTCCTAGCCTTTATTCGCGAGTATTGAACCTCAATGCCACAAAATAGTTTAATATGGCCAAGTAGGATGTTGACATTTCAATTTTTATACGTAATGATTTTAAATGAAATCATCCCTTATTCAAAAAGTTGACATCAGAAATTTATCAATTACTGCTGGTGTTAGCAAAAATGGAAGAAAGTCACAAAAATATCCAGGCACGAATGGGTTAAGATGACTGAACTGGATTCATGAAGTAAAACTAACATCCTTCTTACGTATTCTTAATCGTAATAAACTGCATAGTAGACCATGGAGGTTATTTCTGGTCATTCATTTTCAAATCGGAAGCTCAGTCGACGTCGATTATGTCACTAGAGTATAAAATTGCATTAGAATCTCGGTGCCATTTAAAACTCTTGACATCAGAATGACGTCTACTTTCCAAATTCCTCGTTCCGATACGCTGGGAGTACACCACAACGTTGCTTCACGGAGACATCGAAATCCGGAAATATAGTCTGTTATCAGAAAAAACACTCAAAATACTGGTGTTAAACGATAAAGTAATTAAAAACTTTGTAAAAAACACACATAAGAAGTAAGTGTTTTTTACAAAGTTTTTAATTACTTTATAGTCTATTATATTTGCGAACTTCCATGCATAAAAGTGCTTTATTCGAAGACTTTGTCTCATTTTTCTTGCTAGTACTTTAGGTCAGTGCTTCCCAACCTTTTGACATCGGCTCACCGTTAAAAAATAATAAAACTCTGTCATGATCAGCGTCGTCCAAAAACAGTGAGTTATATACACACATACTTCCTTATTTCTTCCTTGTACAAAGTTAAAGGAACTAGAGTGATCGCAAAAAATTTCAGTATCCAGATTTTGACGAAAACATCGGTTTGCACTCTCTCTAAATGGACTTCGATGAGTTTCTCTGATGGACGTCTCAGCATACATACGTATGGGTGTTCGTATATATGCATATACAATTTATCTGGACCAAACGCAAGTCCATTTGGACTCGTTTCTCCCAAATGTCTGTGCGTACGTAACTGGCACATCACAAAAATTAGGAGTCTTAGAATGCTGAGATTTTATATTTAGGATATTTTTAACTAGTTGTGCACCTCTCTTTTTGGTTCCAGTATACTGGGTAGTTTATCGACAGGACCCCCCCCCCCAAAAGAATTTCAATACATTAAGGTCAGTGGGCATCTTCACTCTATTAATGTCTGTAGTGTGTCACTGTTTGGGCCATGCCCGAAATCTCGTCTATTGTCATCGACCTTGGCGAGTTTTGGCGAAATATCGCCCAATTAAGTGCCAGAAATAAACGTTTCAAGCTGAACCGAGTTTGGCGATATCTCCAATATTGGGCTAGGAATTGCAAAACCTCAGTATTTTCGTTGTATCTCATTCAAATGTTTAGATGACGTGCACGGAAAATGTTTATAGTTTATTAGACGTACAAAAAAGTCATGTAGGGTCCACGTCAGATTTTTATTTTTTGCTCTTTACTTTAATAATAATCCTTTTTCAATGTATCTCTATGCGTATTTCAATGGTTTGGTTGGATGAGAAATGGCAACCCCATGCAATCTGTGTATGAGATGTCTACGTGTAAGAAGATGTCTGTGTCAATAAGAATCGTGTATACAAAGTGGGAAAAATCACGGACGCTTATTCCCTTCAGCTAGGGACGATATAAAAATTAAAAGGTTCCGTTTTGAAGCGACAAAGTGAATCACCCACACATTACCTTATTTATAAATCTGGAAATGGATCTGCTGAATAAATGTGCACCGTTGAACCATTAGGCTTAATGTTCCGCTCAGCAATATAGAAAAGACATAAATCCAGGCCACACAATTCTGAATCCTTCCTTTCTTAATATTATAACGACTTTTCGCTATTTTGTCTGCATCTCGTACAAATTGACAGCCATAATCAGTTTGAGATTTTGCACTTGCGTTCGAAACGCTGAAGAAAGCGATTCTAACTGAAAAGCCTGCAAATGCACCCTTTTCCCACAACATTTCAGCGATCTTAACTTCATTTTCAATGTTGACAGAAACCGCCTACCCGACACTGTAAGACCCAATCACCTTGAAAAATCTGCTCATGCTTAAAGAAAAGCACAAGCAAAACTTCCACACTTTCCATAAACTGAAAATCCACCTACTCTTTGATTTTCAGTCAATTGTATGCTATTTTCAAATTCGGGGGAAAAGCCTGGTCGATAGGCCAGCAGGCTTAGAATTTCCCAATATTAAAAAGGGGGAAAATAGAAAAAAAAATGCGCGGGTTTGAAAATTTAAAAAGGCATTCGTTTCCCAATTTTTTTGCCCTATTTTGGGATTTTTAACTGTTAAAAAAAATCTCTCAGAGACATTTTGGGCAAAGGGATTGTCCTCTTTCACAGAGGTGCGCCTCACCATGGCACGGTGGTTATGTCACTGGAAATGGTAGACGGGCGAAGTGTGAAGGTCCCCGGTTCGGGTCCCATCGCGCGTCCGTCGACCTAACCGTTCGGAGTTTTCCGTGGTTTTCTCCAAAACTTAGCGTAAATACGGGTTAGGACCCCTTAAAAAGATCCCCACGGAGGCCACCCCACCTATAGGCCTAGATCCCTCGTGCAGATAATGGGTCTTAATCCCACAACACAACACAGAGGTGCCCAAAAATAGAAAGATGACCAACAAAAAAAAAAAAAAGCCGATCCCACTTTATATTTTGGAAACGATGTTCTGAGAATATAATCTTCGTATCATTGGTCCAGTGATGACAAGGACTGGCATCATAATAGCAGAAAAAAAAAAGATGGAGACACCACACGACTTCTTTGGTACGTCTGCCATCATCGTTGAACTTAAGATGCGAAAACTGAATTTAAGTGAAATTGAGATGCAATACATCATTAATAATACGGTGTGTCGATTTCTGAAGCAATGTAAGCGATGTCATTCAGTTAAGTTCAGTTTTGGAAGCTCGAACTTTTTGAGTACCATTTGGGAAGTGGTGGTCCTTTAATGAAGAGGAAATGAACACTGAGCCTTTAGCTAGAAAAAGATGGACCCAAAATTAAATGGTCTTTGTGAGAAATGGACTTTCGGAGAGGTTTCTCTGATGGATGAGGACGTTCATACATGCATACATCCGCACGTTGGGACATCACACGCAGAAACTTATCGAAGTAAATTGAGGAAGGGTATGAAATCATGGGCGCCCATACCTATGGGCAGGGAGGGTCCACGGCTCCTTCCTAGCCTCCAGGAGAAAAAATAAATAGTGTGGTAGTGATTTATGTACCGGTATAACGTAGAACTGGTTCAACACTAAACCATGGTACCTTAGTGGGCAGGACCCTCGACTTGCCCCCTTCCTCCTACGAACAATCCTATGGAAACCCAAGGTTCAACTCGACTTATCTCCCGAAATCTGAACACCCAACTATTTCTCGATTACAATTCTTTATTTCGTCCAAGGAAGTTGGAAAAAAAAACATCAAAAAGCATGTCTGCATGGCAGAATATAAATGTATAAGGCACACAAATACGAAAGAAAACACATTGACGTGAGCTGCGCTACTGGATCGACAATCGGGTTTCATCGCCATTGTTGGAGGGAGTTTCTTTTTGTGCGATGGCATCGCTATTGTTAAATCAGTTGAAAGTCGCCATCTTGATTGAGTAAAACCATCTCTTGAGAAGGAGTTTCGGCTAATATTTGAAAGCGAATTCACTGTCTCATTGTGATTATAGTGTTCATATGGCTTCGTTTTTTACCCGTTTCGTCAAAATGTAAGTGTTTACTTTCATTTATTTTGATTTTTTATGAATTATTATGGCAAATCAATAGGATGTTACGCAGTAATGGATTTAAGCTTACGTGACGATTGAAACGTTGAATAGTAGCATTTTGACAGTTTTTAAATCAGTTTCATGGAATCACTGCTAAGTTTGTGATGCCAAATAGTTGTTTTTGCTAGTAAGTGCTGTGAAATAGTGATATCTGTTTTAGTTAGCGAGTCGATTTGTTAATATTTAAAACGGCGTATAGGAGTCTAGGATCGCAAAGCTTGCCAGTTGAGCGATATTTAGTTGGATGAACTTATTAAGGAAACTTGACTGATAGTACGAGGAGAGGTAAAAACATAGATAGAGCTTGGTTATTTTCCATTACGGCAAGATGAAATAGTTCGCTGTGGTAAATCCTTCAATTATAGGAATTATGCGTAAGAATGCATGGAGAACTTTTAATGGCACCCCTAATGGGAATGCTTATTCCCCAAATACTTCCTCTCGTCAATGGGTATCAAATATCCAAATTAATAGTAAAATGAAACATAAATAAAGGTTGATAAGTCATCATGTTTTTACAATCAGCGTTTGCGGTAACCTATATTATGTATTTACGTAGTATATGTCGATCGCGCCAACTGAGGTGAATGACTTTTGTCCGTCAGAAATTTTACAGATGGCGAAATTAAAAATGATAACGGAATAAAAACGATTGTCTGATAAAATGAAATACAAAACGTTTTGTCGTTCTAAAGCATGGTTACGACTTTGGTGCAATCCCGAGATCGCCAAGTAAAACCAGAAATCGCTATAAGCTATAAGAACTCAACTTTTATTAAGGTATGAATTATTGTAAAAGTAGTACACCACTGCGACTTCTGGTACGGGTTGTACTTCAGAAGTGTGACAAGATGTTTAATAGAATGCCTTCTGTAGAGCTTTGGTATTTTTCATCTTTCGGCGACTTTTGATTTTTTGGCGCCTATAGTATGTCATTTCCCGGTCAGGTGTTCCGATAGAACAGTGTGTAGGACTATTCCTTTGCTAGGCAATGGCTTAATGAACGTCGCCCATTTTTTCGTCTCATTAAGGAGGGACACGTATTAAAAGGGCTTCTTCAGTAATGTTCTCGATGAGGTGTCAGATACTATTTCCCGCAGTTTTGTTAATGGACAGCCTTTGGTCCCCTTTGAATTATTTAACTGGTGGCAAAGAATTTAGGCGATACTTGCATTCCGAAAGAAAACCGCCATCTTAGCCACTGCTGCTTTAGAAGTCGTAATGTAGCTTAACCCATTAACGCCCAGCGATTACCCAGCCAGCCACGATACATCGAATTAACGTCGCCGTCGACGTAGTTTCGACGTAATCATCGACGTTAAAAATCCTTGGATATGTCCACCTGTTTGCCCGTCGAGCGCTGAACTTCTCGACGGCGTATTACCCGCGAGGGGTGACCGTGAGAGATAACAATCTAGCTTAACTACGGCGTAAGAATGGAAAAGGGTGACCGACAGGAAGAGAAAATCCCCGATATTGGTCGAACACTCGTCGCTATAACGGCGAAGGGAGACAGATTCTCGGAATTCGTTTATAAAATTCAGCTCATAGTGGTTGATTTTACGTTATAAATTGTCGAATCGCTCCAACAGGACAGAGAAAACCGGCTTGTATTCGTCTAATAGAAGTCGTTCTTTAAAGACTTCGCAGAATTTGTCGAATTCTGACCATTTATAAACGTAGTAATTATGCCGCAATTCCAGACATTCAGAGAATAGACAAATACCATTTACATACGTCGTGAAGGAATGGAAATTCAAACTGTTCTGATCTTGTGAACTTTTGCCGTTTAAAAAGGAAACATTTTATATTTCTATATAATACATTTTAATATTAGTTTGTTAGCTAATAAAAAGTTATTTTTAATTAAATGTGCAAAAATTACAAGTTTTAAATTAACTTCTAGTCGTTTAGATGAAGTTGTAAAATATACATTCATAAAAATTTGAACACAGAGAAAATACATTAAAGAAAAATATAATCTTGATTTTTTGAATTTAATTGATCAGTAACTTGCATAAATAGCTTATGTCTCTATTTTACATTTTAAAGGGTTTACTTTTCCCCCCCGGTACATTTTATGAATTGTTTTTACTGTAGGTATATTTAATAAAAGGCGGGGGTGGGTACGCTGTTTAATTCAATGTTATAAACAATCTAAATATCTTCATATATTGGTGAAAGATGGTGAAAAAGTAACTTAAAAATTAAATAGAATATTAGTAAATTTAGTTAAGTAAGGAATACAGTTTAAAATGCAATTTTACTAACAGTAAATATAATTTACTTATTTTATATAAAAAAGATTACTTTTTAACCAATATATGAAAATATTTAGATAGTTTATAAGAGTAGATTAAATAATTTTTTGCACCCTTTTATTAAAAATACCTCATACAGCCAAAACGATTAATAAAATGTACCGGGGGAAAAAATGGAAACCCTTTAAAATGTAAATTAGTGACATAAGTTGTTCGTGCGAGTTACTTATCTGTTAAATTAAAAATCAAGATTATATTTTAACTTTAATATATTTTTGTATATGTTCAAACTTTTATGAATATAAATTTTATAACTTTATCTAAACGATTAGAAGTTAATTTAAAACTTGTTATTTCTAATCATTTAATTCAAAATTGCTTTTCATTAGCTAACAACTAGTAGTATAATGTATTATATTTAGAAATATAGAGTGTTTCCTTTTAAACGGCATGTGCACCCGACAAGAAGTTTGAATTTCCATGCTTTCACGACGTATGTAAATGGTGTGTGACTGACATATTCTCTAAATGTCTGGAATTCCGGTATAATTACTACGTTTATAAACTGTCAGGATTCGACAAATCGTCAAGGAACCACTTCTATTAGACGAATAAGAGTGCTTTTTTATGTCCATAGTTTATTATAGTTTTCCTGTAATAAAATATGAAGAAGTTTTCTATCTACAAATCCCCCCCCCCCTCTCACCCTCCCACGAGAAAAATTTTGTCTACTTCATTACACAAACAGTTTTTTATTTATCTCTCTATCTCTCTTAATTCTTTGATTTGTTCAATTTCACTACTCCAAATAGGTTTAAATTACATACTAAATGCACACATATTAGTATACAATTTAAAAAGAAAAAAAAACTTTGCACAAAGTGCTTTAATCTGTTTCATTGTAAGTTATGCCATAATGCAATAATAAGTTGACTTTTGTTATAGTAAGTTTACATTAAGTAAATTTGTGCTTATAATGAGAAAAAATATTTCATATGCTTAAGGTAAACAGTTGATTTTATGCCAATTGTACCTTTATATTTCACTCTATAATACAAATAAGAAGACTTACAATTAGCAATTAAAAAGAAAATGAATAAAAGAAACAAAGCACATAATTATTAGTTAAATAATTACTTAACTCACCTCTAAAATTTTGATGGCTGGAATTAAAATTTGTAGTTACCCCGATAAACTTAATAACATCACCGGCCAACACAATTTAAAGAGAGCCAGACAAACTTATTAATATGCCAAGCTAACGATAAATCGTGTTAGCATTGAACTTGAAAAATATTCCAAGAGATACTTGAAAAATATCCACTTTTATAGTTAAAACTATGGAAATTTTACTGTTCTGTGTAGAGCTGAGCTCAGCCATTGACTACACGCTGGAGCGAGTTCTGCCATTGCATAAAAAACTGCGAAGTACGAGCCACGCGAACCATGAACGAATACACAAACAAAAAAGAAAAAAAAAGCATCTGCTTTCTGAGAAAACGGTTGGGGTGGACATGTCAAAGGTCGTGAGAAAGGACCCTGTAAATTCTGTCTCCCCTGCACTGTTTATTCGACGTTCAACTGACTATTAACTAAGCTGAAAAAATTTCTCGATGCTCCATCGCGTGTTTCTTCTTGGCTGGCTGGGGGGGGGGGGGTCTCTTAGACAGCCAAAGCCATAAGCGGAAAATCGGCGATGTATTGACGGATCATAGACCTCCTGAGGGCGACCAACATTAACAGCCGAAGATAGCCGCCTCCCTGACCAAAATCGAACGGCTCTTTAAGACGTCGACAACACAATGTATGTTTGATCTCTTTTAAACGCTATTTTTTGCTGTAATTTTTCCTCGACCTATTTTCGACATTTCGACATCGGGAATACGTAATTTAAACGTGTGTGCGCTTGCTGGGTTAATGGGCTGTCTTTAGATCGTCGCGAAATTTGTCAGTCACACAAGTTCTTAACTATTAATTTATTTTCCTAGTTTAATTTGTTGACTCATAAATCTGATTTCCACAAAATATTCAGCGATAAGAAGTTTAAATGATAATCTTCCTGGTTTATTGATATTAAAAAAAAAAAGAATTACTTTCTTCATACCCTATAAAAGTCGGATATATATTGATCACTTCTGGCATCAACATAAATTTGAGAATGTGCCGAAAAAAGTTCGGCGCTAATGGGTTAAGTCACCAAACGCGACTCAAGTTACCAAATGTTCAGAGCAGTGTTCCCTAAACTTTCCTAGACCTGCTGATTGGAAAAACAGGAAGACTATTTCGTGGACAAGTTGACAAATACTATATAAACTTTTATTTCAGTTATTAAATCGGGTGTTATTCAATTATAATTTTTAATAAGCACAATGGCTGCTGATTATTTTTTAATGAATAGGATATACGTGGTCCGGCAGTAAAGCCTCGAGTTTCAAGCAAT
>JAWZYV010011185.1:0-25120 GCA_038373885.1 Cheiracanthium punctorium
TATACCGCGCGTATTTTAATTTTCTAATAGCAGAATGCATATCACTTTCCGTTCCTTCCAGTAAATGGATCCAGTTCTCAAAATGATATTCCCTTAGGAAATGTACCCGCCCTCCTTTTATGTTGTCATACCTGTCTTCCCTCGAGGGTGTACCCATAATCACACTGCCTTTGTACTGTGACAATTTGCTACAGTGAAATAAAATAGTAGTTAAAATTATGCATTTCTGTTGTATTTATATGCGTTATGTCGCACGTATTTTATTTTTCTAATGGCAGAATGCATGTCATTTATCGTCCCTTTCAGAAAATGGACCCATTTCTCAAAATAGTAGTACCTTTAGAAATGGTCCCGCCCTCCGTTTAGTGTGTCATGCCCGTCTTCCCTCGAGGGCGTACCCCATAATCACACGGCCTTTGTACTCTGACAATTTGCTACAGTGAAATAAAATTGTAGTTAAAATTATGTATTTCTGTTGCATTTATGAACATTATACGGCGCGTATTTTAATTTTCTAATGGTAGAATGCATGGCCGTGTGATTATGGGGTACGCCCTCGAGGGAAGACAGGCATGACAACATAAACGGAGGGCGGAAACATTTCCATAGGGAATATCATTTTGAGAACTGGATCCATTTACTGGAAGGAACGGAAAGTGATATTCATTCTGCCATTAGAAAATTAAAATACGCGCGGTATTATGTTCATAAATGCAACAGAAATGCATAATTTTAGCTACTTTATCACTTTCCGTTCCTTCCAGTAAATGGATCCAGTTCTCAAAATAATATTCCCGTAGGAATGTACCCGCCCTCCTTTTAAGTTGTCATGCCTGTCTTCCCACGAGGGCGTACCCCATAATCACACGGTCTTTGTACTCTGACAATTTGCTACAGCGAAAAAAAATAGTAGTTAAAATTATGCATTTCTGTTGCATGTTTGCATGTATGAACATTATACCGCGCGTATTTTATTTTTCTAATGGGTGAATGCATTTCCCGTTCCTTCCAGTAAATGGATCCATTTCTCAAAATAATATTCCCTTTGGAAATGTTCCCGCCCTCCGTTTAGTATTGTCATGCCCGTCTTCCCTCGAGTGCGTACCCCATAATCACACGGCCTTGTACTCTGACAATTTGCTACAGTGAAATAAAATTGTAGTGAGAATTATGTATTTCTGTTGCATTTATGAACATTATACGACGCGTATTTTAATTTTCTAATGGCACAATGCAGGGCCGTGTCATTATGGGGTATGCCCTCGAGGGAAGACAGGCATGACAACATAAACGGAGGGCGGGAACATTTCCAAAGGGAATATCATTCGGAAAGTGATAAAGTAGTTAAAATTATGCATTTCTGTTGCATTTATGAACATTATACCGCGCGTATTTTAATTTTCTAATGGCAGAATGCATACCACTTTCAGTTCCTTCCAGTAAATGGATCCAGTTCTCAAAATAGTAGTACCTTTAGAAATGTTCCCGCCTCCGTTTATATTGTCATGGTCTTCCCTCGAGGGCGTACCCCATAATCACAAGGCCTTGTACTCTGACAATTTGCTACAGTGAAATAAAATTGTAGTGAGAATTATGTATTTCTGTTGCATTTATGAACATTATACGACGCGTATTTTAATTTTCTAATGGCACAATGCATGGCCGTGTCATTATGGGGTACGCCCTCGAGGGAAGACAGGCATGACAACATAAACGGAGGGCGGGAACATTTCCAAAGGGAATATCATTCGGAAAGTGATAAAGTAGTTAAAATTATGCATTTCTGTTGCATTTATGAACATTATACCGCGCGTATTTTAATTTTCTAATGGCAGAATGCATACCACTTTCAGTTCCTTCCAGTAAACGGATCCAGTTCTCAAAATAGTAGTACCTTTAGAAATGTTCCCGCCCTCCGTTTATATTGTCATGCCTGTCTTCCCTCGAGGGCGTACCCCATAAGCACACGGCCTTCGTACTATGACAATTTGTTACAGTGAAATAAAATAGTAGTTAAAATTATGCATTTCTGTTGTATTTATATGCGTTATGTCGCACGTATTTTATTTTTCTAATGGCAGAATGCATGTCATTTATGGTTCCTTTCAGTAAATGGACCAATTTCTCAAAATAGTAGTACCTTTAGAAATGGTCCCGCCCTCCGTTTAGTGTTATCATGGCCGTCTTCCCGCGAGGGCGTGTACCCCAACCATGAGCAACTAAAAGCTCTTGTGATTTTCTTTTTATTAGATTTGTTACCTTAGGGAGTCATAAACAAATCATGGAAAACAGGATGTTCTTAATCGGAAGAAAACGCTAAGTAATGCATAGGACGGACATGAAAATGTTGGGCAGAGAAGGTATTTTTAGAGCAAGACTGACGCCTTCAGCTAAATAATATTAATACGTATAACAGCAGGCACACCGAAAATCTTTTAACCCTTTGAGGCGCAACCCTTTCCCAATGCTGGAAAAAGGGCAGCCGTTGCCATCTGCTCGACTTAACTACCAGCAAGATGGCGGACGATCGAAACGTTCATTGCTTGCCATAGATGTAGAGACCCTTTTTTGACGCAGCTGGCTGTGCGGCACAGCCAGCTGCGCGGTTTTCAGGTGGCGGGCTGTTTTCAGGTATTTGTACAACATTCGAGTCAGTTTTCAGTGGGTAAGTCTATAAAATTTTATATTAAAAATATTTTCGTACTTGGATTTTTAGCACTGGAGTGCTATTAAAAGCAAAATGGTGTTAGACATGATTCTGTTGCATTTTTCAGTTTCTTTTTTAATGAAATGTGGTGAATTGTTAGAATAAGCCCGGCGGAGATTGTAAAGTAGTTTTAGTAGGCGACTTTAATATTGTTACTAATTTTCGGGGTAACCCGCTGTTTTGGGGCTTAAAATAGTTCAAAATTCGTAGTCTACGCTTCCAATAGATAAATTTTGCTTTTTGTTGCATCCAAATTGGCCAATTAGAACGGGAGATACGGAGGTTTCGGTTTCCCATTCAAATATATGGGGTTTCTAGAAATCTCGGGAAATATTCGTCCTAGGACTTCGGTGACTTCACTTTTGGGGACTTATTTTTGGCACCCAGTGGGGCGATACTTCGCCAAAAGTCTCCAGGCTTGGCGACATATGGGTGATTGGGCGCGATATTTCCCGTGGGGCCTGTAAAGCTGCTTTTGCTGCATTAAAATCACATAACATAACATTTCTCTTCTATGGCGTAATCAAAATTCCCGCCTTGTTGAATCTTCGAGAAATAGACTTTTCTGGAAGCTTCTTGTACCTTCTGCGTCGGCTATAAACTGAAGCGCTTCAGAAGCCCCAGTTCAGTGGGAGTGAGCACCCGTAGTGTGGATTAAGTTGCGTGTGAGTACACCTGCTTTGCTCTGTGATAGAAGCGCTGTTTTGCGCTGTTTATGAATTTAAGTGCTGTGTGTCAATTCTTGATCGCTGAGTCTTGAGAGATTGTTACTCGTATATTTTCACTGAATTTTTGCCAGTGAAAGTGTTTTATTTTGTGTGAGAAATACAGCATTTATGAGAGCTTCTGATCTAAGCGGACTGTTAAAAGCATATTACTGTTTAATTGTGCGTGTGAATTTTGTACAGCTGATTGTTCTACGAAGTTTTAGAAGAAGCCATAAAGTTGTGTCCCATCTTGTTCAGTGGACATTTTACTAGAACTTTCTACACCCACTGGAGTTTAGAACGACGAACCGAGTAAACTAGCAGAGGCTTCTGCAACAATATAGATTTCAATTCAACAGAGGAAAAAAAATACGGAATTCATGAATAATACTTTCCAAATGAATTTGACTCACTAGGAAGTAAAATTGGGATGACTAATGGACCTACGGTAAGTTTTTAATATATTACTTTAGTGTGTATTTAAAATATGAAAGTGTTTCAGATTTTTAAAAATTTTTATTATTTACTTTAAAACATGCTTTTATCGATAAATTCTCATTAAATATTATTTCATAGTACATAACTGAGACCCAAAACTGTAAAATTCTACAAGGGGCATTCCATAAAAACTGAGAGTTATTTTTTTACGTAGTGGCAACACCGCGAAACTAAAAAATAGAAGTGCAGGCGATTTTTTCAAACTGTTAACTGTACGTTTATCCAAAATTCTAAACGCAGGAGTTGATTTTATTTTCCTAGTTCCGTGCTTGTTTAAAGGACTGTTTTATTTGCCCTACAGAAATGGAGATGAACTGGTAGGGAATTGGACATTACATCACGATAATGCTCGCCCTCATGTCGCTACTTCTGCTCAGCAATATCTTAGTCAATGGACTATTAAAATCATGCCACATCCCCCTTACAGTCCAGATCTCGCACCCTGCGATTTCTGGGTGTTTCCGACGTCGAAGGAAAAGCTCCGTGGCAGAAAATTTTACACAGATTCTGATGTTATTTCAGCAGTGGAGGGCTCTTTGGAGCAGCTTCCAGAAGAGGGCTTCTCTACTTGTTTTGAAAAGTGGATTGAACGATGGGACTGTTGCATATCATCTGACGGAAGGTATTTTGAAAAACAATGATGTATTTTTTTGCTGTAAATATTTCTTGATTTTTTATGATTTTATTCTCAGTTTTTATGGAATGCCCTTTGTATAAGTGCCATCATTTCTTGTTGCTTAAAATGCTTTTCCCCCTTTTCTCTTTCAGTACTTTTTAAGCCAGCTGGAATGCTCGCCAAGGAGTTGGACATCTGTTTCCACTTCTGGTGACATTCTTGCTAGCTGTTGCACGAGCATCGCTCCAGTGGCAGAAGTTGTGTCGGGGACCAGGTTCGAATCCTCCAGTGGTTACCTCAACGGCAAAGGAAAACGCTGCGCTGCACAAGAAGATTCGTGGCAGTTTCCACTTGGTGGTGAGAAGAGAACGGCCTTGCCTGAAGAGTTCTTGCGCAGCATGCACCAGACTGAGTGAGCATGCGCGTGGACTTTGTCTATATCGGGGGACGCGCATCTGGAGGACGTCACCGGTGACGGCTTCCGGTTTCTTCTGCTGCTGGCATTCAAGATGGTGGTGGTGGAGAAAGGAGCGGCCTGGAATCGGAAGAAGTTCCCTCTCGGGATGGAGAATCCGAGACTTTGGAAGAAGGAGCGAGAGGGAACACTCCACAGATAGGGACTTGGTCGAAGTTAGGTTGACGAGCCAGCGAGGTAGATGTTCCAAGTAAAGTCTTCGTCAGACTTCTTTGAAGACAGAGTCAAGATGGCGACCGAGTAGGCCTAAGTTTCTGCTGTACCAATTGGATTTTGAAGGTAGAGACTTGTCTTTGAAAGCCTAGTAGTATGTACTGCATCATAGTACATACTAGGCTTTCAAAGACAAGTCTCAAAGGCTTTACCTTCAAAATCCAATAGGTACAGCAGAAACTTAGGCCTACTCTCGCCATCTTGACTTTGTCTCCACAGTGACGAAGACATTACTTGGAACATCTACCTCGCTGGCTCGTCCACCTAACTTCGACCAAGTCCCTATCTGTGGAGTGTTCCCTCGCGCTCCTTCTTCCAAAGTCTCGGATTCTCCATCCCGAGAGGGAACTTCTTCCGATTCCAGGCAGCTCCTTTCTCCACCACCACCATCTTTGAATGCCCGCCGCAGAAGAAACCGGAAGCCGTCACCGGTGACGTCCTCCAGATGCGCGTCCCCCGATATAGACTAAGTCCACGCGCATGCTCACTCAGTCTGGTGCATGCGGCGCGGACCGTTTTTACAGCTCCGTCCGAGTGCAGACCCAGTGACCAGGCAGGTTGCGGAGAATTCCCGGCAAGAGAGAGAGAGATTGAGCTGACGGCAAAGATGGCTTGATACACACTCACGGATGGCGTCGAAGTCACGTGCACACTCGATGAAAAGAGAGATGGACCCCCGGGCTTTCTCCCCCCTCCAGCAAACGGGTACCCCAAGGAACAGTAGCAAACTGTCCACCAGGGGCACGTCAGCTAGAATTTCGAGGAGAGAAGCACTTCCATTCGAGGTAGGAACCTGCAAAGAGATAAAAATGAAAACTCGGCTGTTCGAGTCTCGTCAGGGGGAGATCCCCCTGAACCCCCCCTCATTTTTTAGTTTCATGATTGCCCTATTAAAATGATATTCATTGACTTTGTCATTTTATCGCTCCTCTTTCGCGTGTTTCGCCTGGTCACCCTATGTTGAAATTTTTCTGAGTGTAAGCTATTGATAGAAAAATACATGGGATGCCTATTCTACAGCTTACGAAAGAGTGTAACAATAGATGAAAACTGTTGCGAACGAATAGTATTTAAATATGTATTTATAAAATACACGTGAAGCCTATTCTACAGCTTACGAAATAGCCTAACACTAGATTAAAGCTGTTGTGAACTCATAGTATTTAAATACATGTAAAATTATGTCGCATTTTTGGGACACATTTTTCAATAAAGGGTGTTGAGAGATAAAATGACATAGTCATTAAAAACATATTTTTGGTACTTACGTACTGTATCGTCGACCGAACTAAATTGACCTTAACCCTGTATGCATCACCGTGTTGTAGAAGAGCTGCAACATACCAAACGAAGCTGCACAAATTAATCATACACCGGGCGTTTCAGAATAGATGTTTAAAGCGATTATCTATTTTAAACCGAAAGTGATCGAAATAATTGGGAAAAAGTTCGTCAAATAAAGAGTAGCTTTAAGATATGGAAATTTTTACTTTCCGAACCTGTACCCTGTAAGGAAAGTATTGTGATCATGAAAAAATTCGACTTCGAGATTTGGGTGTATTGACACACTTGGAGGGCAAAACGTCAGAGTTGGGTGTTCCCAGAGCGGGAACACTGCGCGTTAAAGGGCTAATTTGGCCAACACTGCACTGAGTATATAGAACAGTAATGTATGGCACTGCGAAGCTGGCCGCCTTGACGGCTTGTGTTCAAAATATATTTCTGCACATAACACGATTTTTAAAACTTTAATTGTCGAGATATGAAGGGCGCTCGGAACACTAATGGCTTTCGAAATTAAAAATTCTGTAATGTTACGAATTTTCGAGGCAACTCGCTGCTCTCGGTCTTAAAATAGTTTAAAATTCGTATTCTACGCTTCCAATAGATAAATTTTGCTTTTTGTTGCAACCAAATCGGCCAATTAGAACCAGAGATATGGAGGTTTCGGTTTTCCGTTGTTTTTCAATGGAGGTTCTAGAAAATTAGAGAAATATGGGTCCTAGAGCTTAGATCTCTTCACTCTTGAGGACTTATTTTGGGCGCCCAATTTCGCGATATTTCGCCATAAGTCGCCAAGCTTGGCGACCTTTTTGGTCATTCGGCGCGATTTTCCCAATGGGGCCTGGAAGTTGTTTTTCCTGCATTAAAAAAGCATAATAACCTAACATTTCTCTTCTATGACGTAATCAATATTCTCGCTTTATGTAGAATCTTCAAGAAATATACTCCTCTAGAAGCTTCCCGCAGTTTCTGCCTCCTCTATATAAACCGGCGCGCTGCCCCGACAGCTCAGTGCGAGTTGAACGCTCAATGTGTGAAGAGCTGTCAGTGAGAGTACGCTTGCTTTGATAGTGCTATAGAAGCCGTGTTTTAGCTTGCTTTACGAAGCTGTTTTCAAAGTGCTGTGTGTCAATTCTTCATTGCTGTGTCTTCAGGGATTGTGTACGGTATCTCTTGAATATTTTCACTGAATTTTTGCCTGTGAAAGTGACTTATTTTGTGTGAGAAATACAGCATTGTGAGAGCTTCTGATCGAAGCGGACTGTCAAAAGCACGTTACTGCTAGATTGTACTTGCGAACTTGATTGTTCAGCTGATTGTTCTACGAAGTTCTAGAAGCCATAAAGTTTGTGTTCCATCCTGACAAGTGACTTTTTACTTGAACTTTTTACACCAGCTGGACTTTAGAACGACGAACCCCAGGAGTAGCAGAGTAATTCCGCAACAGTAATAACTAACTAAGGGACTATCTAATAAACGGAAATGCCACTGAATTAGAGATGGCAAGTGAATAACAAGTTGGACCTCCTTTACCTTTGATAACGCGAGACTAGGGCGAGTCATTGGGTGCATTCGTAAATTGAAAACTCGTTGCAGGAGTTTTCGTAAGAAAACTGGAATGCGCGTGTTTAGAGCTGTCAGTGTTTAAGTTTCTTTGGACTTTACGAACACCTTCAGTTTATTGAGTTTTGTCACCTGGGAGACGTGTTCGTTTACCATTCGCGAATGCGTTCATTTTGCTGTGGAGAGTTTTTAGTACATACTCCATATAAAATCAACAGGATTTTTAAAAGAAAGAGTGACCATCTTTGACAGAACAGATCAATAATTTAGAAATTTCAACTTCAATTTTTCAAAAACTATCTAGCAAAAGAAGTTCAAATTTCGCTCATAACGGATTGAATCAACGTCAATCTCAACCCTAAAACATGCATTTTTGAATGGACTAAAATTAAAAATACAAATAAATGATTACCTTTGAAAAGTTATGTACCTTCGAAGCAGTTTCTAGCGCATGCATGAATTTCCTCCTGGAAAAAGTAATATTGACAGCTTCAGAAAATGTAAAATACTTTTCATAGCAACATACATTTCCATAACAACGGACGCCATTTGTAAACAGTAACAAGGTGCAGCAAATAATCTTCTCAACAAACTCAATCAACCTAAATCGCTCTCGGTTTACTTCGTTTGAAACGAATTGCACTCAGTTTTGTATACAAACGTTCGAGTTTTTAAACTGAGTGCACTCAGTTTCCTTTACGAACACCTTAGATGGAAACTCGCTGCATGAGTGCAACTCGTTTGGAGTTTCCGAGTGCGGCCATAGTTTCAGCAAACTTGGGGAAGCGTTCTAAAGGAATGGCTTTTACCAAGATCGGCTGTCTATCATTCGGCAAAGGCAGATGGTGTTGTGTGATGCGCTTTCGCACCTTTCTCAAACTCCCAAAGGCGCTCGATAGGATTTCGGTCTGGGCATCGAGGGAGCCGATTTATGATAAAGAAGTCAGAGGTATGTTTCTTCGAAAGACAGTAGCGAATGGGGACCTATGAGAAGATCTGTTCTCTTTCTAGAATACTCCATTTCTATAAGGATGACAGTTTAACCCCTTAACTGCCATATTAAGCAACCCCACCTCCCCTTTTCAAAGAAATAAGCGCATGTAGGGCGAACGCTTCTTCAAATTGAAGCTATATCCTGTCAAAAAAATTTAGAGTATTTACAAAACTAGCAATAAATTACTGAGGAAATTATTTGAGAGAGGCATATATATACGTCCTGTGCAGTTAAAGCACCGATTGCGCAAAGCGTATTTATACGCCCGGGGCACTTAAGGAGTTAAATAGGCGAACTTGATTGTCAAGCATATCTGCATACCATCTTGAGGGAGTCTGGTACACGTTCAAATAAATTCCAAAATCTGCTAAGAGAAAACGCCCCAGACCGTGACTGAGCCCCTATGACCTATACATTTCCGAACTTGTATACTAGATCCACCGTTTCGTAATCCTGACACCATTTTAGTAAGGCCAAGGCGCAGTGCTACATAATTTGCACAGCATTGTCCATCCCTCATTCGGTAGCGCTTCTGTGCTATAATGAAGTAGCACTATCAATACTAGTTACAAAGAATTTCTTAATAGTTTAACGTTGTTTGCGTTCAAAATCATACAGAATCAGGAAAAAAAAATGCCTGACCACCCCATGACGTCGTTGTACGTCTATTGAAACAAAGATTTTTGGTATACTTCATCTAAACCAGTGGTGCTACAGAGGTTTTGGCCTTTCGTATCACTTTTGGTATCAGAAAAAAACGACTTTTGTATCAGTTTTGCAGGCTTTCGTATCAGAAAAAAATATAATATTGTATCAATTTTACATACTTTCGTATCACAAGAAAAAACTATTTTTGTATCACTTTTGCAGGCTTTCGGATCAAAAATATCTGCTTTTGCATCAGTTTTGCAAATTTTGTGTTTATAAAGAAAATTGTATACTTATTTTGCAAACTTTTATATCGCTTACATATTATGTATAATCAACCCCTCCCTCCCCCCCCCCAAAAAAAAAGGCAAAACAAAAAATATTGTTATTAGTAAAGCTGATTATATATCTATATAAATAAAATTAGACTTTTGTCTGTACATTTCTTGGAATTCAAAAATTTTGCGATTTCTATGCGTTTCAAGCATCCGGGAATCCGATGCGACCCTCAAAAAAAAGTTTGTCTGTCTGCCATTCTGTCATTCTGTCCGTGACGCTTTTTTTGTTTAAGCATCACGTAAAAGCGACTGAAGCGAATGATATGAAATTGGGTGTCATGATAGGTGGTAACTCAACTTAAAACATAGGCTTCCAATTTTAAAAAAATCTTGATTGGATTTTGAGATTTTGCGAAAATTCTTTCAAACTGCGTAAATTTGTGTACAAGCATCACGTAAAAACGACTGAAGCGAATGATATGAAATTAGGTGTCATGATAGGTGGTCACTCAACTTAAAACATAG
The DNA here is from genome assembly GCA_038373885.1 of Cheiracanthium punctorium. NCBI lineage: Eukaryota > Metazoa > Arthropoda > Arachnida > Araneae > Cheiracanthiidae > Cheiracanthium > Cheiracanthium punctorium. The sequence goes on from JAWZYV010011185.1 coordinate 10,509, forward strand.
GCGTCCAATTTTTAAAAAATCCTTATTAGATTTTCAGATTTTGCGAAAATCGTTTCAAACTGCGTAAATTTGTGTTCAAGCATCACGTAAAAACGACTGAAGCGAATGATATGAAATTGGGTGTCATGATAGGTGGTCACTCAACTTAAAACATAGGCGTCGAATTAAAAAAAAATCTTGATTAGATTTTGAAATTTTGCGAAAATCATTTCAAACTGCGTAAATTTGTGTTCGCACATCACGTAATAACTGCAAAGGTGAAAAAATGATATTTGGTGAAATGATAGGTGGTCACTCACCTTAAACTATAAGCATCTAATTAAAAAAATCCATCAGATTTCGAGATTTTGTGAAAATCGTTTAAAACTGAGTGAATCTTTGTTCCCGTATTACGTAATAACGACTAAAGCGAATGATATGAAATTTGGTCACACGATAGATGGTTGCTCAACATAAACTATAGGGGTCCAATTTTTTAAACATTTTTATTAGATTTTTGAGATTTTGTGAAAATTCTCTCAAAATACGTTTATATTTCTTCAAACATCACGTAATAACGACTAATACGAATGTTACGAAATTGAGTGATATGATAGGTAGTTGCTAATCTTAATTTATAGGCGTTGAATTTTTAAAATATTTTGCTTACATTTTGAGATTTTTCGAAAATCGTTTTAAAATGCTGAAAATTTGTTCCAGCATCACGAAATAAAGACTGCAGGGAATGAAACGAATTTGGGTGACAGGATAGGTTGTCACTCCACTTAAATTCTAGGCTTCCAATTTTTCAAAAATGTTGATTAAATTTTGAGATTTTGCGAAAATTATTTCAATATGCGTAAATATTCGTTCGCGCATCCCATAATTACGACTAAAGCGAATGAAATGATATTACTTAGTTACTCTCTAACCTGTAATATTTTAACAATACATGAAAATTATAACTTCGCTTTCTTTGCTTTGGCAACGTACTACATAATTCTGTGTACTCCTACAATGCTGGCGAAAGTTCTTGCTTTTTAGAAATTTTCATTCACTAACCCGTCGAGGACGGGTACTTCAGCTTGTATATATATATATTTAATGGAGAATTTCAAATCAGTGTTATACTGGTGTTTAAATTTGATTAATGGGCCGTATTTTAAAGTATTGACATTAGTATTGTACCACCAGTATTGTACAAGCCAGGAGAGCTATATGTAAGTAATTTAGTTAATAAACTTAATAATTTTATATTTTAAGAAAATCATTTTTTAGGCTACAACTTTTCAAAAAGTATTTTTTTTTCTTTTTGTCAAGCAGGGTAAGAAGCCAAAATATTTTTGAAAAAAAAAAACAAAAAAAACAAAACAAACAGGGAAAGAAGGAGAGCTAAAGAAAATATAGGGGGAGGGGGAGGAATTTTTTTTCCAATTAGATTTGATAAATTTACTTTAACATGTTTAAAAATCAATGTAGATCCGTATTTTAAAATATATATGTAATGTATAAAAAGGTAATTTGGGTTTTACTAGTTTTGGTATTGTTCAAGTGGTACTTTCACTGTAAGTTTTGCTTTTCTGTCTTACTTGCCACGCGCGCTCTGGAGCTATGTTTAATTTATTTTGTTATTTGTCAGACATCAGGCCGTCGATTCTGAGTTCTTTAGAGTGTACACGTGTCCCCACGCCTTTGTATCCCCGGATGCGGGTCATGTTGGTAAATGTGTGTGGTTCGATCAGAGATAAGAGAGAGGCGGAGTTATGTCTTCGCAAACCACGTGGTGTGGTGAGCGTAAATACACCCGCACATCGAAAATCGAGAGACTTCTGCCACTGGAACTGCTTAATGAGTCCACGCTGATTTTTGTACCCGTCTCCCCCCTCTCCTCTTCTCACTCTATATTGTAACTTAAAGATAATGTTTAATAAACCGTTTTACCTGCCTTAAATCTGGAACTTTACTGAAATATCTGACGTCTCACATATATATATACCATTCAAGGTGAAATTCGACTACAATACGTTATTTTTTCAGCATTTGCTGAATACAATCGAATTACTCCTTAACCCTTTGAGGCGCAACCCTTTCTTAATGCTGGAAAAAGGGCAGCCGTTGCCATCGCTCGACTTAGCTACCAGCAAGATGGCGGACGATCGAAACGTTCATCGCGTGCCACAGATCTAGAGACCCTTTTTTGACCCGCAGGCGATGAACGTTTCGATCGTCCGCCATCTTGCTGGTAGCTAAGTCGAGCGATGGCAACGGCTGCCCTTTTTTCAGCATTGGGCAATCCATCCGGCTGTTCTCGCATTCTTCCATTTTTCAGCAGATGTCAGTGCTGTTAAAAAGAATCGTGACCCTTTTTTAACTGGAAATGACGTGCTAAAAAGCAAAGGATTCTCGTGGAGCTATGTCACCCGCAACTGTTTTTATAGAAATCCAATCTATTCTTCGTGACTGGCAACAGTCCAAATGTCAGAGTTGGGTGTTCCCAAGCGGGAACACTGCACGTTAAAGGGTTAAAATGCACAGGAGAAAAAAGACAGCCATTAATTCAGACAGAATAGAAAATAAGTAAGTCCATTTGCAATGAAAAGTGCTACAGAAAGATGTACGTTAATGTGGATTATGATTAACTGCAAGAAAACTTCCAGCCAAATTAAATGTAATATTTTAACATTTATCTCTCTCTTAAAAAAAGAATGCTACTGAAATAATTCATATTCTTAGAACTTTCTCCATTCAGAAAAATTCAAACACCTTACGCAAGAGATTCAAAATAATTTTTGTACATTTATTACTTTTTCTTGACTTCGGCTTCATAATTAACAAAAAATCAAGCAAAATATTTTTTGTTTGAATAATCAGAAAAAAATCACTAGAATTAAATAATATGACAGTCAAAAATGAGGGGGGTGGGTCTGCTTTATACATCTTCCCCCCTCCCCTCAACCTCTCCAAGCTCTTTTGCAATAGCCTGTATTTCTTGGGTGGCCCCCTCCTTTTTTAGTGGAACAAGCCTGAAATCAACAATTGCAACCGCATTTTACACGCCTGTTTAGTTTTATGAAATTATTATTCAGATGCCAAATTAGAGAAGTTTTGCGTAATATCGTAAATATCGGTTGAAAAGCGTAAAATAACGGGAGTTTCGCGTAAAATCGTAAAAATCGGTGAAAAAATGCAACCTTCCAACTGAAAGCATACAAAATGGCAAGTATGAATAAGTATATTTAAGCTACCTTAATGATTTCACTCTTTCTTCATGTGTTGAATTCTACCAAACTGTGGTAGAATTTGTATTTTAAAATACAAAATTACTTCATTTAAGGAAATCTACACTTTTTAAAAAGTTGTGTAAGAACGGCATTATGCTTTATTTCAACAAAAACAGGAAAAATTCGGTTTTGTAATCGAAAAAAAAAAAAACAACCGGGAATCAATCGATTTACCATAGATTCCCGTTTTTTGCGATTATTGGCAATTAAGTAATCTCAAAAAAAACAAACAAACAAACTCGGAAAATTCAAATGAATAGTAAATTTCAAGAGATAATTTTTGGGAAACAAAATATGGGCCGTGATTTCATTAAATTAAAAAAAAAACTTCCAAATTCATTAAAAGCGTAAAAAAAACGAGAAATTCGAGTAAAATCGTTAAAAAAAAAGAAGAAAAGCGGGAGTTTATCGTAAAATCGTAAACTTTAGGCTGAAAGCGTAAAAATTGCAACTATGAATAACTGCATTTAACCAGACTTCGTGGAGATTACCGTCGACTGTAATCGATGACTAAAATAATATTTTACAAAAATGCTATAATAAAATTGCTTTATTATCGAATTCTTTTTGCTGTTTGATTTCTTCAACATTAAAATGACTGTTATTTTACTAAATTAACATTCGCTAGTTATAATCTTTTTGAAAATTGTTTGTAATCGTAATCCATATCATTTCTCGTAATCAATTACAGATGATCGAAGTCTGTATTTAACTGTCTTAATGATTTAACTTTTCATGCTTTGAAAATTCAAAAGCGTGGAGGCATTACAAATTTTTTCATTTAATAAAACCTACACTTTTACAAAAGTTGTTCAAGACCGTTATTACGCTTTATATTCATAAGAACACAAAAAAATCAAGTATTGTAATCGCAAAATAACAGGAATCGATCGATTTACCAACAAATTTTCCAAAATCTTGCATATATTCGGGCTCGAAACTGACCGAAAATATTTCGATTTAGATTCGAATTTTTATCGTATTCCGCATTATCTGCAATTTTTCTCAATATGTATGCAGAGGTCTCAAACTAGGGGAGAGCAACGTGCCCCCCTCCCTTAGTCGGGCTGTTACGTCAAAATGGACAGAAGGGGGGCACTTAACAATTATTGTTGTTTTTTGTTTCTTATTTGAGCTTTCATTTAGTTTCCATTTTGCGTATAGTGGATTATTTTTTGGGGTTATTCGTAATACAACGAGAGAGAAAAAAACTACTTCTTTCTTGGTTTTAACCCTTTGAGGCGCAACCCTTTCCCATTGCTGAAAAAAGGGCAGCCGTTGCCATCGCTCGACTTAACTACCAGCAAGGTGGCGGGTCTCCAGATCTGTGGCACGCGATGAACGTTTCGATCGTCCGCCCTCTTGCGGGTCGTTCAGTCGAGCGATGGCAACGGCTGCCCTTTTTTCAGCATGGGGCCATCTATCCAGCCGTTCTCGCATTCTTCCATTTTTCATCAGATGTCAGTGTTGCTAAAAAGAATCGTGACCCTTTTTTTACGGGAAAGGACGTGATCAAAAGTAAAGGATTCTCGTGGAGCTCTGTCACCCGCCACTCTTTTTATAGAAATCCAATCTATTCTTCGTGACTGGCAACAGTTAAAACGTCCGAGTTGGGTGTTCCCAGAGCGAAGTAATGACAAGTTCGCAAAAAATGTTGAGCGAAATTATTCTTTTTTTTCTTTTTTTCAAAGTTTTTGAAAGAAAAAAAAAGACTCAGCTGTTCGAGCCTCGTCAGGGGGAGATCCTCCTGAACCCTCCTCAATTTTTAGTTTCATTATTCCCATATTAAAACGATATTCATGGACTCTGTCATTTTATCGCTCCTCTTTCGCGTAGTTCGCCTGGTCACCCTATGTTGAAATTTTTAGGAGTGTCACCTATTTGTAGAAAAATACATGGGATGCCTATTCTACAGCTTACGAAATAGTGTAACAATAGATTAAAGCTGCTGTGAACTAATAGTATTTAAATATATGTAAAAAATACATGGGATGCCTATTCTACAGCTTACGAAATAGTGTAACAATAGATTCAAGCTGCTATGAACTAATAGTATTTAAATATATGTAAAAAATACATGGGAAGCCTATTCTACAGCTTACGAAATAGTGTAACAATAGATTCAAGCTGCTATGAACTAATAGTATTTAAATATATGTAAAAAATACATGGGATGCCTTTTCTACAGCTTACGATATATTGCAACACTAGATTAAAGGTGTTGTGAACAAATAGTATTTAAATACATGTAAAATGATGTCGCTTTTTTATGTCGCATTTTTGGGACACATTAACATTAATAAAGGGTGTTGAGAGATAAAATGACACAGTCATTAAAAGAAATGTGTGACACATCGATCTTTTATACCTCCTTTTTTTCATTCTCGAGTAGTTTCAAGGGATAAAATAATTTAGTTCATTTGATCAGTTTAAAAGAGTCGCCGTTGGTTTTTCTGATGACCCACAATTCTGTGGCAGCTATTATAACACTGAACTATAATGGATGGAACCTTGTTCAAGTGTGGGAGATACCATTGACAACTTTGAGGTGAAACAGGAATGTCACCTGAACCTGTGATGATTTCATTTTTGTAAAAGAATTTAATTCAATTTTTTTACATTATCATTCTATTATTAACCCTTTAACCCTTTGAAGCGCAACCCTTTCCCAATGCTGAAAAAAGGGCAGCCGTTGCCATCGCTCGACCTAACGACCCGCAAGAGGGCGGACGATCTTTTGACGACAGCCAGCTGTCGTCAAAAAAGGGTCTCTCGATCTGTGGCACTCGATGAACGTTTCGATCGTCCGCCCTCTTGCTGGTAGTTAAGTCGAGCGATGGCAACGGCTGTCCTTTTTTCAGCATGGGGCCATCTATCCAGCTGTTCTCTCGCATTCTTCCCTTTTTCAGCCGATGTCAGTGCTGTTAAAAAAATCGTGACAATTTTTTCACAGGAAAGGACGTGCTAAAAAGTAAAGGATTCTCGTGGAGCTAGGTCACCCGCCACTATTTTTATAGAAATCCAATCTATTCTTTGTGACTGACAACAGTCCAAACGTCAGAGATGGGTGTTCCCAGAGCGGGAACACTGCACGTTAAAGGGTTAATAATAGAATGATAATGTAAAAACATTGAATTAAATTCTTTTACAGAAATGAAGTAAAAGAATTTAGACTCAGCTGGCTGTGCGGCACAGTCAGCTGCGTCAAAAAAGGGGTCTCTCGATCTGTGGCCCGCGATGAACGTTTCGATCGTCCGCCCTCTTGTTGGTAGTTAGGTCGAGCGATGGCAACGGCTGCCCTTTTTTCAGCATTGGGAAAGGGTTAATGACAAACAAGTTATGCTCAAACGCAGCAGTGCAATAAGGGTTACATTTTGAAGCAAGAATTTTGCAGATAACGTGTTATTTCCTTCAGGAAATATTGCCCCCCCCCCTTCCCGTTTTTTCATGTCTGGCCTCCTTGGAGGACGATATTGGATCCGGAAATCCGTTTTGAAGCATTCGTTATTAACTATCGCATCCAATTATACGAGTCGAACCTCGTCCAAGAGGACATAGTACCTTTAAACTTCAAAACAATCAATTTTTCAAAAATAATTTTAAAAAATAATTCAGATGGTTAGGAATATATTAAAACAAGCCGCATTAAAATAGAACGAAAATTACGCCCGCAGCAATTAAAAGTAATAACGCTAACATGGACTTTTCCTATAAACTCAGTGTAAAGAAACTTGATTTTCTCAGTTTTTGACTTTTGCACTTTCCCACAAGATTAAAAAAAAAGTTATAAATGGAAAGCTATGAAATTTTGCATGTAGGTTGTACCTATAGATCTTTATTCACTGAACCTCAGATTTCATTATGGGACCAAAATATTTTATTTTATAACAAGATAAATGACATAATTTTAAAATTATTGAAATTTTTATGATTTATTATGTTATAAAATAAAATATATTGGTCCCTTTATCAAATCTGAGGTTCAGAGAATAAATATATATACATACAAACTACATGCAAAATTTCATAACTTTCCATTTATAACTTTTTTTTTTTAAATCTTGTGGGAAAGTGCAAAAATCAGAAACTGAGAAAATCAAGTTTCTTTACAGTGCGTTTCAAGGGAAAGCCCATGTTAGCTTTTTTGCTTTTAATTGCTGCGGGCATCATTTTCGTTCGATTTTGGTGCGGTTTGTTTTAAAATATTCCTGACAACCTGAATTATTTTTTAAAATTATTTTTGAAAAATCGATTTTTTGGACGTTTAAAGGTACTAAGTCCCCTAACACGAATTTTCTCTTAAGACGATGAAAAACATTTCCCCAATCACGTTTTGGTGTAGCACGTCACCCTTTTGGTGCTTTATCGTCTCACGTGAATTTCGGTTAGTACGAAAAGATTTTTGCCATCCTTCCACTTCGTCTTAACGAGGTTCAACTGTTTTTACAAGAATATTAGGGCTGCCTCTTGTTTTTATTTTGGTTAAGTTTTGAGTTCACGCAGGATATCTTAAAAGGTGGTTTTAACCCCCTCCCTCAGGCAATTATAAAGAGGGGGCTGTGGGGGGGGCTTCAACCCCTCCGAAATCTGACACTTTATTTAGATTAGAATTTGATATTTAACTTACATTTAAACTTAGCATTAATACTTAGCATAAACTTAGCATAGCCCCTCCCCCCCCCGAAATAAAATTCTGGCTACCCCACTGCCCCCCGCCCCCACAGGTAAAGAATTTTGAGAAATGTCTTATATTGCGCACATGTTCAAAAATTCACCTGTATTCACAATTTCATATTATAAGTAAAGGTTCGTTTTTACAAAATGCAGATTTTTTGTTTTTACAAAACGCGAAATATAAGCAATTTTTGAATAAACCCTAATTTATGCGAAAATTTCTTATTTTTGTCCAAAGGTACAAAATATAGAGCTTTTTTTGTTGTTTTGAGAAAGAAAATTACCCGAAAGAGTCTTTCAAGCGTAAACCCAAGATTCAAGTCATCTTCTTATTTGAGCTGTGCACGAAATGAATGAAATTATTTCACGAATTCGAAGATTCAAGATGCCCATTGGCCCACCCTTTGGAATCTGGAATGACTCCACTCGACTTTCCGAACACTTAGGATTAAGATCATGACCAACCATTTAAGTACATTTTAATCGATGAATACTTCAAACATATATACCCAATGGAAGCTCCATCGAATGCGCTGTTTAAACGCTAACGCACTTTCAATAATTTCCCCACATAGGCCATCATGTAAAAGCCCCATAGGCCGAAATGTAAAAGAAATCTTTGTCGCAGCCCTGTAGAAAAGCTATAAGTCCTATACACACCGAAATGAATACAGGTCTTGCGATGGTTTATAACATATATAGCCAATTTGAGTTCAATCGAATGTATCATTTAAACGCTAGCGCACTTTCAAGAATGTCCCCCCATAGACCGTAATGTAAAAGAAATCTTTTTTCGTAGCCCTGTAGAAAAACTATCAGTCCTAGACACACCCAAATCAATACCGGTCTTGCGACGGTGGTTTATAACCTATATACCCAATTGGAGCTCCATCGAATGCCCTGTTTAGCAGCTACCGTGTTAACTCTCTCTCTCTCTCTCTCTCTCTCTCTCTCACACACACACACACACACCTCGTAAAAACAGCATAAATGAAAGAAGACCCCAAAACGTGTCCTTACACCCCAATCTCGAAGTCGAATTTTTTCGTGATGACAATACATTCCTTACAGGGTACATGTTTGGTAAGTAAAAATCTAAAAAAATTAATAAATTTCGTTACACAGGAAATTAAATACAACAAATGAAGCGCATTTTTCCCATTGGTCAATTATTTTCCCCATGTGTGGCTGCAAATAGGACCACCTTCAATCAAATTAAATAGCTCGAAATATTTCCAAACATTCGTTTCTTAAAATGAGCTAATGGATGGCTACACATCCACCCTCATAGCCTAATGTTACAATCGGTAGTAAATAGGAATGAAGATCCCAATGTTAAGGGTATGTTGTGAGAAAATAAATATTTTTTTTTTCCAACCTCTGTTGAAGCAACTTTTACAAGACGTATCTCTTGTCTTGTCAAAACGACTCTGAAACAGTCCAAAGTTGAAATGACAACAATATCAGCTTTTAATCAACACTGGATATAAATTTTATGTGTATAAAAATGTTTCATAAATAGCTAATAGGAATTTTACGAAATTTCAAATTTTCATAATTTATTTCCGAGAAATTTCTGTTTTTTATCTACAAAAATTCTGTACCTCTAATTTATAAGCTTCAGTAGTTTTGGCCAAGCGAAATACTGATACACGTAAAAACCACATAACTTTCCTCTTCGCCTAATACAAAACGTTCATCGAAGAAAAGCAGTCAGTTTTAAATGCTGTGCAAGTTTCAGCAAAAGGCATTTCATTTCTAAAACGGAAAATAAATAAATAAACAGAAACTGGCGAAGCTCACCTACAAGTGGATGAAATCTTGAAATCGACCCTCAATATACCTTGCAGTGTCATGACGCAAAATAAATAACTTTTTTCACAAACACATTTTATTAGCACACATTTCTTTACACACATAAACAACTAACACAGAACACCAAACATCAATAATAATAATAATAGAACGCCATCATCGAACTCAGTTGAGTTGAGTTGTCACACGAAACAGTCCTAGCGTTGCGCAGTGCAAAATGATGAGTGCATTCGCAAACGACAAACTCGTTGCACGAGTTTTCGTAAGAAAACTGGAATGCGTGTGTTTAGTGCTATCAGTTGCTATCAGTTTCTTTTGCCTTTACGAACAACTTCAGTTTATTGGGTTTCGTCGCCTAGGAGACGTGTTTGTTTACAATTCGCGCCTGTTGTTATTTTTGATGAGGAGAGTTTTTAGTACATACTCAACATAAAATCAACATTTTTTTTTAAAGAAAGAGTGGCCATCATTGAAGTGCACAGATCAAAATTTAGAAATTTCAACTTAAACCTCATTTTTACAAAAGTATGTAGCGAGAAGTTCAAATTTCGCTGATAACGGTTTAAATCAACCTCAATCTCAACACTAAAATATGTATGTTTGAATTGACTACCTTTCATCATTACCTTTGAAATCATTACCTTTGAATCATTACCTTTGAAAAATTATGCACCTGCGTTGCAGTTTCTAAAATGTGCATGAATTTCCTCCTCGAAAAAATAATATTGGCAGCTTCAGCAAACGTAAAATACTTTTCATAACAACATACTTTTCCATAACAACGGACGCCATTTCTAAACAAAAACAACGTGCAGCAAGTAATCTTCTCATCAAACTCGATGAACCTGCTCCCTGCTCAGTTTACTTCGTTTGAAACGAATCGCACTCAGTTTTGTATACGGACGCTCTAATTTATAAATTGAATGCACTCAGTTTTCTTTACGAACACCTTAGATAGAGCAACTCGTTGGCGTTTACGAATGCGGCCGATGTCCTAGAGAAGACAGCAGAGCAGTTTCGCAAACACTTGCCACTAGCGAAACTAACTGTAGTTTTATTCGTTCTTATTCTCTCAGTTTTTACACTTAAGCCGGTTGATCATCGATCTTGCAGTCAGTCGGTTGAAAAACTAGATCCACTGAGACAGGAGCTAGTGGATACAGTTTCAACAGTTTGTTGATAGCTCCACTGAAAATGTTCTCGTCATCAAACATATCACCTGGGCATCGAAACTGAATGAGCTTAGCCGCTCTTAAACTCGAAAGGAACTAGGACGACTCATCACACCTGTTCCAACTTTTGGTAGGCTTCGAGGCGTTTACGAGCACAGGGTTAGTTTTAGTCGTAAACTGCCAGTTTTTAAAAACCTAAACCGCCTGATCATCGTTCTTAAAGTCAACCGACACACTGGTTGAAACACTAAATCAACTGAATCGAGCCAGCTGATTTCGGTTTCGATAGTCTTTTTACAGTGACTCAAAGGGACGTTAAAGTAAACAAACCCATCGTCGGTTCTGTCTGTTGACTACAGAAACCAATTAAGTACTTTTTTTCATACCGTAGAGTCCCGCTATTCCGAACACTGTTCGCTTGACGAGGAATTCCGATTTCATGAATAATATCAACGTATTGACTAGGTTAGCCGTCAATTAAGTGCGGCCATTTTAACCTCTGCAAACCCGACATAGATGTTCCATATTAAATTAAGGAAAAATCTCGTAATTGGTTAAAAAAGAAAATGCCTGCATCACTTAGAAAAGGCAAGAAAAGTACGTATTTTTTAAATAATGTTTTCGAATGAAGATTCAATTCCTTATATCTATTTCAGCTATAAAATTATGGATACGATATCACAAATAAAAGGTATTGTGAAGAAACTTGAATGTAAAAATGAATGATGTCCCGCGAGTTCTTTCCCGAATGTATAAATAGGGGGCTGTGGGGGGGCTTCAACCCCTCCGAAATCTGACGCTTTACTTAGATTAGAATTTGGTATTTAACTTACGTTTAAACTTAACATTAATACTTAGCATAAACTTAGCACAGCCCCCTCCCGTGAATTTTGAATACAACAAAAATCATCCACACATTCTAGACAGGAATTTTCTCTATTTAAATATTTTTTGTGAAACTGCAAACAAAAAAATCTGGAGTGACTCCACTCGACTTTCCGAACACTTACGATTAAGATCATTACCAAGTACTTAAATAAATTTTAATCGATGAATAATTCAAACATATACCAAATTGAAACTCAATCGAATGCACCGTTTAAACGCTTGCGCACTTTCAAGAATGTCTCCCCATAGGCCATTATGCCATAACATAAAAGAAAGTTTTGTCGTAGCCCTGTAGGAGAACTATAAGTCCTATACACACCCAAATCAATACCGGTCTTAGGATGGTGGTTTATAACATGTATACCCAATTTGAGCTCAATGGAATGTATCGTTTAAACGCTAGCGCACTTTCAAGAAATTCCCCCCATAGGCCATCCTGTAAAAGAAATCTTTGTCGTAGCCCTGTCGAAAAACTATAAGTCCTATACACCAAAATCAATACCGGTCTTGCAACGGTGGTTTATAACATGTATACCCAATTTGAGCTCAATCGAATCTACCGTTTAAACGCTAGCGCACTTTCAAGAAATTCCCCCCATAGGCCATAACATAAAAGAAAGTTTTGTCGTAGCCCTGTAGGAGAACTATAAGTCCTATACACACCCAAATCAATACCGGTCTTGCGACGGTGGTTTATGACCTATATATCCAATTTGAGCTCCATCGAATACTCCGTTCAGGAGCTATCGTGTTCACTCACATACACACAAACACACATACACACACACACACACACACACACACACATAGACACATACATACATACATCTCGTAAAAATAGCATAAATGGATTCAGAAGCCCTCAAAACGTGTAAAAACATCCAAATCTCGAAGTCGAATTTTTTCATGATTACAATACTTTCCTTACAGGGTACATGTTCGGAAAGTAATGAAGGGTCCACGGGAAGAACGATGAGAGTCCAATAGAGCTGATTCTCCAAAAAATCGAAAGGTGCCCGGGACTTTCATCGTTCTTCCCCAGTAAACCGTATCTTTGGGCTATCTTTTCAGTGGATTCTCATCCTTCTTTCCCCTTATGGGCTCGGATATTAAAGGGTGCCACTCATGAACGACAGAATGCAGTAGAAACCTCAACATGGACGAAAAGTGGACTCTCATCGTTCTTCCCGTGGACCCTACAAATGAAATAGCGGCAAACGAAAATAAACTGTGTGGGTCAGTATGCAGGATTTTCACGTTCACGTGAATCAACTTTTTTTATTAAAAATCTTAAAGCAAAAAGCGTAATTCGTATCAATTTTTTTATTAAAAATCTCAATACAAAAATCTATATAACTCGCTATTGGCTATAAATGCATTATAGCCAATCTTACGAGCAAAATTCGCTATAATACATTTATAGCCAAAAAAGGGTCTCTAGATCTGTGGCACGCGATGAACGTTTCGATCGTCCGCCCTCTTGCGGGTCGTTCAGTCGAGCGATGGCAACGGCTGCCCTTTTTTTCAGCATGGGACCCTCTATCCAGCTGTTCTCTCATTCTTCCCTTTTTCAGCAGATGTCAGTGCTGTTCAAAATAATCGTTACCATTTTTTTGAAGGGAAAGGACGTGCTCAAAAGTAAAGGGTTCTCGTGGAGCTATGTCAAACATTTTTATAGAAATCCAATCTATTCTTCGTGACTGGCAACCGTCCAAACGTGAGAGTTGGGTGTTCCCGGAGCGGGAACACTGCGCGTTAAAGGGTTCAATAGACTTAAGAAATATCACTTAACGCTGGAAAAAGTTTTTGAAGAAGGGAATACACTAGGTATGACAAAAAACTACTCGCATTGTTTGACAATAAAATTTATTACAACAACGAGAGGTTTGCATTTTATACAATGACTTATGTACAAGTGTATGACTTAAAAAGTTCGGGCGTTTCCGCCCCGCAACAAGTGTCCATTTGTGCATCACACATCAGCTGCAGTCGCAAGTCGCACGTGAGTCTCAGACCACGTTGGTCGTCGATGTACGTCTCTTGCTGGAGTGCCTGCGACAGTTGGAGTCGCAGGCGCCCTTCTGGCGACAAAAGTTCGGGGGCCGGCACTCGGGACAGCCCCTGCCCATGACCAGAGCTATGTTGTTGTGGTCAGCCTGTGGGAGAGAGAAAAGAAAAACGATATCAGTACGTACTCAGAATGACATGCCGTCGATTCGAATGCAAAGGCTGCATTCGTAAACGAGAAACTCGTTGCACGAGTTTTCGTAAGAAAACTGGAATGCGTGTGTTTAGTGCAATCAGTTTCTTTCGCCTCAACTTTAGTTTATTCGGTTTCGTCGTCTAGAAAACGTGTTTGTTTACAATTCGCGTCTGTTGTTATTTTTGCTGAGGAGAGGTTTTAGTACACACACAATATAAAATCAACAGGATTTTTAAAAGAAAGAGTGTCCATAATCGAAGTGCACGGATCAAAATTTAGAAATTTCAACTTAAACTTCATTTTTTCAAAAGTATTCAGCAAGAGACGTTCAAATTTCGCTAATAACTGTATAAATCAACTTCAATCTCAACACTAAAACATGCATTTTTGAATGGACTAAAATGAAAAATAGAAGAAAATGATTACCTTTGAAAAATTATGCACCTTCGTAGCATTTTCTAAACGTACGCATGAATTTCCACCTCGAAAAAATAATATTGGCAGCTTTAGCAAGCGTAAAATGCTTTTCACAGCAACATGCTTTTCCATAACAACGGACGACGCCATTTGAAAACAGCAACTACGTGCAGCAAGTGCATC
>JAWZYV010011186.1:0-17827 GCA_038373885.1 Cheiracanthium punctorium
TCTTTGTTACTCCAGAGAAGGAGGTGCCTGACTCTCTAATATATGTCCAAGATTTCTGGATCACATTAATATCTAACTCAGAAATAAATTATGCCATCACACATTAAGGCTCATAATAAAAGTCAAACTTAGAATGATTTAGATCATTAATGGGATCTAGAAATACAATACGTAGGTAGGTCAGTTGATTATGAAACAAATGGTTCTTCAAAAGTATGTACCTAATATAAATTAAAATGTTTACATGTATTTCTCTCTTTTAAATGGACGGGTCCGTATCCTAATATAGGCTTGACCACAAAGAAGACCGGACATTTTGACCATTTCATAATGTTTGCGCCTAGTAGGAAGGTCTATGTTGCTGCCTATTATTAGTTTCCGAATTTTTAACCATTACAGATGACAGACCTAGCACCTAGACGTCCACCAAGAAAAGAGTTTAATTATAGTTGGCCCTGTACATTGAAAATTTAATAAAATTTCATCATAGTTTATGAAGATTTATAGCACACCTCCGAATACATTTATATATTTCGTGAAATATAAAATAAGTAATTTATTTTAGTTTTGTTCTCATGCTTGCTGCAGAATTGTTCGCTTTTTCAAGCACCCGGTTTCACATGTTTTACTCAACCTCAACGCCTTCCAGGGTTTTTAATGCTATAAAATTAATTTAGTCACTTTTAATTAGAGGAAATTATAAATTTGAATAATTATTTTTTCAAAATGACCATTCAAAACCAATGAGAAATCCAAATAGAACGATGGATGCATGACTCAGAAAGAAACTTCTGAAAATCAAATGAGACTAAGAGATATTCTTGCGTAGTTAACGTGTGATAATTCTTTGATGGACAAATATGGATCATTTAAGTTACTAAATCAATCAATCATTTCGCATATATGGTGCAAAACCTTCTTTTTATAGAAAGGCTAGAAAAAGAAAATTCCGTCCCTGTCACACACTTGTCAAATAAAAACCCTGCTCTTTAAGGCAACGAAGAGTTTATTTCTCAAACTTTACCAACTACTCATTTATTTTAATTCTCTTCAAGACGTATTTAGTACTATTTTTAAGAAGGGAAATTTAAAGGTTGTTATATATTTGGAATATTTTTGGATTGCCGTATAATAACAACTGTGTGGCCTCGAAATTTAATTATCCTATTTGGAATAATGAAGCAACGGTTTTCGAAGTATGAGTCTCTAAGCATAAATGTGTGTTGTGCATATGTAGACAACTAGATCATCAGAATTTTTATGAACGATCATCAACATTTTAATTTAAAGGAGAAAAAATTAGGGAAAGGAAACGTTTTAAACTGTCTTCTTAAGCTAGAAACATCAACAGCATCAAGTTTTTATAACAGATACTTGGGTGTTCTGAAGAAAATAGTAAATATAGTTAATTATTAAAACCAACCCAGAGTTGCCAACTACTACGGAATACTGACCACTTTTTGAAAACAGTAATGTTTATTAATCATTTTTGGAGAGGTCAATCAAGGCAGAAGCTTAATTTTTGTGATTCTGTTATAACTGAAGCAAAATAAGCTGTCTAAAAGAAGTGGGTAAATATATTCCGGAGCAGTTGGCAACTGTGAAACACCTGAAGTGACCTATTCTTTGGACCTCCAAAATTGACCCAAATTAGTGTTATAAAGATTTAAAAGTACACTACAAAGTGGAATTAAATAATTAGAAACCGGTATTTTACCGGTGACATGGTTTAAAATACTTTGATTACAAATAATGAATACAAATTATTTCAATTTTTTTTCTTTTTTATAAATAAAAACTAAACACGCATCAGCTTTGAGTTAGCAAAATTCCAGTGAAATTCGTGCAGGACTATCGGCAGTTTTCGCTACAACCTGTTTCAAAACACAGAAAATTGGGAAACATGGATTAATGTAGTGTAAAAGCCATTTCCATAGTTTGAATTGTTTGCAAAGTAATAATGCTTCTAACGCTCATCATATAAGTTATATTACAAAATATGCACATAACCTGACAATGCACCCAAGTAATTTTATACTAGCATATTTTTAATTGACACAGTTGCATTTATGAAGGAAATCGTAAAATTTTCTTACTATGGAGCAAGTTAAAAACATACTTATAAATAAACTAAATTCTAAATTTTAATATTATTATTTTTCTTTTTCAAAGGAAACGTATATCATGTTTACATTTAATAAGAGACAGCGCTTTGATGAGGAATTAAGATTGACCTTAAAATCTGGCCGATTAAAAACCCAAGTCTAGTTCCAAATTCATTAAACGAAACAAATAAACACTAACCTGTGTCGTACAGACCTACGAATAATTTACATAATTTTCCTGAAATACATATAAAGCCAAAACATACGCTCCCATTTTTCATAGATATTGAAATGTGGAACTATAAAAATCATATCTTTTAAAAAGTTCTTCGAAAAACGGATCTGAAATAAAATTAGATTTTACTGTATAGTAAGAAATATAACATGTGGAGATGGAAAACTCAAATTTAAAACTTTTATAGAATAGCTGAAGACACTCGCATAAAGCATGCTCTTACTTTTTGCTTTCTTGTATTGAATGATCAGAAATATGTACAGGGTGATTATAATTAAAGTTCCAAAACTGAAAAACCACTGATCAGAATGCCGCCAAATTTGAACGGAGTATTATCGAAGAAGGGGGAAAGCGTATGACATAAGAAGAAAAAAAATCCAAATTTAGCAACAAATGGCACTGTACGCATCCTGATTCAAAAGGGTTCGACTACAAATGAGAAAGGAATCGTAAAATAACGGCTAAGGTGCAAGTTACACGTTGAGCTAACATACTGTTCAGTGTGTATGACTGTACATATGTGATACTGTTAGTTACGTAAACCCATTGACCACGGCAAGGTCATATCACAACGGATGGGAAAATCATTTTTTAATTGTCCTGAGGCCGAAAACCGCATAAAGAGCATCCATCATATCGGTTTCTAAATGCCCTGAGGCCAACAACCGCTTAAGAAGCATCCATTGAATTGGTTTTTAAATTTCGCGAGACAGTTTCAAAACATGTTCAATAAGCTGTCCACCATTTTCTACAAGATGCTGAAATCGAGAAACAGCATGTTCCATTTCTGATCGCAGTGTCTCCGGGGCCGCGTTCAGAATGTGTTGCACAATGCATGCCTTCAATTCAGCTAAGTGTGTAATCGGAGTACTGAACGCAACATCTTTTAGATAGCTCCACAGCTAGAAGTCACGCGAACTAAGATCAGGTGATCGGGACGGCCAGGATGTAGGGAAAAGGCGACTGATAATTCTAGCATTTCCGAAATGCCTATTCAGCAACTCCTTCATTGGATTTGCCATGTGCGGAGGAGGGTCATTTTGCATAAAAATGATCCGATCCACACATCCACGCTGTTGAAGAGCTGGAATGACGTGGCTCCGGAAAAGACTCTCATAGCGCTGACCAGTGACTGTAGCGGTAACAGGACCTACAGCACCCATCTCCTCGAAAAAATATGGCCCTATTAAAAATGATGCCGTAAAGCCGCCCCGCAGAGTTACTTTTGCACAACGAAGTGGTACAGGTTGAGTTTCGAGTGGATTTTCTGTTGCCCATATTCGGCAATTCTGTGTATTAACGTATCCTGTCAGAAGGAAATGGGCTTCGTAAGTCCGCAAAATTTTCCACGGCCAATCATTGTCCACTTCCATGCGAGCAAGTAATTCTAAAGCAAAAGTCTCTCTTGCGGGCAGGTCAGAAGTAAATAACCCCTGTACATGACTAATTTTGTAAGGATAGCAATGCAGGATGTTTCGTAGAATTTTATACACAGTGCTCACAGACCTGTCCAATCTTCGGACAATTCCCCGTGCACTGCAGGGTTTCACACCACCGCTCAACTCCTCCTGCACTGATGTGGCCACTTCTTCAACTATTGTCGAATGAATTCTTTTCCTCCCACTGCTAGATTGCACAGTAAAAGAACCTGTCTTTTCGAATTTTTGAATCATTTTTAGCAGACCCTCCACTGTCATCGGACCAACGGCATTTTTCATACCCTTGAGTGTCTGGAACTTCTGCAGAGCTCCTGGCGCACAGTCATTGTTCTTGTAAAAAAGCCTGACAAGCAGTGTTGGGCGTTAATCAATTAATTTTTTAATCAACGCATTAGTTGACTAAAATAGTAATTGCGATTAAATTAGTTACAATTAAATTAATTGCAATTAAACTTTTAGTTACACGTTGTAATTAAATTATTTAGATTAATGTATGTTAATCATCATTCGCAATTAAAATAATTGCAATTCACTTTTTAAATTATTCTATGAAACAATTAAAACTAACAATTAACTTAATTATCTATTCGGAATCATTTAAAATATGTATAAAATTTAACCCAATTGAGAAGATTTACGTATTTCTCTTTCTGTCTTCAAAATAATTCGCTTGCCAAATAATCCGCAAAATAATTCGCTATCACCAGTCGCTTGCTTGTCAAAATAATTCGCTTGCTCGCGCGTATTCTATTGTTATTGCAACCGAATACCGCATTATGTACGATTCCTGTTCGAAGTGCGGGTGTGAACAGTAATCTGGGGCAATTTTGTGAACAAAAATGGCCTCGATAGACGACATTGACGAAGACAGCAACTTGACAGTGAGTACTTCGGTTTCGGACATTAATGAGTCATTAAAAACGGATTCGTCTGTGCTACCAAACGACACTGCCGAGTGCTCATCATCTTCGCAAGCGTGACTTCTCTTGCTTTATGGAACATTTTTCAAATACATACCTGAATAGTCTACAGGTAATAAAATCACAGCTGTGTGTATGAAATGTCCAAGCGATGTAATCACTAAAGTTAACGGATATCATAACTGTAAAAAGAACTTTTTGATTCACTTGAAGCGTAAACACGGAAAACAAAGCGTTGAAGAGTACAAAACATATGTAAAAAGAAAACTGACGTACAGAAAAAAGGTGATACTATTGTTAAAACCAAAACTTCTAAAACAAAGAAAACAAATGAGAATAAAATTACCCAAGAACAATTCCATGAAAATATTTTCAAATATTTTATACACTCCATGATCCCATTACGTGCAGTGGACGATCCATATTTTTCAAAAATATTCACGGACTTAGAAATATCTAAATTGGCTTTACTCTAATGAGTCGACGTACACTAGGGCGTCGTATCGAAAAACACTGCGAAAGTCAAGTGACGAAGATAAAGTCCGAACTAAAAGAAGGTGACTATGTGTGCTCAACAACAGATATTTGGTCTAGCAAAAAGAGAAGTTTCAGTAACAGCGCACTGGGTTGCAAAAGAGCTACGCAGAGTTTCAGTGGCTTTAGCTTGTCAAAGATGCCCACAGGTACGATCGCCTATCCGATATAATTCAAGAAATTAACGGAGATTTCGACGTCAATACAAATAAAAGTGTTGAATCGGTGACGGATTATGGTAGAAATTTCGTATAAGCTTTCGAAATGATCGGTGTCAAATTAACAAATATTAATATTGTTGAAGTTGTGCCAGACTTTCATCCACCAGAAGTCACTTCTGAATCAGGTGTAGAAGACGACGAATCATTAAAAATAGACGATCCCGAGAATATTAATTTCCTTCCTGTTCATTTACAATGCTATGCGCATACGTTAAGCATATGTGCAACTGCGAAAGCGAACAAAGTTTTAAGCAAGCAAAACACGCCGTTGTACGAAATGCAGGCTGCAGCTATGAAGCAGCCTAATGCTTTTTGTGGAAAGCTGCAGGACGCCAAAGTGTTGAAATAATCCCGGACGTGTTAGGACACACAATAAGCCCACCTGGTGAAACCAGATGGAATTGATGAATTTTAGTACAGTGTGTCTGGGGCCTCGAGAATGGACATACCCTACTTTTTGTCGCTAAAAATGGAGAGATCCCACACCAGTCATATTTTAATTGTTAGTTTTTATTTAAATTCACATAAAACAATTGAAAATTAATTAATTGTTAACTGCAGCAAATTACAATTGACAATTAATGAATTGTTAATTGCTGCTACTACAATTAACAATTGATCAATTCTTAGTGGTTACGGCCACAATTAACAATTAGTCAATTGTTAATCGTTAATTCTCCTTACAATTAAAATTTGCCCAACACTGCTGACAAGTATAGCACAGTCCTTCCAGGAGAAAGTCAAGGCGAAATTCTCAGACACAAAATGAAGAAAAACCGTGTACCCGGTGTTTTTATAACAAGAGAAACGAGTCATGCGCAGGTATTTAATGACAGGTATTTTTATTTACATATTCTGAAGCTTACAGTGTCATCTGTTGTTAAAGTTTGGAACCCATTTTTTAGTTATGTCTTATGTTTTCCCCCGTATTCTATAATATTCCTTTGAAATTTGACATCATTCTGACCAGTGGTTCTTTTTTTAATAATGTTTTGAAATTTTAATTATAATCACCCTGTATATTTTTATGTGTTTGTGGCGGAAGAATGCAAGATTTTTTTAAAATAAACTTTAAGAATCAGGTAAAGCAATCAGTAAAGCATATGGAGTTTATTTATTTCGAAATCTTTACAATATATTTTAATTACGAAAGACTGTTGTAACTACGGTTGTGCATCCAGCATCGGATGAGTGGGTTAAACTCGGTTCTCAACAGAAAGCCGAAAGAGAAGTACATCAGCTTTAGCCATTGATTGGGAACCGGAAGAACTCCCTCGATTGGACTGCTGTGGGGATTGCGTACGCTAAAAAAACTCCCCACTTTTCAAGAAATAATAATAATGATAATAATAATAAAGTAACTCCTCCAGGTGGTATCAAACTACCTCTTATTATTATTGGTGAATGAAAGTTCGGCAAGGGGTGTCTGATGCCGTATAACGAGTCACCACATTCCATATAATCGACGTACTCACTTGTTTATTTTTGTACAACCTCACCTATATATCAGGTAAAGGTTCCTTGACACCTTCGAAACGTTCACGTTTGATGTTAGTCGTTTCCGCAACTGAACAATGAAACTATCTTGTTTAAATTTTAGATTAGTGGTGTTGTTGGTTTTTGGTTTTCCAACTAATTGTTTGATACATTACAAATTTAAAGGATTTTTTTTCAAAATGGGAAGGGACATATTACCCCACAAGCCTTAGCCTCTATAAGACCGAACTACAGACTATTTCATTATGGGGGTCACACAATGGGCGGCCTGCGTTACCCGTTATGACTGGTCTCCAAATTTTTAACCAATTCCAGATGAGAGAAATGGCAACTGGAGGCGACACCCCCACACAGGTAACGTCGTATGAATATGGAAGATCATTGTAGCCAGGGACAAATAAATTTACGTACACCATCTCCCACTAGCGTACACGGTCAACGCCTCCTATATATAGAAAAACTTACGCAACTCCTACGTCACCAAACTTTCACAAAATAAAACTATTAAACATTTCTGGTGAATGCTACAAATATTAGAAAATATCTAATTATGCATTAAAATTAAAATAGCTTTCTCATACAAAATTATTCATTCTGACCTATTTCCTTATCATATTATCTAATTAGCCATAGTTAAAAAGTGCCATTTGTTGTAAAATTACATTTTTTTAAATTTCAAATTATTAAAATATTGCTATTCATGGCTAAATTTACCAGAAATTTTTAATTGCTTAATTTTGTGAAAATAAAACTTTTAAATGTCGGCCAAATGATGACGTAAAAGCTTGGTGACGTAGCAGTTGTAAGGCTTTCTATATCTAGGAGGTTTTGACGCAGGATGAGAAGGAAAAAGCTCCTACTAAGGACGGAAGAGTTTGCCGCTCTATTACCGGGCACCTAGTACCAACACCTCCTACATACAGAAAGCCTAACAACTGAAACTTTGACGTCACGACTAGGCCTTTATGTGATGACGTCATCACAGTTTTACTTTCATAAACTGAAACTAGTTGAATTTTCCGGTGAATGCTACAAATATTAGAAAATTTCTTAAGTTAAAAATTAAAATTAAAATACCTTTGTGATACAAAACAATTCATTATGATCTAGTTCCTTATTATATTACATAATTAGTTAAAATTAAAAACTCGCCCTTTTTCGAAAAATTCACTTTTCTATCTCAAATCATTAAAATGCTGTTGTGCGTGAGTAAACTCACCAGAAATTTTAAATAGTTTTGCTTTATGAAACTTAAATTGTGATGACGTCAGTTTTGAAGGCCTACTAATGACGTGAAAGCTTGGTGACGTAGCAGAAGTTAGGCTTTTTATATCTTGGAGGTGTCGCATGTACTCGGCAACGTTACCCCCTATGAAGGGCGGATGGCAGAAACGCAAAGTCCAAGCAGCTAACCAAACCCGGCGACATAGTCGAAGTCAGTGGTGCACTGAGCTCCACACAATACAGTCAACAACTGCTACGTCATCAAGCTTTTACGTCATTGCGAGGCGTACGCTTAAAAGTTTTGTTTTCACAAAATACAACTATTGATATTTTCTGGTAAGTTTACTCATGCATAACAAAATTTTAATAATTTGAGACAAAAATTTCAATTTTACGACAACTGTCAGTTTTTAACTATGACTAATTAGAAAATATGATTAGGAAATAGATCATAATGAATAATTTTGTATGAGAAAGGTATTTTAAAATGTTTAATTTAAGATATTTTCTAATATTTGTAGCATTCACCGGAAATTTTAAATAGTTTTACTATGTGAAAATAAAACTGCGATAAAATCAATTTCGTCGACCTAGTAATGGCGCCAAAGTTTGAGTTGTTGGTTTTCTATTTCATGGAGGTGTTGATACAGTGCGTGTAAGTTTAATCAACGCCACCTAGATATAGAAGGCCTGAGATCAAAAGTTTTTGCGTCATCACTAGGTCTACTAAGATGACGCCGTCCACCACCTCCTAGATACAGAAGGCCTGAGAACTAAAGTTTTTACGTCATCACTAGGTCTTCCAAGATGACGTCATCACAGATTTCATTTCACAAACTAAAACTATTTAAAATTTCTGGTGGATGATACAAATTTCAGAGAATATCTTAAGTTAACGATAAAAATTAAAATATATTTCTGATAAAAAATTATTTATTATGATCTATTTCTATATCATATGATATAATTAGTGATAGTTAAAATTTCCTATTTGTCGTAAAATTACATTTTCTATCTTAAATCATTAAAATGTTTTATGCGGGAGTAAATCCACCACAAACTTTAACTAGTTTTACTTTGTGAAAAAAATGTGTGATGACGTCTCATTAGTGGACCTAGTGATGACGGAAAAGCTTCTGCTCTCAGGCCTTCTATATCTAGGAGGTGGCGAGTCATCACAGTTTTTATATCACGAAGAAAAACTCAAATTTCTGGTGAATGATACAAATTTTAGAAAATATCTTAAGTTGAAGATAAAAATTGAAATACTTTTCTGATAAAAAATGATTTATTATGATCTATTTCTGTATCATATTGTATAATAGGGTGGATCGAAAAAACTTTTTTTCGAAATTCACATTGCCTGAGTCATTATATGGTGCCAAACTAGCTGAAACCAATTGTCTCCAAATTTCAGCTTCAAATGTTGGCATCTTGAGGTTCCACACCTCAAGTGAATGATTATATTGGCTTTTTTTCAAGTTTTCAATGATTTTTATGAAATTTTTTTTAATTTAATATTTTATTAAAAAATTCATTAATTTATAAAATAATATTACTGAATTACTTTCTCATTAATAAATTGTTTTATTGAAACGTTACTGCCAGATATCAGATCCAGAAATGGCTTTTTGTACACAAAAAAAGCAAATTATACTCTAAAATCTACTATATGGCAGCGCGTGTTCTAATCTAACTATTATATCATAACCTAATAAGGCACGCCACTTTTATTGTGTGGAATGATTCGTTTTTACGATTGCCTTTGTTTCAACCACTTGTTTCTCCTTTCTAAGATTGAAGCAATACGTTTTATTAATTTTGATTTATATTTTACAAAAAAATAATACGGAGTTTTGAATTTAAATATGACCACAACTAAAAGTGAAACGTTTTGTAGTGTTTTCGGAATTCTAGTACTATTGAAAGAGACAGTGTTACCACCAACGTATTCTGATTTAATGAAGCATTTCTTCATCACAAAAAATGATATACTGTGGAATAAGAGGAATAAAAAGGATCCTTTAGTAAAAGAGATCATCAAAATTATTTCTTTGGACGTTGAAAGAATTTGGAAGGAAGCCTCCTTGCCTGTGGTAAGTCACCAAGAAGTAATTCCCCTTATTAAAAATTATAATGAAAGACACGATCACAACTTAATTCTATACAAGTAGCATAGTCTTTGTACACCATATACTTCGATGGAAGAAAGGACACAACTATTATGTAAGAAGTGAAGCTCTTTATATACTACTGCATCTGTGGAAGAGCATATTGTTATGTTGTCAGAACCTGGTTCTGTTCACATAGGACATGTGACTCCGCATTCAGGCTGTAGTATTTATATCACCTGCAGCATCCTCAACTTTGTTACACAGAAAGTGATTGTACTTTAGGATCTTGTTGCTATTGGGTGAGATGCACCGAAAGTCAACAATGGGAAGAAAAATGGCGTAGTTAGACAGCTTGAAATCGTTGTTGGCCATAAATTGCACTTGTTTGTATGCTTATTGCATACTAATTAACTACCTCTTCGCCACCTTTTCCATAAGTTTGAGACGGAAAGACATCTGGGCCACACCAGTTTTCTGGAACTATAGGAAAATTTCTGGAAACGTATGAAACGTTTGCTGTGACAAATTTTGTTTCTATTCCTGTTGCTCTGCCTGAAATTGATAAAAAAGACCTCAGTACAGACCAAAAGTACCTCTTCGATATTTCTAGGGCAGTGTACTCGGGACCGTGCCATCCAGATTTGGGAAACAGAAGTCCAGAAAGGATGTCTCATTCAAGCTGACTCACTACAGCGGACTAAATACTGCACTTGTACGTGTCGACTGCCGAACCAACAACTTTAAACTCCTAGTAGACTATGTGATGAAAGTGTACGTGCCATCCTGATTTCAAATAAAGAAAATCCCAGGAGCTACTCATGGAGCACTGAATGATGAAAAGAAGTTCATTCTTCGCAGAAGATTTTAAGTGAATCATTCATGAAATTATTCAGAGGAACTCTTATTTTGCTCATTCTGAAAATATTCTGTTGGCAATGCTGTTTGATGAATAATCACATATTCGGGAATTTGACCTAAGAAGAATATTGAAAGAAAGAAAAACTGACTGGAAGGGAAAAATATACCTATTTGATCTTCTAAATATAAATTTCGAAGCACTGGAGTATTTTCAGATGATTCACTGGGACAATCCTTTGGAACCACCAGCTACCATGAACCTCAGTGACGAAGACGTAGCAAGTATGATCAGAAACGATTCAGAATTTGAAATAGAGAAGCTCCCTTGCCCTTCTCAAGCAGTAGAAAGGCATGTAAGACTACTAACGCAAGCATCATTGGTAACATGCGGAGAAAAAGCCAGAGATGGATATATTCGTTGTGGAATCAAATCACGAAAGGAACTACCAAAGTTCACTATTTTGCACGGCATGTGGACTACAAAATTGAAGAGGTAGGTAAAGGTAAATTTGGTATCATTTCCTTTTCTGTATTAGTGTGCTTTCTAAATATTGTCTTTAAAAATGAAGTAATATGTAAATATTTAATAACTAAGTATTCAAAATATACCCCAAAACTTATGACGCTCGGTTGCAAGTTAGTGACTTTTTTTTCCTTCTTTCCTTCTTTCTTTTCTTTTTCTTTTTTTTTTATTTGTTAACGGCAATAAAACATTGCCTCACTGTTTCTTTTTAGTAGTTAGAGCTGTTTTTGAGTCAGAAAATAAAGTTATTGTATACATTAAAATTAAATTTTAAGAAATTGATTTTTTTACTTTTTACGTTAACAGTCCTTTCTTTGAGCCCAGTGTGGAACCTGAAGACAATCAGTGAATGTACTAGAATTTTTTTTTGTGACTTTTTTGCCATACAGCACCATTTGTCGAGTCAGGCAATATTAAAATCAAAAAAAAAATTTTTTTTGGCCATTTTCACTCCACCCTATTTTATAATTAGAGATAGTTAAAATTTCCTATTTGCCGTAAAATTAATTTTTTTATCTTAAACCATCAAAATGTTTTATTCTGGAGTAAATTCACCACAAACTTTGAATAGTTTTACTTTGTGAAATTGAAAGCGCGATGACGTCATTTTAGTGGACCTAGTGATGACGCAAAATTTTCTGTTCTCAGGCATTGTATATCTAGGAGGTATTGGTGTAATTCGAGAGGCCAGATTTCAAGACTCGGAAGTTCTTAAATGTCTTCTTGCACAGTTGAAGCTACAGTCCATGTAAATGAAGATGCAATTTTAACTCTATCAACGCTTCTCTGATAATCGCCCACATAGAATATGTTTAAAACGTTACAAAAGACACATACACGAATCAATGAAAGGATTTTCATCATACTCATTTCACTAGTGTAGGTAGCAGTATAAAATTTACTTCTTTAGATTCATTTTTATTGGTGCATTAAAAAAAGTTGAGGAAAGTTTTCTTATGAGATGCACATGTAAATGGATCTAGCATTCAGTATCATGAAAAGTAAATACATGCCTTACACCAATCAAATTTTTAAATGTTAAAAAAAAGTTATTCTGAAATGTATTAGGTTCATATTTGAACTCATTTGTACTCAAGGCTAAAATCATTTAGTATTGGTTATGCTGTATCGGATGTGTAGATTAGTAATTGAAATATATATTTATATTATTAATTAACGAAAATTTAAGGGATTATCTCGTGTAAATTATTCGTGTTATAGGCATAGAAGAGTGCATTGAAAAAACAACTCTTGAACTTGATTATGATTGTCCACATCTGCTCATTATACTTAGGTGATAAATAGAGTTCGAAAGGTGAAATCAAGATGTGGACAAGTAGATAAAATTAAGTAGATAAACGCTCATTAAAAACATTTTGTTGCAAAAATTTTAGTTTTAAATGAACAAACGTATGACAGATGACTTCAAAAGGTTTGCAGCGCGCGGTAGCAGTGGCGGATTAATGCAAGTTTCTCGGGGGGGGGCGGTTAGTTTGTCATTGGGGGCGGTTTGTTAGAAGATTGACATATACGTCCATTTTATGGAAATAAAATAGGATCTTTTACATTAATTTCTTTTGTCTATGGGGAGGGCGGTCGCCCCCCCCTTTACTCCGCCCTTGTGCGGCAGTGATATAATACGATAATTTTATATATGGAATATCACGGTTTGATATTCAGCTGCCTTGATACCTTTGAACGGTTTAGAAAATACCATGTCTGAGCAGATTGGTACCTAACTATGTGTCTAGGACATTACTCTTCTTTCTGTTTTTTAAATTAAATCGTTTAAATACATATTTTTAACTTCCAATGATGGGCCACTATTAACACCGGAAGGTCACCCTATATATATATATTGCCCCCCCCACAGTAGCATATATACACTGGTGGACAAAATTAAGAGATGGGAAGCATTTTCACACATTTCTCGGAAAATATCACATAAAGCCTGGACAGTTGGTTGCCATATAATGTCTCTATGGCGCTAGTGACGCTGAATTGAGTTTATGTATTTTTGTGGGCGTTGCTAAGCCATCCGGAAGCATAAAAATCTGCATTCAGCTGCTCAGCTCATTCCACTCTACAACACAGTACCGGTTTTTCTTGATTTTCTGGAATAATCTTGTTGTTTTTTAGGTGAAATGAGTGAACATCATCGTGAGGTGGAGAATTGTAGTTAGACTTGAGGCAGGGCAATCCCAAGCTCAGGTTGCTAGTGAATTGGGTGTAACTCCAAGCGTTGTTTCGAATTTGTGGAGCCAGTTTAAAAACAGAGCAACAACGCCCAACAAAAACAGAGCAGCAACGCCAACAAACGCCCGAGAGCAACAACGCCCAATGAAGACCGGTATTTGGTACTTAAAGCCAAGTGCCAGAGGACGTCTACAGCGACACAACTGTCTAGGGACTTCGCTGATGCCACACGAACATTAGTTTCAAGGAAGACAGTTGCAAGGAGGCTCGTTGAAAGAGGGCTGTATGCCAGTAAGCCCGCCATTTGCATCCCACTCACTCCCTCTCACAGAAGAGAGTGTGTACAATAGTGCATACAGCACCAACAGTGGACACAGCTCCAATGGGCTAATGTTCTCTTCACAGATGAGTCCAAATTCAGTCTACAACCTGATTCTCGGAGAATATTCATGGGAGGGAACATGGAACCCGATACCATCCCAGCAAAATCATGGAAAGGGACCAGTATGGTGGTAGAGGACTGATGGTTTGGGCAGGGATCATGTAAGATACCCGCACACCGCTCCATGTGTTTGACACTGGTTCCGTGAATGCCCAGAGGTACAGGCAGGAGATCCTAGAGCCCTATGTGTGTCTTTTCAGGGGTGCTGTAGGCCCCGAATTCGTTTTTGTGGACGGCAATGCCCGACCACATAGGACTCGCCTGGTTGATGAGTATCTGGAAAGCGAACACATTCATCGAATGGTTTGGCCAGCCAAATTTCCTGACCTTAACCCCATTGAAAATGCTTGCGATGTTCTTGGGAGGGCTATTGCGATACGCCAAACTCCACCCAGAACCATTCCAGAGTTAAAAACTGTTCTGGTGTAAGAAGGGGAGGGTCTTCCACAAGCACTCCTTAACTCTGTTATTCACAGCATGCGTACTCGTTGTGCATGCTGTCTATCTGTCAGAGGTGACCACACACCACATAAGTCTCACTTTCAATGCTATCTTTCATCATGAAATTCAGTCCACATTGGCAATAACTGTTGCCAATGAATGGTACTTCAATTTTTGCTTTGCACACATTATTGTCAGACAATATGTTATATCCATACCAAATTTCATTTATTTTTATAAAGTATTTCTCGAGATATTTGGGAAAATGCTTTCCATCTCTTAATTTTGTCCACCAGTGTATTTAAGAAGGTTTCACAATGCAAAAGTGGCGTATAACATTAAATCGTGTTTTGCTTATTAATTATACTTATTTGCTTATTAATTATGTAATTATATATATATATGTAATAAAATAAACATTTCTAAGTTAATTTAATGTCATTTGAAAAAGCCTTCTTTAATCTCTGTTACACTTACTGTAAAGTTTGTTTCTCGGCCATACAAATATTACGTACAGAGACGATTTTTGGAGTTCGATAAGGAGGAAAATTGTTGAATTAACTGTATCTGCAGTTTACTGCGGTTTCGTTGTTGCGCCCTTTTGAACTCTTAAATAAGCAATTATTTCTCATGTCTTGATTGACAACCTAGTTAAATAGTTACGTTTGAGAGTAACGCCTTCGCGATCGTGCAGCACCCTTCCGACAGGCGTAGTTACTAGGGGAGTATTTAAGCAAGAGCACGGAAATTTCGGGAGCTTTTTTAGGAGCTTTGAGAGACTGCAATGTAAAAAGAAAAGTTAACCTCGGAGCTAAGAGGTCACCGGCCTGACTCCCAACACTCTGTCTGAACTTGGAAATAAAAATATTCAACCTAGAAGACTGGTGTGTGGTGTCGATCACTTTACCAACGGATGGCGTAAGGCCGTTCCCTACATATACATATAACTTAAATGAAAACAATAAAAGTATATAACATATACTTGGAATCACAAGCACTGTTAAGCAGCTGCTTTATAACGATTCATGTGTAATGTATCGATTCATTGTAACGAGTCATATGTAAGAATTCAACAACTATGAAAAAAATACCTTTAGTCAATGTCAAAAAGAACAAAATAGATATACATGATGCCAAGTGTCGTCAGAGGGAGATTTGCGCAATAATACCACTGGTTTCTTGCTCAGAACTAATCGATAAATGTACGGTTTTTTTTTTTTTTTTCATTTCAAAGTTCATTTTCAAGGTGTTATACGAAATACTATTTTGTTTTGTGTTCTACTCGAGAGACTTTACCTAAAGGAGACAGCGATGGGCGGGAAATAAATAAAATAATGTGAAATTAAAAAAAATATTGTAAAATATAGGTTTGGGCACACTTGAACCAATGGAAAAACTAGTTTCTGTGCAAGGAGTAAATAGTTGACAAATACCTCGAATATTTCAAAAAGTATGTACACATTTCCTTACAGAAGTCCTTAATTTAACTGATATTTCTCCGATAATCTGCACTCTGATCCAATAATAGAAAGAAATATCGATAGAAAATCTGCATAATGTAGGGTCCATTTATTTTGCGGTTCATGGGGATATCAATCAAATGAAGACGAACACGCAAATACGAATCAATATTTTAACTTAACGTAAAGTTTTATATAGTTGAGATTCAGTAGAATTAAGGAAAAAAAAATCCTGTGTTCAACTTTTCTCCATTATTTACATTTTTATTACGTCAACATTTCTGTTCAGTAGAACAATTATGTATCGTATTCAACTACCTTTCAGCATTTTTTAATACATTTAGGAATGAACCACTGCGGAATATTCTTTTTTAAGTTTGACATGTAACATACGCATTTCTGATAAACAATCCTAGCAGTCAAAGTTCCTTAAAAGATGAACCGTATATTTTTAATCACAGATTCATTACAGTGCACATAAAAGTACGTCTTCCTTAATTTAATGAATTCGGCGGATTGTAACATATTTTGTAAGAGAATGTTTCTGTCGTCATCATAAAAATAGAACGCCCAGAGTGAAATAATATTTTCTCGATATTAGCAATGAATAATCTAAGTTTAGGGATCTTAGGAAGATTAAGAATTAAAAAAAATCGATTCTTCAATTTTAATTTCATTTGAAACCTTAATTACGTCTGAGCATTTTGACCCCAATTTCATGCATTAAATCCAACTAGAACCAGAGATACACATAAAAACGTTTTATGAAAGCTTCATATTTGAACGCAATAAGATAACTTTAAACTGCGTTTTCTGAAAACGCATTTTTATGAACTATCCGCAAGATAACAAAATTTCTATGATTCGTATCTTCACGAAATTTTGTATAGTTATAACTGGTATCAGTATCTATAGAATGAATTAATATTTAAGAAAAAAAATTAAAATAATAATTTTTAAATTGTATTTGAAATTGAAATTTGGAAAAAAAATCTTATTTTACCCGTATATTTCTGTTAAAATTTTCAAAAGTTTTTTTCTCTCACTTTTAATATTAATTTATTCTATAGATACTGGTATCAGTTATAACTATACAAAATTTCGTTAAGATACGAATCATAGATATTTTGTTATCTTGCGGATAGCTCATAAAAATGCGTTTTGAGAAAACGCAGTTTAAAGTTACCTTATTGCGCTGAAATATGAAGCTTTCATAAAACGTTTTTATGTGTATCCCCGGTTCTAGTTGGATTTATTGCATTAAATTGGGGTCAAATTGCTCAGAAGTAGCTAAGGTTTCAAACGAAATTAAAATTGAAAAATCATTTGTCGATTGTTTGGATTCTTAATGCTCCTAAGACCCCTTAAACAAAATTATAGTAGTTTATTTGAATAAATGAAACAAAATGTAGAAAAAAGAAAATCCGAACAGTACATTCTAAGTTTCTTTTAATAACGAAGACACGTGCTGAGAAAGGAAGAGGCAGCTACTAAGGACGGAAGTGTTGGCCATTCTTTTATCCGGCATCTAGTACGCAGCGAACGTCACTCCCTATGAAATGGCGGATGACAGAACGTTAAGTCTTAGCTGCTAGCCGAAGCCTAACCGGGGGGCATA
>JAWZYV010011187.1:0-433945 GCA_038373885.1 Cheiracanthium punctorium
CTTATAGTTTAAGGTGAGTGGCCACCTATCATTTCACCAGATATCATTTTTTCACCTTTGCAGTTATTACGTGATGTTCGAACACAAATTTACGCAGTTTGAAATGATTTTCGCAAAATCTCAAAATCTAATCAAGATTTTTTTTAAATTCGAAGCCTATGTTTTAAGTTGAGTGACCATCTATCATGACACCCAATTTCATACCATTCGCTTCTGTCGTTTTTACGTGATGCTTAAACAAAAAAAGCGTCACGGACAGAACGACAGAAGGACAGAACGACAGAAAGACAACTGTAGCTCTATCGGTTAAAATTAGTCCTCGCCTAAAGTTTCAGCATTGCATCATTTTAGACAAGTCACTAAAAAACACTATCAGACAACTTCGGGTCCAGAGCTATGAAAGTATAAAACCAATTATTCTGATGCAAGTTAAGTACAGGGGTGGCTCCAATGGGGGGTCCGGGGGGGCACGTGCCCCCCCGTCGGGGAACTTGTGACCCCCCATCGGGGCTATTTGATTAATTCGCCGGGGAATTTTCATTAGAAGAAATCCAAATTTTAGCTGAGTTTTAATTTTGATTTTGCGATTTAAAAAGAATTAATTTTGTACTTTTGAAATACACATGAAAGGCAAATGAGTATTGGAGATTGAAGCGGAAATGTTTACATTTCTGGGAGATAGCTGATTGGGGGAGGGGGGTATTCCTCAGAACTTCTGAATAATGGCTAAAACTACTTTCCGTTTTCATTCATCTCTTATCTCTGCGATCCTTTTCATGTCGAAAAACAACCACTTCCTGCATCTTCCAATACTGTGATGTGTTGACGAACGGCGGGGAGACTTCAAATTCGAATAGCGTATACTTGAAATCTGTGATCCCACTCTCAGGAGGCATTTTACTGGATTTGCAGCAAGACATCAATCTTAAGGTAACAAAAGTGCCAGTCTATTCTTCTAACGACAAATTTATGAGACCACATGTGCGACCACTTTCTATTCGAGACTCTTTTAATTGCTTAAAATTGCTTAACCGATTGTGCATTTTGTCGCCGACACCATAGAAAAGTACAATATGGGTGTGGGTGGTCGGGATGGGGGAGACAGTGGCCATTAATTAGACCACTCGGGTAGATAAAAAATTTCGAGGGAAGGGAAGTATGGTTTTACTTGCACAAGCAAATCGGGGATGTTCTTTTTTCCAGAAATACGGTTTTTGTATTTTTATTGGTCCTCAATGACAGAATGATGAGAAAGAAATGATTCTGCGAAATATCCCGTGTATTTTTATTTTTTCTTCGCAAACCCATAGTACATCACTTTTCCAACACTTGTTATTGTGCATTGTGCCAGTGAGTTAGACAGAGTTTAGAATAGTGGTAATTTTTTTTCTTGTTACGGCAGCATAGCATATCATTGTGAAGTTTATAAAAGTTTAATTTCACTTTTGGCTTTATGTTTCCTAAAAAGAACATCGGTGGTACCAAAAGCACAAGATATAAAGTACAGTGTGCTTTATGTCGTGATATTTTTTGATTATGTCGTGATATTTATATGAGTATGTTAAAAAAAAAAAAAACATAGGATAACTAAGCATTCAGATCTTCATAAACAAAATCGACTGGCGCCTGTTCAATTACCAATGGGAATTAAGAGAAAGAATCCTTGGGATATTTCTTCTTGGTCTTCGAATGTATGTTCATCTACTAAATTAGAGAAAGAGAACCCTTCATGTTCATCAGATCCACAAGCTTCAAGTAAGTTATATGTAAATTACATTCATATATATATTTTAAATGTGTTTAAAAGCTTTAATTAATATATGTTATTATTAAAAATATGGTCAGTTTATTTCTCTAAAGCATTGAATTATATATTCTAAGCACTTGCTTTTTGTTATGTATTTGTACAAATATACTATGCCCAAGGGTGGATCTAGAAATATTTTTCAGGAAGGGTGCAAAGCTTGAATACCAATTCAGAATTGCATGAACATGCAATTTTATTTGAAGTGTATTTTTACTAGTGTAAATATTTTCCTCTCGGGGAATTCGCGCCCCCTGTGCTCTTGCCCTAAAACCACCCTTGCCCCCCCCCCTTATAAAAAAGAATTGAAACTATTTTGAGCACAAATTTTGAATGACCACATTCTGCGTTATTTAAAAATAAAAATAATTTTAAAATAAGGCACATATTTCAAAAACTGAGTCACCTGTACTGTCTCAGAAATTTTAAAATACTACTTTAAAGTTTATTTATTAACAGCATTTTAATGATACATATATATCATTAAATATCCTTAGACATGGATGCTCGTAATGGTTTGGAGTGCACTTTTAATCATGGCTGCGGACCCAGAGTCATAACTTTTTGAGTTGAATCTGGAGTATAAGTCGGACTTTTTGACCTCACATTCTGATTCTATGTTGTACAACATTATTGTATTTTTAATTATATTAACTGTCTGAGTACTCTATGAATTAATCTAAATTTTCTCCTAATTGGTCTTTTAAACACTATGAGTACTTTTAAATGTGCTCTTGCTTTTAAACCATTGATAAGTAACATGTTGTTCACGCCATTATATGTCATTCCCGCTAAATTACAGGACAGGATATACATTTTAAATTTTAAACATTATACATTATTAATTGCAATTTCGATTTTTTTTTGTATATTTATCAAATACGATTTAGTAATTGGAGTGAGGACGAAAGGTATGTCTTTATAAACTTTCAAATTGCATTAATGCAAATTTAAATTAAACACAGATTTCATGTAATTGTATGTAAATTAACAGCATTTTAATTCACGAGTCAAAAGCTTTTCTGTCATAAATGTAAAATAAAATTTCCCATTGTATAATTTAATTCATAGAGCTACAAAATTTATAAGTCTTAATTGATATTTTTTAAAGAGATTTACGACTCGGGCGATAAGAAATTTCGGATTTTGTTTACTACGGAAATTTTTTAAAATGTATATTTAATTGTGTAATAATTTGACATGACAAAATATTTATAAAATTATTTTACAGTTCATCATCTCTGGCATTCAAAATATGTATAAACCTATGAATATTTAAACGCTTTAACTAAAATTTTTCATTTTAATTAGAAATATTTTAAACTGGTCGTATTTTATTTATTTATAAGTTAGTGTGTTATGCAATTTATAAAATAAGTATTCTATGTCTTTAAAATTATTTTATCACAGTAATCCTTACTTGAACTCTTTTAACTGTTGAGAAAGTAAAAAGATATTTTTATAACTAAGTGGTTAATTAGAAAATTTAACTTTTAACTTCTTCCGAATAAAATATAAAAAAATTAGTACTTTTCTGTTTCTTAGACGGCAAATTTGAATAAATTCTAAATATACTTTTTATTTATAAATAGATTCAATCGAACACAATATGCACGATTTAATCTTTAATTTTATAAAAATTTAGCAGTAAGATTTGTTTTTATTTTTATTTTTTTTTAATTTAAGAATTAGTCAAATACATACCCTACTAGCAATTTTGATCGGGGCGTCATCGGCTGGCTGCGTGGCCGGTGGTAGCCCGAGCAAAATTGCTAGTAGGGTAGTTTGTTTATTTGGTAACATACTTTATACATATACAACGAGTGAGAATTCGCACTATATGGAGAAATCTAACTGGCTTAGCCGGCCCTCTTTAGCTAAGAGTTCATAGCTGTGCACACCAAGAAGATAAACAGCTTCAAGGGAATTAGAATTTATTACATTTTGCTTGGGGTAAAAAAAAGAAAAGTTAATTTTAAAAAATTAAATAATAATAATAACCAGCCCCTCTGATAGACCAAAGCCCTCTCCAGTCTAGTATGAAGATGGCTGTGGATAGATCTAAAAACGGAATATAAGTTAAAGGAAACTTATTAATCTTGGCTGACAATTTAATTTTTATATCGTTGTGGAAAAATAACTAACTTTCGTGAATTTTAATTCAGTTATTTTACTACAAAGTAAATAAAAATTGTGGTATACAGCGTCTATATCGTCTTTCTGAAAATTTCACTTTTAGCCCGTAAAATAAGTAAATAAAATAAATACAATAAAAGTTTTATATTTGCGTGTAGATTTGCATGTTATATACAGTGGCGTATCGTAAGCCACCGGAACTTCCCTTATTTTGAATCTTTATACAAATCGCTATTGAATCCCTGGGTGGCACCAGCATTAAAGAAAGTATTAAACTAATAGTATGTGTTCTAAACTGATTTTTGAGTTACAGAATTATATGGATCAGAATTCAACTCTAACTTTTAAACAGATTAATATTATGTTTGTTATTCGCCTTATTAATTAAACTCTTTTTTGTTAATATTGAAATTTTAAAAGTGACACTTTCACTATGAATTATTAGTAAATGAGCTTGCTTTATAAAATTATTCATCACGTTTGTGGAAATCTCGTTCAAAACTATCTTGGAGTATTACAAAAATGTGAATTTTTATCAAGGTTCGTTTCGCTAAAAATAATTATTTTTTTGTGTGTCTTGGCAAATTATAAGCTGTTCGATTATATTTTTC
The DNA here is from genome assembly GCA_038373885.1 of Cheiracanthium punctorium. Classification (NCBI taxonomy): domain Eukaryota; kingdom Metazoa; phylum Arthropoda; class Arachnida; order Araneae; family Cheiracanthiidae; genus Cheiracanthium; species Cheiracanthium punctorium. Next base: position 4,552 of record JAWZYV010011187.1, read on the forward strand.
TGGCGATATTTTTTATTTTATTTATTTTAGATTTTAAAAGAAAGTAGCTAATTTTCTTCATGAGTGCTTGACTTAAAAAAAAATTTTAATAGTGCATATATTTACGTTCTCTTTGAGATTTTTATAATTTTATTATTATTATTAACTGAAGCTTCCAGGGGTACACTTCACAACAATTCTTTTCGAAACTGAGATACGGTGCCATCTTGTAGCTTTCAATAAGTACTATTACCACATGAATTATTATTGAAGTAGAATTATTTTAAAGCCCTAGAAACAAGCGATGAAGTTTCGGTATACCACGTTACTGCGCGCCTTCAAAATCGTTTTTCTCAAAAGAAAATTTTTGTTGTAAAGTGGTTCTACCTATAAACATTTCAGTTGCATTTTTCTCACTTTATTGTGATTTAAAATATTAATATTACATAAATTAACAATTCGATTAATATTTTTACAGCAAAACATGTTGGCCAGAAAACAAGACTTTTGAGATAACGAGTTGGAATTAAAGGGAATCAGTTTGTAAATGGAAATGTAGTGGCCAATTATCTACGTTAGGGATCTAGGCCAGGAGTGGGTTTGCCTTCCATGGGGGACTTTCTAAGAGGTCCTAACCCGTATTTATGCAAAGTTTCGGAAAATTCCGAACGGTTAGGTCGGCGGACGCGGCCTAGTTTCGAACCAGGCACCTTCCGTCTCCCAGTTCAAAGCGCTAGCGCCATGCCACTGGTGGGGCGGGATTCAATTTGTAAGGGAAAACACATTTATTGAGGTATCAAGAATTTCGATGTTCGAGATATCGAAGTTAAACTGTAATTAAATTTACATATGTCTCTTAATTTTATAAAAATAACTGCAATTTGTGTAAAAGCGTGCAAATTTAGTCTTGCTTAATTTATAAAATAAATTTTCAGTGAATTTACAGCAATATTCTTGCACAAAAAACTTGTTTCTGATATTTTTTCTGCGGAAAAAAAAAATGCGTAGAAATTTCTTCGCTGAACTTTTTTCAAAGAATTTCATTCATATGAAATATTTTAAGCGTTAACCTGAAGAACTCTTAAAAGTAGCTTTCCAGATTTTACAGAAAAGTGCAAGGCCGTGACCAGGGGGGGGGGGATCATGTGGGTTTGACCTCCCCCTGGTAACGGCCTTGCACGTTTTGCTTGCTGAGGCCTTGGGGAAATATTTGTGTAATGTAAAAGGATTTTGAGATACGTTAATTAGGGTCAGTTCAAATAATAATCTATCAGGAAAGATTGTGCAGTGGTTTTTGAAAATATCCGAGGCCTGGGTGTCCGAATATGTATGTCGATCCGATTCCTGGAAATATTTCACAATACAAAACATAATATTGTCCTCCATCTCCTCTAAACTTATCTGGATCCTGGATATTTTAGTTTAGAAAATGATTTATTGTGAAAAAATCACTTTCTAAAGTAAAATATTTTCAAGTAGTGCAAAGAGTTGCAAATTTCCATATCATACTTGGTGACAAAAATGTCATCCAAGAGGGAGGTCAAAGGCCCCTCTTAAATACGCTACTTAGCATATGTATATGTATATTTGTGCCCCCTCGTCGGGGAGTGGTGACCCCCCGTCGGGGAAAGTCTAGCGCCACCACTGGTTAAGTAAAAACTTCCATTTACAGATGCAAAGCACACGATGCCTGACTTCGGTTCCTTCCACGGGAAAAGGTATTTAATTCAAAGTACAAGATTTACTTTAAATGAGTAAATTAAACGTGTACACGGGTGCTTAAACAAGCTGATGTCTTACTTAGAGAGGAGGATGACGTTTTAAGCAGAGTTTATGATAGGCAGAAGGAGAAAGCTACACTATTGCGATTATACGGAATTTTTTTTTTTCGGACTTTACACCCTATGCAAGGGGAGCAACATAATTTAAGGCACACATCTAGTTAAGCTTCGATTGGCTTTACTAGCCTATAGGTGGCAATTCATGAAAGTTCGAAGATTGAATAGATAGATTAGATACGATAGCAGAAATATCCCGAGGTTTGCTTTACAGTACCCTCCTTGGATCCATCAGCGTTCAGTATTCAACGTAAATATATTAACAAAAATATTAAAATACGACAATCCCATTCCATCTTTGACAACATAATCCTTTCGTGTTTACATAACCCTTCCATGTCATAACCCTTATCCTTATTGCCTAAATACGACAAAAATTTCACTTGAAGGCAGCAAGTATGAGATACATTTACCTTTAAAAAAATGCTTTTATGGTCAGATTTCAAGCGTTAATTAACTTTCATATGGTACTGGACATCTATCAATACAGCTAAGGTCTTTAATATTCAGGCTATTTTATCGTCAGACACATACAAACTGCGAACACTTAAATACCGATTAGCAGTGCATGCTGTTGTGTTACCCCTCAGAGTGAGACTTTCTAATATAAATCCTTACACAGTTAATAGCTATACAGCATATATAACAGCGTATGCTTGCATTTATAACGTATGTACAAGTGTATATACAATGTGAATTATCTACATTGAGCTCAGCGTTAAATTCTGAATGTTAAAACCTTAACACCTAAAAAAAAAAAAAAAAAAAAAAAAATTGTCGATTATTAAACTTAATGTACACTCAGATAAATTTTACAAGAATAAGAAAACAACTTCCGTATGTTGTGTGGCAGTTAAACTTTTTTATTTAGAATATAATTTGGAAAGATTAAATTGTGAAATTAAGTAACATACTTACTAATGAAGTACGAATACATCTTACAACAAACTTCAGTCGAGAAGCAAAGCACTTGAGCAGCTTCAAACTAGTCTATTTATACTGGCCGCATTCGTAAACACTTAACGAGTTACACTGGTGCAACAAGTTTCTATCTAAGGGGTTCGTAAAGGAAACTGATTGCATTCAGTTTATAAACTAGAGCATTCGTATACAAAACTCAGTGCGGTTACTTTTAAACTAATTAAACTAAGCACGGAGCAAATTGATCGAGTTTATTGAGAAGATTACTTGCTGCACGTTGTTTTTGTTTAGAAATGGCGTCCGTTGTTATTCAAAAGTATGTTGTTATGAAAAGTATTTTATGTTCGCTGAAGCTGCAAATATTACTTTTTTGAGGAGGAAATTCATGCATACATTTGGAAACTGCAACGAAGGTACATAATTTTTCAAAGGTAATCATTTTCTTGTATTTTTCATTTAATTCATTTCAAAAATGCATATTTTAGTGTTGAGATTGAAGATGATTTAAACCGTTATTAGCGAAATTTGAACTTCTCTTGCTAAATACTTTTGAAAAAATGAAGTTGAAATTTCTAAATTTTGACCTGTGCACTTCAATGATGGCCACTCTTTCTTTTAAAAATCCTGTTGATTTTATATTAAGTATGTACTAAAAACTCTCTTCAGCAAAATGAACACATTCGCGAATTGTAAACAAACACGTCACCTAGGCGACGAAACTAAATAATCTGAAGGTGTTCGTAAAGTCCAAAGAAACTGATAACCACTGACAGAACTAAACACACGCATTCCAGTTTTCTTACGAAAACTTGAGCAACGAGTTTGTCGTATAAGAATGCACCCTCTGTTCACATGATCAAATACATTGCAATAAACGAACCACTAAAGGAGTTATCTTCTTTCCCCAACATTTTCCCTACGGTAGAAGCTTTGTCCTGGGTCAATCGCATGCAGCAATGACTCGAGGGGGATTTTGTAAAGATACCACTGGCGTTGAGAACACGGGCAAAATAAGATGAATGTTCGAATAAGCAGGGTTGGTACGCGTCTGGATTTGCTGAAATTCCGAACTTTTGAAATATTGTCCTAAAACGATCTGATATTTTAAAAATAGTCCTGTTTTTATAAAATTCGGAAAGAAGTTCTCTTGGGTCTCTTGTCAAATAGTAAGACATCATAGAACAATTTTCCGAAATTTCGGAATTTTAACAAATTAAGGACTCGTACGAACGAACTATCAGGAAGCATTTCGGTGGACCTAGAGCGTGTTCACGATTTAACCGTTAATAGCATAGCGATGGATATTTACATTGTACGTTTAAAGCGCGTTCACTGCACGATTAGAGTGCGAGCCAAATTTTTTATCTCGAACTTATATATACAATACAGGGCATTCACTACCTGACTGACAAACATGCAGGGGTATAGCGGGTACAGAGGTGACTTGGAATGACATAGCATTGCGGGGTCAGAAATGTTGTCTTCAGGTACCTGTTAATAATAATTTTGGAAGAAGTATTGAAGCGTGCGTCTAATTTCTTAACCAAGTTTCATATACAATGAGCTTTCCTCTGACAATTTTATCGATGTTATGAAAGAAAAAATTCGGAATCAACTTTTTTTATCCAGTGCAATCGGTGAAAGAGGGATTAGTCTTTGAAAAATCACTGTCGGAAAATTTACTATTACTTGAACACTTCTGATAATAAATGCTGCAAGTGAATAATAAAAATGTGAATAATAAGACATTTCTTTTAAACACCGCGTTTTTCGAAAGATTAATTACCGTAAAACACCGTAAAAGACCCCGCACCTATTTTCAAGGAAAATCGCGATCTATGGGGGCGGATAAACGGTAAAAATTGGAAAAATATAACGTTCAAGTGCCCCCTCCATCTTCAAGTGAAGCTGGATTCATGCTGTCCGTTCCGTACCGCTAAGAAGTCGCGATGACGTCACTCAGTTTTCCTCTGACAGAGCTTTGTTCTGACGTCATGCTTCAAAGGCATATGACGCGATTTCATTGGTGTCATCTGTTGTATCACAATAATGGCCTTATTCACCAAGCACTTGACACACGGATTATGACTGTAACACGGACCTAAGACTTTAAGCTTGGACTGAAGAAGTTCAAAACAATTTTTGAACGAAACGTGCGTATCCTCTTTCCTTTTACTTCTTATGTGTGTTTTTTACAAAGTTTTTTATTTACTTTATCGTTTAACACCAGTATTTTGAGTGATTTTTCAGCCGTAAGCTCTTGTTAACACAAAGAAAGACAGTTTTTACAAAGAGGAAATGAGTGGAAATCGAATCCACGACCGTGCGCTTAGCCACTGAAAATATCAGCCTGTATGAATCGAACTTAAGAGCAAACGAAATGAACGAGAAAATCATGGGAAATTGATATAGGAAATTTAGCTTACACTCGTGATTATAACATGATCGGCAGCTAACGTCTTTAAAATTTATGCAACGAAAGGCTAAGGTTTGACCGTTAGAGTATTATGTCTACTCTATGTCCATTTCATGACAAGCTTGTCCATAAACACCTCTTTGTCTATAACAAAATATCTCGACATCATTTTAATCTTATGATCGTTTAACCTTGGACACGGGTGGTCAGAAATAAGTTCACGAGCCTAACTGCTGTGCGTGTCAGCAATCAGCTTTCGTACTGTATTTCAAAAGAGCTGAAAAATGAAAGTCGAAGTTTCATATAACCAACTCAGTCAGTAGCTTTTTTGCGAAACGAGACAAAGCTTTTAGGCTACTTTGAGAGACGCTTATTTTTCGTCTCGCGTCCACCCCTAGTGATATCGGTCTAACACGGGAACACTAATATTGGTTACAGAGAAAAGACGTGTATTCATTCAAATATATCCTTTAAAGAAAGCTGTATCTCAATGATAGGTGGATTATGAAAACGGAGCACGAAACCATATATAGATGGAACACAAAAACAGTGATATTGGATGAACACGAAAACAGTTATATTCGTCGAACACGGGAACTCAAAATGGTAACGGGGGAGGAGGGGGGGGGGACGTATCCATTCAAATACGTGTAACAGCAAAGCAGAAATAGGCGGAACACGCAAACAGAGATATTGGTTGAACACGGTAACTTTAATATTGACAAAAGAGAAAAACAAATATATCCCGTCTGGAAATCAAGATTTCATAGACAATGATACATGGATTATGAAAACGGAGAAGAAAAACTGAGATATTGGATGAACACGAAAACAGTTATATTCGTCGAACACGGGAACACAAAATGATGCCTGAGAAAAATATGTATCCATTCAAATACATGCAATTGGAAAAGAAATAGGTTGTCGAACACGAAAACAGTACATTGGTGAAACACGAAAAGTGTTATATTCGTCGAACACGACAAATATGCGTAACGGTAACGGAGAAAAGAAACATGTATCCATTGAAATACATGCATTTGGAAAAGGAGAATACGTGGAACACGAAAACATTGATATTGTCTGAACACGGTATCTTTAATATTGACGAAAGGGAAAAGAAACATTCAAGTACATCCCATCTGGAAATCAAGGTTTTATAGACAATGATACGTGGATTATGAGAACGAAGCACGAAAACTTTGATATTGGGTGAACACGAAAACAGTTATGTTCGTCGAACACGGGAACACAAAACGGTACCGGTGAAAAGAAACGTATCCATTCAAGTAGATGCAATCGGATAAGCAGAAGAAGGTGGAATACGAAAACAGTGATATTGATTGAACACGGTAACTTTAATATTGACAAAAGAGAAAAACATTGAAATACATCCCTTCTGGAAAACAAGATTTCATAGATGAAGATACATGGATTATGAAATCGGAGAACGAAAACTGCGTTATTGGATGAACACGAAAACAGTTATATTCGTCGAACACGGGAACAGAAAATGTTTAGCGGTACTTTACGAACGACACCACTTTAGTGTAGCTGGATGGCATAGTGTTAAGACTTGAGAGGATTCATCGAGATCTGTTTCCTTTGCGAGATAAAAAAAATATATCAGTGGGTCCGGCCATCGCTGTAAAGAGACTCCTCGAAAATATGTAGCCGCTAGCTTTTTGCCGAACAATCCCCTCCTCCCCGAAAAAAAAAAAACATCAGAGGTTTGGCCATTACTGTTGGGGGTCCTTTCGAAAATACGCTGCTACTTGCTCGTTAAAGTGAAAAAAAAAAAAAAAAAAAAAAAAAAAAAAAAAAAAAAAACATCAGTGGGTTTGACCATTATGTAGTTCTCTGTGTAAGCCTAAGAAAATTAGAATAAATAAATAAAAAAACATTTCAAAGTTAAATTCAATTACTGTATCTATTCATCAAAATTTACATTTTTATTTTAGTATTTTTATAAGTTTCAAGCAACTCATGGTTTGACCGTTAGATAAATTTGTTAAAATAACTAGAAAGACTTGTGTGTCCCTGATAAAATATATCTGTATTTTTATTAACTTTTACTTGTAGCATTAAGTCTGAAACTACACGCGGAAGTTGTAAATTTGATAAATGACCACATATACAATAAATAAAAAATATAGTTTAAAAAACCAAAAAACACGCTTTAGTGATAAATTGAACTAACTAAAAAGCGAAAAACAATTCTTAATATAGAAATAAATTAATGAACGAAAAATAGTATTATTGTAAAAAAAGCGTGGGGCGCTTTGAGCTATATTTTTTGTATCATTTTTGTACTAATCGTACGAATATTCTCAAGAACTGATATATGGAGCACCCCACGCTTTTTTCACAATAATACTATTTTTCGTTCATTAATTTCTTTCTATATTAAGAATTATTTTTCGCTTTTTAGTTAGCTCAATTTATCACTAAAGCGTGTTTTTTGGTTTTTTAAACTATATTTTTATTTTTCACTTTTTAGTTCGATTTGCTATGAAAGCGTGTTTTTTAGGTTTTTTTTAAACTGTATGTATTTAAAATTTATTTTTAATTTTCGATATCTCTCATAAGACACTAAGAAACACTAAGTTGAAAAGTGCAAACTGTGAGATAATTTATTTTCACTGTGCACCAGTGGTGTAGCCAGGATTTTATTTCGGGGTGGTCTGGGTATCAACTTTAAAGCTAAAATTCAATTGTAAGCTAAATATCAAATTGTAAGCTAAGTGAAGGGTCCCATTTCGGGGGGGGGAGCAGCCCCCTGAGTCCCTGCTGTGCACCAAAGTATTAATCAACCTGCAGTTAAATGCTACCTTCCTCACTAAAAAGGAAAAAATAGGTCTCTAATCAACAAATAAAAGCGTGTTAAAAAGAATGGCCTTAGCATGTTCTTGCACTCAACTCTTCCATAATGTGATGGATCACGATATTTTGTAAAAATAAAAATATTACCGTGACCAGGATTCGAACCTGGCTTATTACGGAATGTACTAACCACTATATGATCACGACCACAATAAAAATGGTTTTCTTAAGATTGTAATCTTTGGAAGTGTTCTATTTTCAATCAGGATAAGAAATGAGGAAATTATTTAATCCTGGCGATCCTGATCAGGATAATGAGATAAACTTATAAAATTATTGTATTGTCACCGGTTCTTCATAAATGTACAAAGTTTAAATTAAATCTGACCGTTTAAAGTGGGTCAAAATCGAGTTCAAAGGAGTCGGTTACAAACATACAAGCATACAAACATACAAACATACTAACAGGTGAAGCTAATAAAAGCGTGTTAAAAAAAATCATCAAAGATACTAATAGATATGTTTGGTTTATTATGAAGCAGGGAAATCTGAAGGCGCAAAAACTTTATTTGTAGAGAAGAATTTAAAATTAACTTTAACACTTTCACCTGACAAAAATAATGATGCATCTTGAAGGTTTCATATTAATTTTACTCTTTTACAGAGCTAGTCAAGGACACATTGGGCTAGACGATATTGTACGAGAAGATTATGATTACTTGCGTCCTCCAAGTTCCTTGAGTAAGTTTTCATTACTAATTTAAAATATTAATATTCTTTTAGACAAAATTAAATTTCAAAAAATGCTGAAACATTTATATTTTAAATACCCACTAAAGTGCTATACATTTAAAGCGTATCATAATCCATGCGTAGTCCCTATTTTTCTTCCTTATTCCATTAATTAGGAAAGTGTATCATTATTTATGAGTGCGATTTATTTATTTTTTCCTTGTTCCATAAAACACTTCTTTGGCATCGAAATCTATATTAAAATCGCATACTAAAACTATTTCACAATCCTCGCCAAGATATTCTAACTGTACTTAGTCTTTATAAATACTGTTTGAAATGTTCGTATTCCATGAGTGTGTCGTATTTGTCTTCCTTGTTTCAGAAAACACTTCTTTGGAATTGATATATATATGAAAACTGTCTACTAAAAATGTTGTACAATCCTAGTCATGCATATTATAGCTATACTTCTTCTGTATGATAAACTGTAGGGTTATATTAGTTTCTTGACGAATATGGAAGATATTGCCAAGCTAGTTTCAGTTCTGGAGCTTATTTTTTGGTGCCAAACTTAGCAATAAATCATTAAAAATGCAAACCTTGACGTCTATCAACATTTTATTCTCCTTCCCAGCTATCTGGAAACCCTAATAAAACTTCTTGGCGTCCGCAAATTATCTCCATAAATTATGTCCACAGAAATGTCCACAAATTATTTCGACAGGAAGTACTGGCATGAGCGAAACAGTAACTAGTGCTAATTATTAATAGCTTAACATTTTTTCTTCTTAAGGAGGAAGAGCAATGATAGTTAAAAATGGATTTTTGGTTACTTTCGTGAAAAGTCAGTTTTATTCTCCACGGAAATTCATTTTCTATTTTCACGCAAAGTAACTTACGGAAACAGTAAAGATTCGTAAGTTCTACGTAGTCTGCATAAAAAAAGGAAATAAGTAAACTCTTATTATATAGTTCTTATTTAACTTTCTGCAAATTCAATGTCCAAAAATATAGTAAGTTGTTCAGTTGGAAATCCATTGCCATGGAAATAACTTACGTATATTTACCTGTCTTCATGTCGCACAATCTTGTATGAAGCAGATTTAAATCCTTTTTTAAATCGGTTCGACTCAAAAACAATGCTCAAAACTATAATTTTTGTTAGACATACATAGAAGGCTAGATAGAAAAAGGAGATTTACACGTGCAACATTACACTAATAATAAGAATGTATGTTAACGAGGGGTTACTTATCTTTTAGTTACATGTAAAGCTCCCGTTGAAAAATGATAAACATAACAAAAATTTGTAATGTAACGCACACGAAATATTTATTAACTCGGTATATTGTGCGACTAGAAAAAAAAGTCTATTAATCCCGTCTTTATTTTTGGTCATTAGGATTGTGTCTCAAATTAAGAAAAATCATTAAAATTTTCTAATCAAAAATTGTTTATCAACTTCATGAAAAATTTTAACGAGAAAAGTTCTGCCCCGTACTTTTTCCGGATTTCTGCTCTGCATCTTGAAACGATCTAATTTAAAAGCTGAAAATATAGTGTTTTGAGTGTATTCAATTATGTTCTCTATCAATTATATTTTCAGAACAATGATTTTTTCTTTTCTTTTTTTCCTTTCTTTTCATTTATTTTAAGTTTCAATTAGGCTTTAAAGTCACGATTGTTCTCAAGAGGCATGATTACTCATAGATTCAGGCAAGCAGGTAGATTGTACATCCAGAGCACTTTCTTATTTGAAAACTGTCGGTATTGCAGAAGCACAATGATTTTTGAAGTGATTGTGGTGAAAGTTACGGTCAAATACTCATTTTTAAATTTAAGCAATTACTCAATAAAGCATTCTGTACACAAGTAGGAAAGTTCTGCGTCATATCAAGTTTTCTTCATGCACACTTTTCCACGTAATTGTCTTAAGTTTGGTAGAAGGTAATGCGGATCCGTTCTGTATGTAAGTAGCAATTTATTTCAAAAGTATCTTTTACCACACAACAATAGTACATCGGCATCAAAAACACCACTGTAAGGTAATCCACAATGGACCCTGTCTTGAGAATTTGACAGGCTTTGCGTTATTTCCAGTTATGATTTTACTGCAATCCATTAACTCTTTAAAAAGGCTTTTAAATTCAATTTTTATTGATAAATGTTTCTCAGAATTTTCTAGTATACTAATTTATCTGATTTTCTTTTCTCAGATGGAACTTTGAAAGTTAATATTTCAATTGACAAATTGAGCATTCGAAATATAGATGAATCCGAGATGGTAAGATTTGTATCTATGTCAAACTACATGAAAAACTCTTGGAGCATGTCATTTGTTATTGCATATCTAAAATGGACTTTATAAACAAGCCAAGACTTATATTTAAAAATATTAGAAATTATGTGTTCTTTGAAGAAAAAAAAAACTAATGTATCTAAATTTTGCAAAATACTTGTCTCCTGATCACTTTGTCATGTATTTTATCTCCAAAATATTTATATATATATTTTTAATAAATATGTAGTTGTTGTTTATAAACATAAAAAGCAGGTTTAGTAAATGAAAAGCTTTCACTGCATAAAAACTATTCAGAAAATGTTTCATTTATTAAATAAATTCTATTTGTACTTTGTAAAACCAGTTATCTAGAGTTAAAACATTATTTTGTCTCTATTGCAAATTCTTTATTCAATTTCTACAACAGGAATATAGATCTTAAACTTCCACTAAAAATAACAATTAAAATTTTTTTTCAGAGCCTGTGTGTAAATATTTTATTAATTATTTTAAGTCACTAAAGTGCAAAATAATTTATGAATGCATAAAGTATAACTGTATTATTTAGAAGCAACAGTGGGAATGAATATTCACGCACCTCAAATTTTTATTTTACAAGCAGCTGCACAGAAACTTGCGCACACATATATCTATATAGTGGAAAGTCGGCCAAAACGGAGTGGGCAGATAAAACCGGAAATCGCTACTTTTGACTAAATTACACTACTAATACCGTTATTTGACTAAATGTCAAAAAACGGATGAAACTAGTTGCAGATATTCTTCGTGTTATTTTAAGTCAAATGAAAAACAATGCAAGCTATGTTTGTCGATTCCGATGTTTTGAGAAATTTTGTAAGGAAAGTTTAGTTTCTTACTACATTTATTTTACTTTGTAGTCTGTTCACATATCCGGGTGGTATTTGTATATGTGTAAAATGGAAGCATGGTGCCAACTAGCCCATACTTCCAAGTGCATGTTAGAAAAGCTAACTGATGTTTTTGGGAGAAAAAAAATCTCTTTTTATGAAGCAGCTTGTTAGGTAAATGACAAGCGAAGAGAGTTGGAAAGTCTTAATAACAGAAATATTTTATGCATCTTGTTCTTGTTAAAGTTTTGAAAAGTTACCACAGTTAAAATACAATGGTTGACTAAGCAAAAGGGGGAAGAAATCATTATGTAATACTATATATACGTTAAGAAGTCATTTAAAAATGTGGAGGGCAGGGGGGTTCAAGACCACATTTTAACGAATTTTTGGATTGATTTGCTCTTTAGGGGATAAATTTAATCTCAATTTCACATTCTACGCTGCAAATAATTAAAAATTACATTTTTTTGCATGTAAATCGGCTAACTGGAACTCAGTATAGGTAGTTTTGGGTGTTCCCATTGTTTTAGTACAGCTTGTAATGGTTTCTTGACAATTAATGATACCGCTTAGCTGACTTCAGTTTTGGGGACTTATTTTTGTGCGATATTTCGCCAAGCTTGAAGACATTTGGAACGATTTTATTAATGGGCCTGCAATGTTTATCTTGCTTTATAAGTATTACGCATTAGAATTAGTATTACGTAATTGAGGTTTGGGACTGATTTGGGTTTTTCTTGAAACGGAATCTCGTTGAAATTGGTCGAAATTTCGGAGAGGTTATATAAGAAGAGTAGATCATGCTCCAGTAGTTCAGTTAAGTTGTGAGACTTGCTGTGAATACGTTATCTGTAGCTCAAGTGCTCTGCTTCTTTCTATTGAAGTATCATAAGCACGCTTTTTCGCTTGTTTTTAGAAGCCTATTCTTTAAGTCTGTTTGTGAGGTCTCCAATGTTGTATGCTGAAATGTTCTGCTCAAAAATTTCCACTGACTTTTTAGACTGCCACTCTGTTCAGTTTTGAGTGAATGCTCGTTGAGTTGACTGCTTTAATAGTTTAATACTATGATCATTTTACCCTGCTTTATTTAAACTGCTCTAAAATAATAAAAAATATAACGAATTGATGTTAACTGGAGGCAGAAAACTATTTCTTGAGAATAATGGTACCTTTTTATCATCAAAATTTCTAGATCTTTAAATCACAAAAATTCCACAACAAAGTAAACTTTTGTGTTCCATAACGAGAATCAAACTTGAAACTCTAAATGTTGCCATTGTACTCTAAAAGACTGTTGCAAAATTAAATTTTTTTTTAATATTGCTTTTTTTGTAAATGTGCGAACTAAAAAAAATAAATAAAACTGCATATCAACAAAACCATTACCTTATCTAATCCTACCTAATATTGGTTTTGTATCGGTAATATTACCAATGTATCTCCATCCTGTTAATTAAGTCAAAAACGTTAAGACGTTGTAGCAAGCCATTATTGTTTTCTCACCAAGGAAGGAACGATTCTTTATAAATGAGATTCTAAAAGTATAATCATGAGAGTCGGGGAGGATAGAGCAAAATTGTTGATGTAGTGCAAGTTTTCACCCATAAAAATGCATTAATATTTTTTATTGTTTGCATATTCAAGACACTTTCTGTCACAATGGAATTGTTCCAGTCGTGGGTTGATGACCGTCTTTTATATCCATCTTGGGCCGATGGTGAATATCAAGTTCTGGATTCCAGTTGGATTAACAAACTTTGGAACCCGAAACTCTACTTTGTCAACTCTTTGGATGGTAAGCTCGACAGTGTAATAGCACCGGCAAGCTTTTTTTGGCTAAGGTCCAACAGATTTGTCTATTTCTACAGTAGGTAAGTGCAATTTTTGTATTGAAAATCTTAAATAAATTTAAAATAAGTTTGATGTCTGATTTTTTTTTGTCAACTATATTTTATGCTTTAGAACAAATTTCTTAAAACTATTCTAAATGTTCATAATCTTCTCTACTAAAATAACAAGAACAAAAATAATAATAACAATTTCGCTCCGTTTTTTTTAGGGTGATTTTAAAATTAATATGTGAAATGAATCTCAAGGATTATCCACATGATGAACAAGTATGCAGCATACAAATGGGATCAGGTTAGTAATGACCCAGAAAGTTTCAAATGTTATTTTTCATCGATATTTCTACTCCAATTTATAAAACTGTATTCAAGAAGTATATTATAAAACTTGTATTCAACGCTGCTTATATATAAAAATATTATTATGATTTAAAACAGAGGTATTTGTTGAAAAAAAATCAAATATTTATCATAATACATTCACAATAAATAAATTGCCTTTTTTACTTTTAACCGTACAACTTGTTTCCAATTCTTGACTCAACAGAGCAGCTTTCATTTGCTTCTTAAATGCTCCAATTCTTTACTGAGAGTCAGTATAAACAATTTTTTTCAAAACATATTTCGTAGTTTTCTCCGGAGCTAGTACATCGCAGCCACTACACGTCAAAATGACTGCGTAATCCACCCGTAGTTCAAGATACTACAGTACTGTTCAGAAATACCACTTTAAATATATAGGAGACTACACTCAAGGTTAAACACAAAATCTGTAACAACTTCAGAAATATTCGGTTTATTGTAAAGAAACTTGGCATAGAAATATATTATTATGGAAGAAAGCATATAGGAACAGTGAAAAAAAGGGGAATTGTTCGTTGATATACAGGCTATATCAAAAACGGTCTGATCATAATTTGTAATATCTCTTTAAACTTACACCTAATATAGTGTGTGGCTACCTTGCACGGCTGCACAAGCATCACGATAAGCTGTCATACTGTTAAAGAGGATGTATATTGTGTCGGATGGATGATTGTCGGATGGATCTTGATTGGACTGTTACTGTTAGAGATTTTGTATTTGTAACCTTAATTTTGGGCACCAGTATATTGTTACAAAATTGTAATGTTATTTTTCCCCATTAATGTGTGTTGCGGAATATAGAGCTGTACAGGCATTGTTGCAAGTGAAATGAGAATGTGACCCCTTGATCTCAGTGACAAACTTGGCGACTATTTTGGTGACTTGGCGACATATTTTGAGACTTTCGAGATAAAAGAACGTTCTCGAAACTAGTGGAATTTTGTCTGTATCTCAATTAGGAAAGACGTTACTGGAAAACTCTAGATATATGATGTCGCGACCTATATGTCGTCACTTTTTGCTTGGAAATCTATAAATAGAGTATCTCTAACGTTGTCCAGTTATTGTGACTGCAGTTATAGTGTTACTGCTGTGTTATTTAATACTTTGCTGTTGCATGTACTATTAAATGCTATAATTTTGTGAGATATAGTGCTTTGATTCGTCGAATAAAGGGCTATTTTCGTTTTTTCGGACTTTTTGGACTATTTTAACAAGACAACTACAACGAATATTTTTTCCATTAATTGATGCTGTACAACATGAAGAAAGCTTGAATATATGAGGGATATTACTAGATCAACATGCCTCTGTGTGAGAAAAAGCACATGTTAAAGATAACTCAAACGTTATCCAATACAATTTACTTCAGAAAAGTGTATTCTTAAAATCAAGAAAAAACATTTACATGAGCATTTCTCCTTCTGCCTTTGAATCTATGTTTAGTGCACAGTTAGAGAATTTTACTAATTATATTATACATTAAGTTTTAAATAATTCATTAAATATGTAAGGCATTTTTAAGTATTTTTCTGGGGGATATTCTCTTTTAGCTATATATACAGACAAACAAATCCATATGTCTTGGTTGGACGAATCTAAACAAATTCAAATTTTTAGTCTGCAGCAGTTTGAGATATATGATTTGACGAAGTCAGATTTTTTGAAGCCTCTTGGTGGAGGTAACTATAATATTTTTTATGTTATTTAAAAATGTTTTATAATAATGTGTTTAAAATAGTTATAATACATGATAATTTTTTACTGTTGTGTTAGATGTTATTTTTGAAGTAAAACTTCTTTAAGCGCAACTAGGGAGTAACTCAGATTTTTTTTCTGGCGGAAGTAACGCTCAGTAAAGGAAGTGACGTATATGTCATATACTCCACGCTGACCTCTGCTGCTTCCGCCGAATTCATCCTGTAGAAGTACGCGGAACCTGTTAGAGAACGAAACGGCGAGAAAAAACAGTCAAATGCCGTATCATCTTTCAGACATCAATCTTTATTTTATATATCAACTAGCTGCGTGCCCGTTCTTCGCACGGGTAGGAAACGAAAATCTTCCTTACATGTGTAATTCGAAATTATTCGTGATGTGGAATTAAAAAAAAAAGAGCAAAATTATTTGACTCTTAGTGTAAAGTTTGTGTTATGAGTACTAACCTGATCATTGCAGTATAATGACTCAAAAAACTCCGTCAGTGTCATTCAGTATCAAAAAAGTGGAAAGCTTAATGGTTTGCAGAGAACTCCTGGCTTTCAAAATGTCTTATTTCTACATAATATTGTTTTTTAGGCTCAAGTTGTAGCATTAAATACCTAAGACACTACATGAAATGGAGCACCATTTATTTCTTTCCGAACATGTACCATATAAGGAAAGTATTGTAATCATGAAAAAATTCGACTTCAAGATTTTGGTGTATTTACACGTTTTGAGGTCTTCTGAATTCATTTATGCTATTTTCAAGAGATGTTTTTAAAATAGCTGCGCACCCGCTCTTCATACGGGAAGAAGGGAATATTTTACTACTAAAATCATATCTGCATGTGACAAAACAGAATTTCATTTTTAAAAAAGTTCAAGTAATCTCCCCTGTTGAAATTACTGCGGGATATATTAACGCAAATTAGAATTACTTTTCATTTAGTTGGTTGTAAGACAACCGTTGAAAAAGGATAAACACTTTTAATTTCATGAAATATTTATTAACGTGGTACATTGCGATTTATTCATATTATCTTTACAAATCTAATAATACTACCTATTACGTACATTAATACTATCTATACTCGCTTCTCCCTCTTCAAGGCTCCCTTAAAAGAAACAGCTTAGATTATTTGGCCTCAATGGGATCTTGTGATTCTGTGGCGATTCTTTGCAATTTACGCATTAGCATAAATAATAATCATTTCACATAATGGTTGCCATTAAGGAAACTCTCCATATATATTTAATCTATACATAGTTTTATAAGATTGGTGTATTTAGCGCCGCAAACCATTTCATCTTACTGTGGGGAGAAAATATCCAAGGGGTGCCATTTTAAATATCCATGTATCTAATATAGCGATATCTTTTATATCCTCCATAGTCCTGTCTCCTGAAAAACATCAAACTGTGTAATCTCGAGGAGCTACTTATTCCCATTTTAGTTGTGGCAGGGCGTTAGAGTTGCAGAGTTTACAAATTTCATGCATTTTTTTAAATTTATGACGTCACTGTTTGACTGCCGTAAAGGATACCCCGGTAGATTGAGGGAATTAATTTCGATATTTCGCATAATTGTTTTCAAACGGTATCATTAAAACTTTGCGTTGGACCTTTATGGAGGAACGTAATTCAACGTTAAAATAAAACTATACTCGCAACCTGCATGCGTATGTTAGGCAACGCCTGCGCTAAATTAAATGCCAAAATTAAAAATAGTAAATAGAAAAATTTTAATATATCGCGCTTTGAAACGAACTTTGTAACTTTTAAAATGAACATTTTCAGCGCCGTGAAAACATTTCAATTTTTAAATAAGCACCGGATTAAAATACCACTTCTAATAATAATAATCGTGAATTTCTTAGTTTATTTCTACAGTAAATTTTAATCAAAATATCGTCTCCCTGAGTTGAAAATAGAGCTGGAATAAATGAGTTAAAATTATGGCGTAATTTTTACGTATCTTAAAGCATTTGACGCCATAGATCCTCACTTGCGAATTGAAATTCTGATATCCCATTTAAAAACTCGATTGGTTGAAAAAAACCCTTTTTTTTAATCCTTTATGTGGCAACAACCGAACATAAGTTCTAGTGCCGTGATCGCAATGTAATGAATGGAGTAAGATCGCGTTGATGCTATTAAATTCTAAACATTAGGCTGTATTAAAATTCGTAAAAAATCATCTAATTTACATAATTTTTTCGTTTTTATTTTAAAAAAGGGAGAAAAGAATGTTTCACGATTTGTCAAAATATCTAAAAGTTATGACGGATAGAATTCAAGATGCGACAGTTTTAAAATTATTTTACGAAAAAAAATTGCGAAGCAGATGTTTAGTAAAAAAATTCCTAAAAATCGGTAAATCATATTACGTATTCAGAACAAACTGTTTTTAAAAGAAAATTTCTTCCTCTATCCGATGATACAAATGCCGTTTTGCTGCGAGCGTAATTTCTGCCGTTATTACGAATTAGGTGAGAAAAAATGCCAAAAATCGCATAAAACATAAAATAAAAAAAATCTAGGTCGAATTTTGAAAAAATCGTTTCGAGGTGCACAACTACATATTTACATCTTCCCGAGTACCAAATTTGGTGTTTCTAGGTGTAGCCGTTTGTCCGTAACGCTGCCGACAGACACACACACAGACACCTTCTTTTATAATAAGTAGAGATAAGCGTTGTGAGGTACATCCGACAGAATATTTTACATGTAATCCCAACCTCACAGGAGATTCTCGATAATCCTTATTTTTAGATGAATAAATTACATGGTTTTGGAAAAGCACAAAGAAACGGACCCTGACTGCAACGAATCCCAAACAATAGACAGAACCTGCAGTTTAAAAACACGGATACAGAATAATAATTCGAAACCTACCAGCAGACGAAATCAACCCTTAAGAACACTGTGATAGAAACACACACACACACCACACACACACACACACAACACGCGCGCGCACACACACACACACACACACACACACACACAAAAAAAAAAAAAAAAAAAAAAAAAAAAAAACACTACCTGCATTCGAAACCCAACAAACAGAGGAAAACATCAGTTAAAGAACACAGTATAATACTAGACTATGGACATCTCCCCCCCCCCATTCAAAACCCAACCTCCAGACGGAACAATGGTATAAGAAAACAGTTAAAGAATAATATTTCAACATGGACACTTCCTGGATTCTAAGTAATTATCATGAATTACCGATGATTCTTACTGGAGATTTTAATGTTAATTTTCGCTCTCAAGAATCTCAGCCGTTAGTGGATTTTTTAAAAGAAAAATTTGATCTAACTATGAATACTTCTCGACTTCAATCAACAACGCGTTTCGGTACAACGATAGATGCTGTATTTTCAAGAAAATTAGCAAATTTAGAGAGTAAAATTCATGTTTCACATTATAGTTACCACGAACCTATAATTTCATACATAAAAAATTACGATGACATTCAAGTACCTATTTCCAATGAATAATATGAATATAACATTTATATAATCTTTGTAAAGTACATGAATAATAAATATAATTAAATTGTAATATGATATTTATTTTAAGTTAAATTTTAATCATTTCAGTGATATGTGTCGTAAACGTCAAAGAAGTTTTACTTCAATCGCGCGTAAAGATTACACACACACACTTTTTATTTTTTCAATTTCAAGTTTGCTGCTTTAAAAATATTCAAAAAGGGCTGTACATTTTTGTTTCAATTTATTGTAGTACAAACTTTATTTCAGAAATATACTGAGTAAACTTTATTAACCATTGAAGTACAATATTTTAAGTGAAAATAATGTGTCTCAAGTTTATTTTGGGACATGGGGCAATGAATAAATACAATTGGATAATCTGTTATATTTTTCATCAAAATGAATTGCCCAAGTCATATTTTAAGATAGTGTGGGAACTAATTTTTCGCTTTTTAGTCTATGTATGATTACCCAATTATTAAATTGTATAGAATTTTGTTTAACTGTCTTCGAAGATTTTTGAGAACATATCTAGCATGGGGATGTGCTAGTTTCTTAATGAACATCTAATTAAGAGAAATTTCAAAATTCAATCAATTCATTTTCACGCACGACTTATAAGAAAATATTTAAGTCTAAATTTCTTAATGAAGTAATATTTCATTTTTTATGTACTTTTTAAATGACATATATTTTCGAGAATATATTTCTTTTACTAGAAACTCATAAAAGTTGTTGCCTTTAGAAGTATTTCATTTAGTTAACTTTTAGGAAAGATTTCATTTCTTAGAATAAAATTTAAAAGATTTTTAAATCTTCATATGTTTAATGAGAAAAAAAAACAAGAGTCTTATACCGACTTATTTGAATAGGGTCACCCGGGGTAAAATGGGTATAAAAATCAGCTTTTTTATTTTTAATGTTCCATAGCAGAAACATCATTGTACATCTTGGTGGGTCTAAATTGAATATAACACAACCGCGTATACCTTTGGTTTAGATTGAAAATAATTTGTTTTAATTTTTTCATTAATTTTTGTGTAAAGGGCTATACCCCTTTTACCCCGGATCCAGGATAAAATGGATATACACTGGGTGAAATTGGGTATATGGTGTTTAAAGTTAAATTGCACTGTAATTAACGGAGAAAATGACAAATTATACTAAAGTTACACATGAAAATCAATTTTTAATCAAAATCAATATAATACATTTTTTAGTTTATTATTGTTGATTTCGTTAATTTTTAGTCTTTTTTTGCCTTTTTTTGCGTTCCTAGCTTGTTCTTCAATACAGAGTCTTCTGCTCTGCAGTTAAAACTTGTCTTATCTTTGCTTGCACTCTCTTACGTTTCTTCTGCGAATTTTTCATAGCTTCGACAGTGCTACAAGATGGTTGTGGAGAAAATGTAGTTACGATTTCTTCTTTCAGCTGTTTCAAATGAAATAAAAAAGATAATTGGCATACATTAGCTATCAAAACCTCGCATATAATGTGTAATAGATTAATCTATATTTAATAATAATGAAAGATAAACTAATACCTATATAGTAACGGATTTCTATAAGGGTAGGCAGACTACATAATAAGTAAAATAATAAGCCTAGTTAGAGAGCTGTAATAACAAATACAGACTTAGGCCTACATACACCTATTAAGACACGATATAATGATTTACTATGCTTACTAATACAAGTTACCCTATATAACCCATTACATGTACATGTAATGTGTTTAGGGCGAATACATAACCTAACTCTCCCTAAACCTAAATTTGCTTTCAAAATGTTGCGAATGATTAGCGAAATTTTTCGTAAGTACTGAATCTGGCAGCCAGGATTATTATTTTTTCTTTCGCTAGTTGCCAAGAGGACGATTTTTCATTAAAGGAACTGTTTTTTTTCTAAAAATGTAACTGAAAGATTGTAATATATAGTGATAAAAATATTTTTTTGTCAGTGTGCTTACAATCAAGTTTTATTTATTTTTTCTTTCCAAAATTAAAATTTACTATAATTACATCGGTGCTATATTATTTTCACCTGCTCCAAAGTATTTAAGTGTTCCTATTATAGGATCGCATCACAAAAGAATTTCAAATTTAATCAATCTTCATACATTCACATCTTGAACTCAAAAATATTCGCTGTACACATTTTACCCTGTATAACTAAACATGTTATAATTTTTTTGTGAATAATGAAATTTACTTACTTTTAAGTCTTTTGTTAGAATAAACATTCTTCTGTAAAACTCAAGATATATATGTCTAAAATTCTTCCTGTAATTTTTTTGTAGAAAGAAGTTTTTCAGTCCCTGCAAACACAGCCTTCTCTTTTCTGAAAAACAAAATGACTGCTAATAATAGTAAAAGTGTTGCCAGTTTTTTTACCAAGTGAAAGCGTTGCCGGAATGTGAGAATTTTAACCATAGTTTTTCATTTTAGAAAAATGTTGTCTAGTAAAGAGAAAACAACAAAAAAGTAACTATACCCATATTACTCAGGGTGCACTCTTTACCCGAATAACCCTTCGTATCTCAAGTTGAGGTGATAACCTAAAATATCCAAACCAATCCCATAGATACAATTTCTAGGTATAGTTCTGATTTAGAATTCAGACTTGCCCTCTTACACCCAAATTTACCAAATAATGATAATAATAATAATAATCTGAATCTTGATTTTAACAACGTAATCGTCATGTGATAGGATGGCACCAAGAAAATTGTCCATGTTTCACTATATTTGAAATTATTTGTCTGTTTCTGAAATGCAATAAAAAGTTCACTGCCTTGCATGTGACTTTAATTAAGTAAACATGCATTTTTTATTGAAAATGAACTAGTTCTGGAAAACTTGCTTTCAAAGCCTTTTACTACAGACTTCTGGATAACGCAGTGGAAAATATTTATACAGCACTTAAGATAAATATATACTACATGGAATACATGGATGCATATAAACATTTGTGTTTAAATGTATGTTTTTTTTTTTTTTAAATTTCAGGTTTTATTTCCTGCTTAGAGCTTCTTATTCATGTTCGTCGCCGGACAGGCTACTACATCATCAATGTGTACATTCCCACTATATTAATCGTCATCATGTCGATGCTTACCTTTTGGATACCTCGTGACGCAGTTCCTGCAAGAATCACTTTGGGGGTGACTAGCCTCCTCACGATAATCACCAAACAGTACCAGGCTTCGATGCCCAACGTTTCCTACATCGTCGCACTGAACATCTGGCTGTCATGCTGCATAGGCTTCGTGTTCCTAAGCCTCCTAGAATATGCTATAGTCATTGGCCTTGAAACTAAATTCAAAGGTGTGAATAGCCTGATTCAGAAGGATAAGGAATCGATGCTACCAATGGTAATTGAAATTCGTTTTGTGGACAAACTGTTTTATAAAGAATGAAAAAATAATACAGCAGTATATAGAAGCATATATCATCTATTGCTGCAAAAGCCCGAAGTCTGGTAAATCCTAGGTTTTACCAGTAAAACATTGATTTTACCAAAGCGGCTTTTTAAAAGTCCGAAGTACGCTTTAACATGATCCCATTTCGAGCTTTTATCAAGCCTTTGCGGTAAAACCTAGGAGATATACCAAAGCCTTCAGGTAAAATCCCGAAACCAGGTATTACTTATGATAGAATTTTCCATTCACAGATATACTGTAATCGATTACGATTATTTTCGTTTTCAGGTGGAGACTACGGTTAGATTACATTAAGCCCAAATATTATTTTTGTCGATTACGATTAGATTACGGTAATCTCAAATTGACTTTTGGTCTACATAAAGTTCAATGTACTGCAAAATATATTTTAAATATCGAACAATGGGGTCAGTTTTATACTGTAAAGCGAACCTGGAGACCATCTAGGAGATCAGTTTTCTTATGTGTTTTGAAGTTTTTTTTAATGCGTCTCAATTTCTATTTGAACACTACCTTGTCCATTTTAGCTTGACTCTAGCGGCAAAGTGAAGGGGGGGGGGGATTGTTTAACTCATATTTGAATACGTATTTAACCTGTTTAAGCAATGTCCTGCAATAATACAACTACTGAGATTTTCTCCTATCTGTCTCCAGCGTTGCTCCCCTCCCACAGATCTCGGAATGCTTTGCTAAGTCTAGAGGGGATCGATGAGAGGAAGCAACGCTGTCCTTAGAGGGGATAAAGTTTGGCTTTACGTTTTTACAACAATGTGAATGAACATTTTAAATCGGGACTCAAGAATTTTTCGTGATTTTTAATCGACTGTCAAAAGCAGGAGCCCCAAGACATTGAAGGAAGACTTCACACACGGTTTAATGAGTTTTTCCTGTTATCTTCATTTAACGTAAAAACTAAAACTGAGTGAATATAATCCTGTAATTGCCTCAAGCAACTACGGTTACGGGATATTAGATTGTTTTTTCAAACTTATCATTAAAAGAACTGATGAGGTTTACGACCATATACTTATGTGAAAGGGCATTTTCCACTATTTTTTTAACCATAGTGGAAAGTGGTGCTATGATGGGAAAAATGGAATAAACTTTGTGTGGAAAGTGATTTAAAGTTAAAACTAACAACTTTAAATCTTGACATTGAATTTCTTGTAAATAAAAAACTAGTTTCACAAATCTCATTGATTGTTTTTAAATAAAATGTACTAGTTGGACAATGTTCTTTATTGAAACAGCCTTTACCATTTTCTTTTAAAAGGGGTTTTTTCAGCTGGGTATTTGAACACAATAAAACTATTGAAAGCTCAGTAACACCAAAACAACTTAGTTTTAAGTTAAACTAAATTTATTTCTACAGAAAGATGCATATTTGACAAAATGAAAAGAACACAGCCTTTGTTCCAAAATTGTAATTTATAGAAATAATTAAAAAAATTGACAGTGAATCTAAGAATATATGTAGGAATATATTGAAATAAGGTAGTACATATATTGAAATAAGGTAGTTAATAATATATTGAACTAAGGTAGGCTTAGATGTACATTCCGCCAGTGGTTATTTTTCCAAAAGATGCATGAAAAACATCTACTGTATTTTATATAGGATACATTGGTTATCGTTATGCAGTAGTGGGTAGCGAAAAAAAATTAAGGTGAAAGTGGGTCCCAGGACAAGGAAAGCTTGGGAAGCACTGATCCATATTATGATTAGATTACGATTACACAAAAAGCATGATCGATTATAATCGAATATGATTAAACGAAGTCTGAATGGAACTGTCTTACAATTATTTTTCGAAAAGCTACAAGAAATAACAAGTAAAAAATGCAATACTGTTTGAGTGTTATGGTAAGTTTGCACGAGGGGCATCTGCTTAGGGGTAGGTGACTTGGGCGAAAGACTTTTTAAGAGGTTCTAACGCGTATTCACGTTTTGTTATATCTGGCGAAAAGCGCCCAAACCAGATCGTTAGATCGATAGCCGCGTGATAGGCCCGAACCCGGGACCTTCACACATCAGCTACCTGCCATGTTTAGTGTTTTATTAACTCATTTATGGTAGGGGCCACTTATGAAAAGATTTCTCCATTCATAGATATATTGAATAAAGTGTACCAAAAAAAAATTAAAATAGACTAATTTTTTATTTTATAATATAAACTGTAAAAATGTTGAAAATGGGGGATGATTTAATAATATGTCGAAGAAACTGCCTCACAATTATTTTTCGAAAAGTTACTAGAAATAAATAAAAGTGCAATGTTTATGCCATTTCACAAATTAGATCCCATGTGAAAACAAAACTAATGCATAATCCTCTCGATAACTACTGAAGAGATTTAAATAGTTTTAATAGTTTTTAAAACTAATTTTGGCAATAATTAAAAAATATATAAATTGATAGCTCAGAAAAAATAAAAAATAAAAAATAAAAATTATGAAATTTAAAAAATAAGAAAAATGCAGTATGTTTTTCTTTAATACTACTACTCTACTATTTCTTACTACTTTCTACAAAAGGATTGACTGTAATTTGCTGCAGGCATTTTGAATTACAAAGTGGATCAGCTGATTTTCACAAACATATCTTCGTAGTGAACGTCTCTGAACAATTGTACTTGCGTTCTTGTTCCCCAACTAAAGAAAGTCTTTTTTACTATTTTACGTAAACTTATTTCTTCTGTGCTCTACTCCATAGATGGTAATTTTTTTTGCAAAAGATAAAATAGTTTTTTGTGGTACAGACTGTGTGCAATATAGCTGAAAATGAAAAATCCTATCATAAGTAATCCTTTGTTTCGGGTTTTTACAAGAAGCCATTGGTAACTCCTAGGTTTTACCACTAAGGCTCGGTAAAAGACCGAAACGGAATCATATTAAAGCACACTTTGGATTTTTATAAAGCCACTTTAGTAAAAGCTAAGCTTTACCGGTAAATCCCAGGATTTACCAGACTTCGGGCTTTTGCCGTAACATATCCATAGGGCAGGAACGAAAAAAGAAATCTCGTATTACCGAAAGCTGGCACCTATCAACAGTTCTGTCATTGTCTTATAAATGTTTTGTAAACTATTTTTATAGTTATAATGACTATCGTCTTCAGCTTCATAACAGGAGGGATAAATTTTGAAATATCAATTATAGTTGAACGAAATATCATGCTACCGGAAACGTGTACATGTCAGTAGTTGTGTCTTGACCCTGAGAACATGCTTACAAAAACTACATTTTTTAATAGACTTCTTTAGACTGCGTAAGAGGTTCACTAAATTGTTAAACAGCTATAATTGTTCTGTAAATTTTTTCGACAACATGCATTTAAAAAATAAATTTTGTCTAATGTTAATTAACTAAAAATAGAATTCAATTTCAATTAAATAATTTTCATAAGTCATATAAAGAAGAGGAAAAAAGGTACAAACTAAAAAAATAATTAAATTAAGACAAATGTGACAGCTAAAAATAATAAACGACTGACCAAAAAAAAAATGTATGAAAATTTAGAATTTATTATTAACACCAACTTTTATCCTATATGTTTTTGTCAATATAAATTGTAAAGAAAAATTGCAGTATTAGACCTCATGAGGCTAAGACAGCCATTTATAAGTATTACGTATTCGTTTTTTTGTTTGTTTTTCTTTTTTCGCTCTACTGTAATATAAATACACGTATCAAAGACTACTACAGCTAAATTACTGTGCTGCAGGCATTGAGTTTACATTTATTTGAGTTATTTGAGTATTACATTTATGTAAAATAAATTTAAATACAGATATGCGGGAATAATACAAAATGATTAACACCAAAGACCTTTTAAGGTCTCTTTTTGCAAATTAATTTTCTCTTTAACTGAACTCTTCCGGTGCTCACAAATGCTACATATTTTAATATTTTCAAGAACTCACGTAATCTAAAAATATCTTTAATTCAGTACTATATATGAATATAGTTGGAATATATAGGACTGACCTCTAAAAATTTATTACCATAAAAATAGAGAGGAAATGTATAATTTGAGAAAGAAAAAAAGAAGAAACTTCACTTTAATAGTTTTCTATTCTGAATAAAACACGATTTTGTTTTAAAACATTTTATCTTTTATTTTTTATTGGTTTCTAAGTAGTAATTTGTGTTTTTATCCAGGCTCTAAAATATTCATGATGATAATACGAACAGCATCAAAAACATTTTATGTTGGATTAAATATTTTGTTCTTTATCAATAACACAAACTTCTTCCGACTGCAAAAACTCTGATAGCTTATCGATTTAGTACATACATGAAATTTTGCAGAAAGACATAAAAGTGTTTTGTCGGCAATATAAAAAAACCAGAAAGTTTGTGTAACTTTTAGAATATTAAATATTGCAAAAATGAAACTTGATATACATGTTTTATTATTAGTTACTGTATTGTTATTATCAGTGCATTTTATTTTCTTGGCGGACAGGGTTTGGGAGTACCAACCACAGTTTCACCAAACATTTTGTGAATCTAGGAACTAAAATAAAACTTTTATGGCCTTTGTAAATTGATTTAGGGAAATTGAGGTTGTTGTATGCTAAAAAAATTATTTATTGTCATTTTTGAATCATATACTTCATTTAAACATAAAATACCCTTAGATATTTCCAAAGAATTTTCTATACGTATAAATAAATCGATAGATATTTCGTTCTTTTCTTTTCTTTTCATATGAGGAAAGACTGTATTTTAAGATTTTTAAAGTAACCTATATTTTTAATAGGTTTGCATGTCAATTATTCTTCAGGCAATTCGTGGCAGTTAAAAATAGTGAAGTGAGCAAGAGATATTATATAATTCCCCCAGACGAATAGTAACTATTAGGTTTATCGGTTGATTTCCTATCTTTACACATAGGCAGAAATAAAAAAATGGCTTATGATTTTATTCATTTTTTTTTCATCTAACAGATATAAATTTTCTTTACAGAAATTAACTAAAAGTTGAACGTATTCAAAAAATACATATTTTCACGTTATTTAATGTGTAGAATTTTTCAGAAGAAATGAGCATCTACGGAAAGTTTTAATCTATTAACTTTATTTTGTCAAAATAAATAAATAAATAAATAAATAATATAAAAAATAAAAAAAAAATCATGGTGGAAATTTTTAAGTATATGGTGAACACGCTCCATTGAATACAGATTTTAAAGAATGGTTTCAAAGTATTTTAAATGAGGATTTTTATCAAAAATTAGTGATTGAAAATGAGGACTAATATGAAAAACTTTCTGTGAAAAGATTTAAAGATGCGATTATTGCATTAAGATTCGTGACCCCAGGTTCAACAGAAAATCTAGAAACTACACACAGTAAATCGTTTCAGATCACTTATAACAATGGGAAAACTTTAAAAAGAAAGTTTCATATAAAAGGTCAAAAATAAATTAGTACTTCTGGTATAGTTTTGATTGAAGTAAAATAAGCACATCATGCCGGTATTTATTATTCAAACCAGCCCTTAAGTCAATGCCTCCCGATGCCCACATACCCTTTTAATCTGAATCTTTTAATCTTAGAGCAAAATTTCAAGGATAGCAGAAGCAGCTTTTTTTTTCGTCACCTGGCAATAAAATAATTAAATAATAATAAAATAATAATATAAAAATTGTTTAAATTATTATTGATTTTTTACATTTCACTGCATCATAACTCTTCATGCCGAAAAAGTAGTTTTACAGGTGAAGGAGAGTTGTTCGTGAAAGATTACAAATTATATACATATATGTGGAATCAGAAATTCGACAATTGACTGAAACACTACTGCTTTTGAAACTCCAAGTAAATATTTCTGAACATTTAGATCTATACATCAGCTAGTACACAAATAACAAAATTATTATTTTGTGACAGCAAAGTTAAATACATTTCATTGGGCATTATATGCGTTTTACTGCTTTCTAACACTTTAGGCAGAAAAAGGCAATTTTACAGCAATTACTTGATTTTTGTAATTTTGTAATTTTTTAAACTTTTCAATTAGAATTAAATAGAGCACATTTATATTAGTTTTTCTTTTCAAACGTTTTCGCATAATAAACAAGTTTTTTTTCATAAACACTTGTTTCTCATCTATCAATGATAATTATCATTTATCATTTTGATTTTGTAAAATATAAATCTCTTGGGTATTATTTTTAGAGTAAGAACTTTAAACAGTCAATTTACAAACAGAAGTTTCATAATTTAAACAATTCAAATAGTTGGAACTGCTAAAATTTGAAATTTATAGATATAATTTTTTCCCCCGCGCTTTCTTACTCTCATGCTTTTAAAACTAATTTTAAAAACGAACATAAATTGTTATATTTATTGCTCACATTGTTATTTATATCTATATAAATAAAATTATTTCTGTGAATTTTGTCTGTACACTAGTATGAATTCAAAAATTTTTGCGATAAAAAATTTGCCGTTTTGCCATTCTGTCCGCGGCGCTATTTTTTGTTCGCCCATCACGTACAAATGGCCAAAATCGAATGAAAATAAATTTGATGGCGTAATTATATGGTTGCTCAACTTAAACTATAGGCATAAAATTATTCAAAAAACTTCATTAGATTCTGAAATTTTTGGAAAACCGTTTCAAACTGAGTAAATGTTTGTTCGCGCATCACGGAATAACGAATAAAGCGAATGCAATAAAATTTGGGTGACATGATAGGTGGTTGCTCAACTAAAACCATAGGTGCCGATTTTTTTAAAAATTTTGATTGTATTTTGAGAGTTTGCGATAATTTTTGAAAAATGTGAAAGTATTTATCTATCACGTATAAACCACTGAAGCGAATGAAATTAAATTTAATATCATCGCAGGTGTTAATTTAAACTCTAGGGGTCGAAGTATTTCAGAATGTTTTATAGATTTTCAGATTTTGTGAAAATTAAGTATATTTTTCTTATATTCCTGAAAAATGTTAATGGAATAGGGTGAAAGTCAGAATTGTATTAGATGGAAAGTTACTTTAAACTATTGATGGCAAAACTTTTTTTAAATATTTCATAGATTTTGATATTTTGTGAAAATCGTATAAATTTTTGCACTGACATCCCTTAAAAATTGCTTAAGAGAATAGAATGAAATTTAGTAACATTATCAGTAATGACTGGAAGAATAAATGTCGGGATTTTTTGATAAAAGGTAAATAATTGTTTATGTTTATTTATTTTTTTTTAATTTGTGAAAATTGTGCAAAATTTTCTTGGGGCATAATGTTACACTATCTACAGTGAATCAAACAAAATTTAATTACAGGTTAGGTATTACATCTTAAATTTTAAAATTCATTTAACCAGAATAATACTTAATTTTGAGAAAAAAAAACATGTATATACATGTATATACATGTATAACATGAGAAAAAAAACATATATTTATATATATATATACTTAATGTTTTACTTGCGATTCCATAATACGTAACTTAAGCTATTTTATATTATATATATATTCAATTTCCCTCCAAGCACTTTGCTACTCTACCCTGCAATCATTTAACAATACAACTTTACTTTCTATGCTATGGCCAGTATGCTAATTTCACTTTCGAATTCCTACAATGCTGGCATAAATTCGGGCTTTTTGGAAATTTACGTTACATACAAACCCTTCAATGATGTATACTTCTACTATCTATCTGTATTTCATTAGTTAAAAATTTTTCTAATTCAGTTTTTAAATTGTTTGGCATAAATAATGAATTTTCCAAAATGATGTAGTTCCATCGCCAATGAGCACTTAAAATATCATATTAATAAGAATAAATAAATTTATTTCAGGAATGTGAAAATTTTCCTTTTTTAGAAAATTAGAAAATATTTAATAGTCCTATTTTAAAATTTTAGTTTCTGAAGTATATATAATTGTATCAATCAATTTATATTACAATAAATAGAGAGAAGTTTTTCAGATTCATTTTTAATTTACGTCATTCAATATTTTATTCCTTTAATTTATTTAGTCTTTGTCTTAATAGGTTATTCTGAAGCCAAATGGGACATGGTCCACAAAAAATGATTGGGTCGGAGACTGAAAATGTTAAAGAAATTCCAACAGTGAAAAAAAGTACAGTTATCTCAAAGAAAATTGATTTGATCTCAAGAATTACATTTCCTATTGCCTTTTCTGTGTTTTGTATATCTTATTGGGCGCATTATGGATGAACTGTACTATTAAAACATTTAAGTTTGAAAATTGTATGTTATTTTATAGAATATCACTACCTTCACTCGTTGTATGAAATACATCATAAACTTACAGATGGAATAAGTTGACTACCCTGAACGCTAAAATACACGGACTCAAGATGAATGAATGAATTAATTAATTAACCCATTAAGTACTAGGGTTACCGTATGGTAACAGGAAACAATGGTTTATAGTATGGTCGCATAAAGGACTACCGTGACCATATGGTCACCTGTACCATATGGTCGCCTGTGTGACATCTGATATCTGAAAACACAGAAAAGGACATTCTCACTCAAGTAACCCCAATGAAGTTATTTCAGGTCAGGGGAAAGATTGTGGGGGAGGGAGGGTAAAATCTCCGTCCTTAATGGGTTAATTAAAAAATAGGAAAATATATTTTTAAATATGGGATAGCAATTGTAGTTTAAAATTGCAGGAACGTTTCCGCATCTCGAAGAAAAGTATTCACAAACGTTTCCACATCTAGTCGAAATTTATCGAGAAACCTTCCTATGTATTTCTGAGACGCTTGTACAGCTGCGGAAAAAAAAAAGGCCGACTTGCTCTTTATTTCGCCATCGTTCGTCGTATAGCAAAGTTGTATATATCATTCGTTTGCAAATAACGCGTACTTTAATTTACTATTAATTTAATTTGCATAAGGGGCCGTCTTCATATTTAATTCTGCATCAACTGCGTTTTTCTCAATGGCAACCCCATATTTTGACTTTATTAAACGAAAGAAAACCTTCAAATTATCCTAAATATAAATTTTCACCAATTTTCTACGATAATTTCCGGAGATATTGCGAATTCATTTTTGCGCGTTTTTAAGGGACTTTCTGCAAATTGAAAAACGCTATTTGTAGGTTCCGAACTTTTCGCCTTTCATTTATTTCGCTAGCGAGAATTAAAAGAAATTAATATTATTTTCAAGGGAAATATTGTTCCCATCTCTCTTAAAGTTTTTTGTACTGAGAATATCAAGGGTAGAATAGAATATTTAGTCTGTGGTCCAAATGACCCGTGAGTTCATAACTTCCTTGGTTCGTACACATGATTTAAGGGGAAAATGCAAAATGACTGCTAAGGATTTTGAAAATCTTTGTAATTTTGAAATTGTTATTCAGTGTTTCCCTTGATGTTTCTCTTAGATAGCTGAAATGTTGGTAGGAGTTAGAGGCTGCTCCCTGCTCTTCTGACTACAAGCATGAATATTGCTCGACTCAGCTATGGTCGAACTTAAAGAATGGATTCATGATTGAAAATTTATTTGTTTGAATTTCATGTAAAAAACGCATTTACTTTTTTGCCGACCCAATATTATCACTGTGTTTGTTATTTCACTTTCTTCATTTAATACTATCGCCTGCAATGTGCAATATTCTTAAGACTTTTGGCGGCATTTTAATTTATAGTTAGATGAAATTTTTTTTACAGAAAAACGTGATTTTGAATGTTTGATAAAGTATGGGGAATTCCAAAGACCTAATGTTTCCGATATTAAAAAAGATCACATTCATGCCTGGAAAGTTGAGGATCTTAGTTTTTCAGAAATAGGACGTTGTATTAGAAAACATACATCTACTGCATCTAATTCTATAGCTGGAAAATATTTTATTTGGGGGAATATGGTAGCGGACGCAACTATACACGTTTTATAGAATCCCCAACAAACTGTAAAAACTTCTAATTTATTTGCTTCAAAATTTGATATTTTTAATACTGGTATCTTTTACTGTGTTTTTGCACAAAATAAATCTAATTTACATTTATTTTCTGCAAATTAAAAAAAAATTTCACTTAATAAATTTATATATGGTCCCTTAACTCATGAAAATAACACATTTTATTTAATATAAATTAAACTACTGAACGTAAAAATTTGAAATTTTGCACAGCCATGTAATATTAATTTCTGCATCTATTTCCATCGAAATTTGGCCAGGTCGCTATTCATAATTTTTTTTAATATTAATTTAATAATTCATAATTCATATTAATGATTTATTAAAAATTATAATAACATTAAATTATGTTTGGGTCGTTTAGTTCTAATAGTACGAATAAAAATCAGCTTCTTACTACCAATATTATATGAGATATGAATTGAAGTATGAAAAAATATTTTAACATAGGGGGAGGGGGATTTTGGGTGCTCATAACTCACTCATTTTCTGTCCAAATTTATTGAAAATTGGTGTCCGGGGTTAAAATGAGCTAAATTTGTAAAATATGAAGTGAAATCTAGGGGTTGCTATTGAGAAAAAAAAAGTTTGTGCGAATTTTAATATGTAGATGGCCCCTTATGCAATTTTTATGCATAGCAAATTAAAGTGTGCGTCAATCGTAAACGATTGGTATCTGTAACTTTGCTGTGCGACGAACGACGGCCGAAAAAAGTGGGCCTTTTTTTTCCGCAGCTGTACATCAAGTTCATAAAGATTATAAAACTATTATTTTAATACTCAGTAATTATTGCTGTTGTTTTTGTTGTTTATTGTGGGATTACGGCTAATTATCTTCACTTGGGAACTAGATTGATGGTTGAGATGACCTCCGTGGGGGGTCTTTCTAACCCGTATTTATGCTAAGCTTCGGAGAAACCACGGAAAATTCCGAACGGTAAGGTAGGCGGACGCGACCTGGTTTTTAACTAGGCACCTTCCACTGGTCGGGCTGGAGATAAATGCTTAAACCAATATACGGAATAAGACTCCGCACAGTGTACTGAAATGTTGAAGTGATTTCTAAAACGGCTCATGGAAATTTCAGTTCTTTTTTTATTTATTAATAATCGGACAGCAAATCGGACCTTTTGGGATCATTCCAAAGACATTAAAAAGGCTAAAAATGAAAATGCTTTTTATTACTGTTTTTTTCTCTTTTAAATAAACAGAATTTTTTCAACATTACAGCATGAATGATAAAATCATAAATAAGGAAACTATAGTTTATATTTTAATACTCAATGAAATACTGGTAATTTTGTTGTGACTAACGTAACATTTGTTAGTTAAAATGTCACTTCAGTCACTCCAAAAAAGACGAGTACTTTACTAAAATTCCATTAAATTAATATGTCCTTATTTAAAATCTTATAATACATAACTTTCATAATTTGGCAAGCTGACAAAATATCATAATTTTATTTTTCACCAATCGGTCATAAAAATTATTTCATTTTCAGCTATAAATGTTACGTTAACCACCATGGAATGCCCCTTTGTAATTTTTTATACGTGCGGGACAATTTACTATTACTGTTTCGTGTGTTTTATATAAACATATTACTAATTTAACTACTCGTATATTGCTTTATCAAGTCATCCAACTACTATAAAGCATGTGTTATACTATAAATGACAAATGTATCATATATTTTCATGGTGAATAAATAAAATTTGTGTAGCGATTCATGAAGAATATATTTGCTGCCACCTCGAAATAGAATATTATTTAAAATTATAGATAAGAAATTTCAGACTTTATAGTTTTTCAGAACTATATAGTTTTGTTCAAAAAATCTAATATTTTGTTCTAAATATTTATGAAGTTGTTATCTCATCGTTAATTTGAGACCAATATCATTATATTTTTTGTAGCAGTGGAATTAGTTTAATGTAGCACAGAGATTTCTTAAAATTAACACATATCGTTTCCTTATAGCTAAATGCTAAATGACTGATGATATAAGAATGTATACTATTACAAAAATGTATAAAGGTACGTGTTATGAATCTTTCTTTTATATAATATATGAAACATATATTTAAGCAGAGATAAAATGTGGTACCTTTAGCATTCATTTTAAAGTTCTTTCAGCTAACATTTTTGCAAATATCTCTACTCATGGACTACTCATGGACATCTCTACTCATGGACAAAACATTTTCCAAGGAGGAGCAAAGATTAATTTAACATATGGTTCCAAGTGCATGGTTAAACGGCGGTATATAAAAATCAAGTGCCCACTTGCCCTATGCTGCCGACGTCCATGTCTGTACGCATGTCTTATACTTCATGTGTATTCTATTACTTTAACGAAATTAATTAAATACGATCCAAAATAATAATAATAATAATAATGACGATGATAAGAAATTACAAGTTCAAAGATATTTCACCAAACCAAATGCATCTAATGAAAAGCAATTATATCTCTTTACACTGAAAAAAAGTAACAGCCCCTGACGCCGCCGCCGCTGCTAACAGCCTGTTCGACTATCTCCTCCTAAACCGTGGGGATTTGAGTTTCGACTAAGGTGCCCACAGATTCAAAAAATTCCGAGGAACCTGATAAGCTGACTTAAATTTCGAAAATCGAATTATTTCAGAAGATATTAATAAAAAACTAAAAAAATAAACATAATGATTGCCAGATTTGGCATAAAATCATTCATTCCTTTGCAACAAAGCGTTTCCAAGTATCTAGAATAGCGTGAAATTCACAAACATGAAGTAGAATTACACCAATTTTACGCCTAATGGAAAAGTATATGAAATAAATAACTCAAAATGCGTTACACAAAGTTGACAATTTTCCAATAGTAAGGTCGATTAGACAACAGGAGTTTAGAATTAGCGAGTATTCGTTTTTCCAAAACAGAATAACTAATGGTGACTTATTTTAAAAGCGCCATCTTGGCATTAGGTATGATCTGGCAAAATGGTATCTTTTCAAGCAGAGTGAATCTAAACTTCGAGTACCGGAATGTTAGAACCCAGTGTCTTGAAAATGAAAAATAATTAAAACGCAGATTATTTTAAAGCCGGTTCGGTCCAGCTGGAGTATTTGCTACCAGTAGACATATTTGGTGGCATTAACTATGCCATTATACCAGTTATAGTACACTTTGGATATTTGCCAGCGCGGCGAGATGATATAATTCGTGGTGCTAAATACGACAATCTGCAAAGGATTATGTATATGAAAATATGGATAACGGTTTTCCGGGAACCTTACACGAGCAGTAAATTGTAAATATAGGTTGTGAGCATGCCTAAATCGCCAAATAATGAAAAGCCGCCATTGCCCTAGTAGCACAACTAGTTCAAAAAACGTTCAAATTACGTTGGAAACACGTTTTTTGACGTTAAAAAACGTGTTCTAAACGTCTTTTGGACTAATTGTGCTACTAGGGTGGTCGCAAGCTATCCTAGCTTTTCCGTAGTTTTTATCAAAGAAAACATATGAAGAACTGTATTCTTAGAGCTAATTATTAACTGTACATATACGCAAGTCGCCAAATAATGAAAAATCGCCATGGGTGGGAAATGCGGTTTTACACAATTAAAAATACAGCTGAAACAGATGTTCTGATTTTATTATGCTTTAGCTCCTAATTGATATAACTTTCGAATGGCAACAATCATTAATATCATTGTGTTTCTGAGGAGTGCAAATAAATTTTCCAGCGATTATACGCGGTGTCCGCACTTCAGGGGGAGTATAGCTCAGGACCCGTACAACACGGATTCCTATAACAAAATATCTACCGTGTTATGGGGGGGGGATGTTACTGTAGTGCGAAATTTAAATTTTTATGTACCAATGAACATGCAAGAACCAAGCAATGTGTAGCTGTGTAGCTCAATAACATTCTATCTGATCCAACCTTTGGGTTTTGTCTGAAATTATGTCTTTTTTACGAATAAGCATTATTAGGAGCGAATGCCTCATACGAAAAGCGAGCGTAGTGAGTCTACGGGCCTTGGACCGTATTAAAATACATTAAAATATTGTAGCTTCAATTAAATATATGTAGAATAAAATAGCAAAATACATTCTTCCAGAAATGTCGTGCTGCCATCTATTGATAATACTTAAAGATACAGATTTCAAATACGACTCACAATTCAAATTATTTAAAAATGAATAATAATTAATTTGCTCTCGAAACCAATTACATAATATAAAATAATTGTTACAATTATGTATTTTATTGCTGTTGTTTTTATAGTTTGTTATTTAGTTATGTTATTATTATTTATTTATTTAAAACTAGCTGATTTCTATACGAACATGCAAAACCGTTAAGTTTGAATAGCATTGTCCGTTTTCAGATATTTTAAAATTATTTCGTTAGCAAATGCCTTTTATAACAAATTGTTAATCGGTATCAATTATTATATCATTAACAGGGGCACTGATCAGGTGGGTGCTTTGTAAAAAAGCAAAGGGCTCGAGCACTCACAGAAAAAAATCATTGGAGTGGGGAGCACCCAGAAAATTTCTAAGAACAGTTCTAGTTACTTTTACAGAGAAAACCTACTGAAAATTCAGAAAAGGTTAAACAGTTTTATATAAAAAAGGATAATTTATGAAATTATTTGATTATATTCTATTACTGCTTGTCACAACTTAACCTAAGAAAATCAATTACGGATGGAAGAAGGCATCGGAAATGTTAACAAAAATATTTCTTATCCTTAGAATGTGGAATTCACTCAATTTTAATTTTATCCTTTTGGGTTCTTGGAACCTAAGTTCCTACCGAAAATTTAACGGGCGTTGAATGTTTTGTATAAATTCTGAGATAAAATTCCTCTACTTGTCAATCATATGGCTAATTTTTTCTGCTCTTAGTGTGCATACTTTAGAACTTAATGTACAACTTAAATACAATCGGGGGAAAATCGATAAATACTGAGCTGCTTTATAATTCTAAACAAAGATTAAATTGATCTAAGAGCTTGAGTAAATATCAAATAGGAAAAAAAAATGTCCAATTATTCCTCCCCTCTCTGATAGAAAATAGTCTATCCAGAGCACCCCCGAAAAAAGCCTCGTCTCTTATTTTGTTAATCGGCATTTCTAAATTCTACCTAAGGTTTTACACATCGCGATATCCTTTACAAAATATGCACAAAGCTTTTTTCTAAAATATACTTGGAAGAAAAACAAGACTGTGATGAAAAAGAAGCAGGGGATTTTCAATTTCTTGACAAGATACAACTTGATCGTTATACGAATAGTGTATTCTATTCAAACTACTAACAATTTTTTTTTTTTTTTCAGTTTAATGCTGCTGTATCGGGTCAATGTAGATAGCTGAATTTGGGTTGTCGCACTACTAGTCACCAGGCTCCTCTATGTTTGACATGGCAAGAAACAACTTTCAAAAATATTGTAAAATGATTGCAAGATACTAGAGTTAAGATGGTTTAAAAAAGAAATTTTTGAGGTTCGAATTGAATATATTTTTTTTCTTTTCTTCTTTTTTTTTTTAAGTAACGGCAAGCACTTTCCGATAAGTCATTTCTCACTACTTAGGTCTGAAGGGTTAGCCATTCTTTTACTGGGACACCTAGTATAGGTAGGTAGCCAATGTTACACTCTATGAAGCGACCGACAGAAGAACAACCAAGCCCAAACCGAGAGTCCACGTGTTTTGCGATGTGCTGACCACCAAGCAACCTGGCGGGGGAACACTAATTGAAGTTCTATAAAATGAAATTGAACTTCGGAACAGTGACTTGAAGAAATTAGCAATCTAAATGACACTAGCTACAGTCAAAACTCTCAGAAAAATTCGTCTTTAAACACTATCCCTCTTTTTTCAGAGAATAATTTCCGTAGAACGCAATATTTCCTTGAATTCTTATGTATGGAAACGTAATATTTTCGTGAAATCTGATGAGGGAAAAAATCCGTTGAATCTCAAGGAGTTTCTTCAATTGGCAGGAGAAAAAACTAAACAGATATTCGTCAAATAACGGATATATTCCGGCAGCACCACTGCCAGAAAACTTTCCGTAAATTGAAGAAATAACTTTTGAGAGTGCGTCTTTATACGCTAATTTATTCCTTGTTTTTCAACGAATAATTTCCGTACTCCTTGGAAACGTTAGATTTCCGTTAATTCTTCTCGAAAATCTGAAGAGGAAAACATTTCGTTGAATCTGAAAAAGCTTCTTCAAATGACAAGAGAAAAAAAAAAAAAACGGAGATATTCTGGCAGCACAGCTGCAAAATTTTCGAGAATTGAAGAAATAATTTTTGCGAGTGAAGTACAGGAAACTTGATTGATAATTAGTGCTGTTTCGCTTAGTTTGCTACAAATTTGGCTACCATTTCTTTAATTTACGCCGACCATGGCCGAGTGAATAAGACCAAATATGGTAGACTGCTGAATAGTGAAGGTCCCGCGTTTGGACCTACTGCGCGGCTGTCGATCTAACGGTCTGGAAATTGAAGCTGTTTTCTCCTGATGCATACGAGTGAGAACGCATTAAAAAGTCCTCCGCCCTAGGCATCCGCTTGTGGGCAGATGCCTTTCGTGTAGACTCGCCATAACACAAAGCACCCAAACTCTTGCAATTTTTAGTATTTCTATTTACGACAAGGTTGAATTCTACGACATATTTCAAGGCCGTATTAATCTCACTAATCAAGATATTGTACCCACTATATAGAGTATGCCATTCTCGATAAATGAAGTATATACAGATTAGGTTCTCTTTTTATAAGATCTTTATTTACCGGAGATTTACATTAAGTATGAGCATGATACCAAATCATATGTTGCCCTAAACTTTTCATCTGCGGTGAATAGTCAAGGATCTGTCACCATCTGTCTGATGCATCTAAAATTTTGTTGCAGTAAATACAGAGTTCGAAGTGTTTCGGTTTAAATTTCGACTATTTTGCTGACTATTAAATTTTCGTCGTGCATTTGAACTTAAAGCATTGCCCGACTAGGAATTCTAATAATAGATACGCAGACACGTGTAGAAAAAGACATTGCCTACATTAAATATATGAAAATTCACCCGCTCCACAATTTTTAGCAATTTTTCGCTATTTTCGACTCCAGAAAGTTTCTTTGATATCTAAGAGCAAAAAAGGTAACTAACTCAGTGGCAAAGTAATAATAGTGATATCAGAGATATACATAAACGTAAATAAAAATGAACTTGCATATGGATGCACACAGGGTCAGGGGCGGCCCTAGGGCCGGACAAACCGGACCCCTGTCCGGGGCGGCAATTTTTAGGGGCGGCATTTTGGCTCGAATTTGAAAAATACATTTCATATTAGTAAAAGAATTGTTAAAAAATATTCCGAAGAATATCATTCTATGTAACTTTACTAGCTGATGTACCCATCCGTCATTGAAGGGTTTTTAATAACCGCGCGAAATTTCGTTTGCATTGTAGTAGTACAAAAAATGGAATTAACATACTGACAGAAATATGGAAAGCAAAATTATAACTCTTGTGTATTGTTCAAAGATTACAGGTTAGAGAGTAACAAATTACTGCGACAAACTATCAATAGAGAAAATATTTTACATTCAAAATTAACGTTTTCTTTTAGTGGATGAGCTTCCTACATCAAGAAGTCATTTAAAGTTGCAAAAGAAGATGCTAGTAATGAATATTAAACTGAAAACAGAATCTCTGGAAAACCCTTTGTAATAGCAAGTAGCCGATATTTAACACTACAATGTCCGATTGAATTATATTTTGATGATTTTACTTGATGCGCGAAAAACTTTATCAAAGTTTACGTCATGCCTCAAAAATAATTCAAATTTGTAGAAAATTAAAAACCCGAAATTTTAATTTAGTAACCGCCTACTATTTAACAAAATGTCATTTCATTCCCTTTTGTCTGACCACTAGTTGTTTTCACGAAGTGGTCACACAAAATGTTCTCAAAATAATATATGTATATACCGTATTTACTCGTGTATAACGCGCACTTTTTTTTTCAAAAATTTAAGGCAAAAACTCTGGGTGCGCGTTATACTCGGAATAATTTTTCACTGCTGCATATAATCACACGCTATAGGTTTGAATCAAGAAAAGTACTCAAAGAAGAAAATAGAAATTGGAAAAATCTTACTTAATCGAAGTCATTTTTTGCTACGTATATTTTTCCCTCCCAACACTTCTTTCATACAACAGTGCTAGAAACATTACATTTATTAATATAATTAGCAATCCTCATTGGGGTTGGTTTGGGTTCGTCCACTTTTAAATGGGGGAAGAAAATCCAGAATCATTCTTCTTTATCTTTTTCTTTGAGCTAACTGACGAGCGTAATGCCCAGTCCAAAACTGACAAAAGGAGCAAGGAAATGCTGGTAGTTCAGGTATTTGGAGAGCTGGACTAACAATTTTGAATGGAGTTTAGGTTAAGAATCTACAAAGTCTTTTGAATGTCAAATTTATGGTGCGCGTTATATATGAGATAACAAAATTTCTCGATTTTTTCTTGTTAAGTATAGGGTGCGCGTTATACACGCATGCGCGTTATACACGCGTAAATACGGTATATCAATGTTATTTAACACAACCTCATCGATAGTAACTGAATTTTTTTCAATTAACTTTAGAAATTTGAATATTATGCCTGTAAAATTCTTTGCACAATTTTCTCAAAATTAAAATAATAATAATAATTAAAAAAAAAAGAAATAGACGTAATTTGTTTAAGTGGAACGGCCACCTATTGTATTACCTCCAGACGCCTTAAAGTGACGCCCTCCCCCTCCCCCTAAAAAAAGAAAAGAAAAAATACAATGCAACTTCTGCAAACCCTTTCAGTTTATTCAAATCTTTTAAAAATTTCGATGATACTTTGTTACCCATCATATGGCCTAATTTCATTCTGTTCTCTTAATCCGTTTTCGATGGATGCCAGAACAATTTTTTTAAA
The DNA here is from genome assembly GCA_038373885.1 of Cheiracanthium punctorium. Taxonomy (NCBI): domain Eukaryota; kingdom Metazoa; phylum Arthropoda; class Arachnida; order Araneae; family Cheiracanthiidae; genus Cheiracanthium; species Cheiracanthium punctorium. The sequence continues at coordinate 46,181 of JAWZYV010011187.1, forward strand.
GCGATTTCAATTCATAGACTTTGAGATTTTTACAAAATCTCAAGGTCTATGAATTATTTAAAACAATTTTGGTATCTATTGTTTCAATTAAAATACCATTCAATATAATTCCAAGTTTCATTCTATTCCATTGAGCCACTTTTTAACAATGGGCGAACATACATTTACACACAGTTTTCAAACAACAGTTTTAAATCTCAAAACTTTTAAACGAATTAGAAATATTTTAGCAACTGCAGTTTAAATTAAGTTGCCACTTTTGGTGTTGCTATAAATTTCATTTCATTCGCTTCAGTTGCATGGGCGTAGCCAGCGGAAGGCAGGGGGCAGCTGCCCCCGCTGGCTACGCTGGTTCTCCTTGTCTTACTCCCCCCCCCCTAACGAAAATCCTGGCTACGCCCTTGTTCAGTTGTTTATATGTGATATGTAAACAAAAATTTACACATTTTGCATAGATTTTTCACACGATTTCCAGTTGAATTCAAATTACAGTTTGTTAATGAATTTCAACAAGCCAAATATTATCCCATATTTCTAGATTGTATTCCTGATGCCAAAAAAATTGAACAGATCGCATTCTTGGTAAGGTATAAAGGTATTGACAAATCTAATTCCAATGAGGCTAGGATTATTTAACTCTCTCAAACAGTTCATGTTCCTATGCTCTATTATTATTTGGTACAAAATCTTCAATTGCGTGAATCCATTAAGAAAGCTATTGCAGTCAAAAGACAACGATTTACCACCTGCTCTAGAACTTTTAAAAAAATGTAAAGATTTTTTGAAAGGATCTTCGATTGAATGTGATTTTAAATGAAATGTTCTGTTATGCAAGAGAACTGACCGACGACATAGTATTCTGTCTAACACTGAGTTTAAGCAGCCACGTAACATATTAATTTTGATTGCGAATCAAGAGATGATCTGGTGAAAGATCCTAAATTAAAATTTAAGAAGGTTTTATTTTTTTTTACAGTACTAGGGGCCAAGGCCCCCAGACTCATCGTATGAGTCTGGGGGTCTACGCTCGCTTTTCGTATGAGGCATTCGGCCCCTAATCAGGCTTATTCGTAAAAAAGACATAATTTCAACAGACAAAACCCGAAGATTGGATCAGATAGAATGTTACTGAGCTACGCATTGCTTGGTTCTTGCATGTTCATTGGTACATAAAACTTCATACTACAGTAGACCCCCTCCCCCTCATAACACGGAAGATATTTTGTTATGGGAATCCGTGTTGTACGGGTCCTGAGCTATACTACACCTGGAGTGCGGACTCCGCTTATAATCGCTGGAAAAATTATTTGCATTTCATTTACATAATCGTTTGCAGATTGGCGTACTTAGCACCACGAATGATACCATCTCGTCGCGCTAGCAAATACCAAAGTGTACTGTAACTGCTATAATGGCATAGTTAACGCCGCCAAATATTTCTACTGGTAGCAAATAATCCAGCTGGACGAGAACCGGCTTTAAAATAATCTGCATTTTAATTATTTTTCGTTTTCAAGATATTAGTTATTCTGTTTTGGAAAAACGAATAATCGCTAATTCTAAACTCCTGCTGTCTAAGCGAACTTACTATTTGAAAATTGTCAACTTTGTGTTACACATTTTGAGTTACTTATTTCATATAGTTTTTATTTTGGCGTAAAATGGGCGTAATTCTAACTCATGTTTGTAAATTTCACGCTATTCTAGATACTTGGAAACGCTTTGTTGCAAAGGAATGAATGATTTTATGCCAAATCTGGCAACCATTCGGTTTATTTTTTCAGTTTTTTATTAATATCTTCTAAAATAATTCGATTTTCGAAATTTAAATCAGCTTAGCAGGTTCCTCGGAATTTTTCGAATCTGTGGGCACCTTAGTCGAAACTCAAATCCCCACGGTTTAGGAGGAGATACGCTGACAAGCTTTTGACAGCGGCGGCGACAGCGGCATTTACTTTTTTTTAGAATAGAGAGAAACAAAGCGATTAATACCTTAGAGTGTAGATTTAATTTAATAAGTACCCAATGTAATTATTTTAAATTTTTGCACGGCATAAAGGATTTAAAAGACACTCCTAAAATGTTCTAATTAAACATTGTAACACAGTGTAACAGTGTTTGTTAACACTGTTTATAGTGTAAACAATTGGAGTTAATACTGACCGATGAGGAATCGGGGACTATAAACGCGCTTGATCTAGTAAATGAAATAGCGTCAGTTACGGCCTTATTAGGCAAAAAGGAAAGCCCAATTGAAATTTTAAAGCTAATTTCAACTATAGATTTTACACCACATCTTGCTACTGCTTCGAGAATTTCGCTTTCTTTGCCGATAATTGTGGAAAGTACAGAGAAAAGTTTCTCAAAATTAAAGTTAAAATTTTCTTATGATCCGCAACTCTTCCAGATAGGTTAAATAATTTAACTACATTGGATATCGAACATGAATTAGTTGAAAAATTGATTTAAGAGAAAAAGTGAGGAATTTTGTGGAATTAAAAGTCAGAAAAAAACCTCTTTATTTTTCTCTCTTTCTTTTGGTTTTTAGCTTAATGTGTGGTTTTTAATAAATATGGTTTTTCTTATGCTGTGTTATTTTTAAAGAGCTATTCCAGTTTTATAGGCATGAAAACAGTATCTGTGAACCATTTATTTCTTTTAATAGTAATTTTTCTGTGGGGGGGGCGGCATTTTATATTTTTGTCCGGGGCGGCAAAACTGTTAGGGCCGGCCCTGACAGGGTGTTCCAAAAACATTGTCCAAGACATTATTCCTTAAGTATGGATCATAAACATTAAACAATAAATTACAGGAAACATTACGTAAAAAAATGGTGCAGAGTTTTATGACATCGATAAAAGAAATTTTAGGAAATTAAACCTAAATAAATACAAAACTTAAAAATTTATACGGCCCCCGTGTAAAAGAATTTCCAGTCAGTAAAATGCTATCAGTAAGTAAAGTTTAATTAACGGATGTACAAAATTGCAGCATTTCAGCATAAGTATGCTCAGCGATATGTTTAAGATATTTTTAAGGGGTTATACAATACCAATTATAAAGAAAGTGTGTATTTATGCAATCAATGTTTTCTTTCGTAGTTTGCGCCCAGTCCCTGGAACGAGATCTTCCAATGTGAGTTTTTCTTTTTGAGGAACATTAAAAAAGAGGTTTAAGTCTATATATATATATATATATATATATATATATATAATATATAATAGCTTACTTACGTAAAGTGAAATCCCAAGATAATCCATTGATAAAGTGAAAAAAATAGAAAAGTAGATAGCACATGGTGCCAATTAACGAGCTTATACCGGATAAGTGTTTAAATATAGCCTTTTAAGGCAATGAAAGAGTGGATAAATTGGATATAAAGCGCCAAATTAGAACTGGTGTGCTTTTTAAGCCTAATCACATGTAACCACAAATAGACGGAAAATGGAATTAATATTGAAATGGTGTGCTCTATCATCAGGCGCCACCGCACACACATTTCAATTTAATCGAAAAAAACAATAATAGCTAGGTTTCTGCAAGTTACCTGACCAAAATTAGGGTCCTTTTGTAACTTGGGGGCGCGACCGTAGCTATTAGAAATAAACAACGAGGAAGTGGACCGACAAGAAGATCAAAGCTCAGTAATGGAGGCTGTATTAGTGCATGTTGCCATCAGAGAAGACTTAATGCCATCAATAGACAAGTAATGCCATGGAGTGTGAAAAAAAATGATATATTAATAATACTTTGGAAGTATGGAAAGGAAAAGAATAAATAATAAGTAATAATTAAATGGATAAATAAAAAGAATAAAAATGGTAATAATTAAATGAATAAATAATAAAATAAATATTACACTAGTATAGCTAGCCTATGTTTTACGTAGTACTAGCTGCAGTAGCTAAGAAGTACTTAGTTGAGGTTGTGGAAAAGGAGAAAAACTGTAGAAATAATTTTAACAGTAATGATATTGATAACAATTATACTCATTTATTAATTACTATTTATGCTAATAAAATTGTAAAATATTTAGGTAGAACAGTACTCCAGTACTCTGTATGGCTTCATTGGTTACAGACTCACATAAAAAGGGAAAAGTACCAGTAATCAACCATTCTTAATTATATATATAATATATTTTAATAAAATATATAGATATATATTTTATGATTTTTTTTTTTTTTTAATATAGAAAGAACCAACAACCAACCCCATCCTCACCAACCAATATTCTGATTAGGACATACAGTTTTTTGATTACATTGAGGATATAAAATGGAATATATATATATATATATATATATATATATATATATATATATATATATATATATATATATATATATATATATACTTATTTTTATATTTCTAAGCCTTTTATTGATAAAATGAAATTTTGTTCAACACCTAATTAATACTTGGGGCGCATTTTATTAAATGCAATTTTTTGTGCTGGGTCGTATAAAACTTAAATTTTGTATTTATTTGGATTAAATCTGCGAAAAAATGTTAATCGAAAAAGTTAACCAATTAAAGAACAAAGCACGCAAAATGATACCAGAGATATCTGTATAAATAACATTAGATTTTTTTTCAGAACATTACGTAGAATTAGAAAATTTTGCAATTTCTTTCAGTTTCAAGCAAATGGGAACCCGATACGGCAGTCAGGAAAATACTACTACTACTACTGCTAATAATAATAATAATAATAATAATAATAATAATAAAATGTCATTCTGTCTTTGTATCATTCTGCCATTCTGTCCACGACGCTTTTTATTTATTTATTTATTTATTTTGCTTCACGCATCATGCGTAAAAGCTCAAACAAACCAAATTACATTTGGTGACATGATAGATATGGAAGCTCAACTTAAACTAGGAGTTTAAGTTGTAACTTAACAACTAGTAGTAACCCCTTAAGCTGTAACTTAACAACTAGAGTGAACAGCTTAAACTAAGGCTTCGAGTCTCTCGTAATGAGATTAGATTTCCAGACTTTGCAAAAATCGTTTCAAAAGGTGCAAATATTTGTTTGCTCATCACTTAAAATCCGCTGAAACGAATGAAATCAAATTTAAACCAATCAAGATGATCACTCAAACTATAGACAATTTTGAATTAGATTGTGAGATTTTACAAAAATTTATTCAAAATGTGTACATTCCTGTTTGGGCATCGCGTAAAAATGACTAAAGCAAATGAAATGAAATTTGCTGACATGATAGGTGATCACTCATCTTTAATTTACAGGCATCGATTTTTTCTGAAAATGTTAATTAGATTTTGCGAAAATCGATTTAAATTGATTAAGTTTTTGTTTACGTATCATTAATAAAAACAGGTAGTTCTCAAACTGTAGACGTCAGTTTTTAGAAAATTGTTATTAGATTTTTGAGATTTTAAAAAATTATTCAAAAGGTGCAAATTTTTGTATGCACCTACCAAATAATACCTAAATATGCTTACACTAATAAAAACTAAAGCGAATGAAATGAAATTTGGTTTTACGAAAGGTATCTCTCAAACCGTAGATCCACCCCCACCCAAAATGTTAAACTTGCAGATTTTGCGAAAATCGATTGAAAATGCGTATTTTTTTTTTTTTTTCACATCACTTAAACACTATGAAACGAAATTTAGGCTAAGCAACTGGCAGTTGTTTACTCAACCCATAAGAGTCAAATTCTTTGAAAATTTTGATGAGATTGTGACATTTTGAGAAAATTTATTCAAAATATGTTTTTTTTTTTATGCATCACGCAGTAACAATTTAAGTGAATGAAATGAAATTTAGTGACGTGATAAGTGGTCACTTGACTTAAATTTCAGACGCTAAAATAATTCAATTTTTAAAAATAGATTTCAGATTTTTTGAAAAATGTGTGAATAATTCCTCAAAAATAGATCTTTATTTACAAATAATAAAATTTGGTACTATAATAGATGACAAGTTGATATAAACTACAGATGCAAAAAGCATTTTAAATATTTCATAGATTTTGATATTTTGGGAAAATAGTATAAACGTTTACGCACCCCAAAAACCGGCTGGAGTGAATAGGATAAAATTTTGTTACATGATAGAAAAATACGAATTAAAACAATAAGTGTCAATTTATTTTCAATAATTTGAATTAATTTTAAAAACTACAAATTTACTTTTCTTTCCTTTCAGGGGGGAGGGGGGTTTGGAAAGAGTTTTATTTTAAGGCGTATGGAGGTAATATAATAATTGACCGTTCAACTTAAATAAATGGTGTGTAAACCTTTTATTTTTCAAACTTTTCAATGTATTATTAAGATTTTGTGAAACTTGTTCAAAATTTTTCTGAGCATTATGTTAAAATATTTGATGTTAATCAAACAAAATTTAATTACAGGAAAAGCTATTGATTGAGAAGATAACTTTATATTTACCTATTTAGCTTGTTTTTTGAAATAGAAAAAAAATTTTAGACCTAGTTATAAGCATTTTCCCAAGACAGATAATTCTGTCATTCATTTATGGCTGATGGAACACCAAAAAATTAAATTCTACCTTAAATTTTTATTGCACGAAACGAAACAAGGGCAAAGCCACTGAGATAAAAGAATCACTCAATTGATTTTGAAATTCTGTCAAAAACTTAACTTTCAGGTAGAAATAACTGTTGATTTCACAAATGTATTGAGAAAACTTTATTTGCCGGGACCAAATCGAATTGCACAGAGGAAATAAGAATTGCGACATTGAATTTTCGGGAGATGGGCTCTCTATCTAGCTGTGCTTGTTTTAGTGGCCTCAACTATGTACTACATCTTATTACCGGGACTTCGCTCGCAGTTTTTTTTTTCCTTCCTCCATTCTAGCGACCCTTTTTTCTCGTCTCTATTAGATTTATCAAACAATTTCTAGCGACACGGCGGGCGCATCAAAAGCAATTGGTTCATTGCATTGGGAGCAAAAAGAATGGGAAAGGGGGATGTAAGTATACCTAGTTCGCAGGTTAAGAGATATATGGATTTGATCCTTTCGGGAAGAACAAGAATTGCTGTTCGTTTTCATTGATATTTGCCAATTGCTTTTAGTATTCATGTAATTTGTTAAATATAATTTTCAAATAATAAATGCAAAATCATTATAGAAAGTTAAAATATATACAGGGTGAATCTAAACTCTTGGACAAAACTTTAAGAGGGGATAGGGCACATAATAAGGAATCAGAATCACATAGCAATCGGGGGGGGTCGGCAACATCGTCTTCTTGTAGCTGTTAATAATCACTTTGGAAAAAGTGCTGAAACAACAGTGCACTTTACGACCATTGTTCGTCAGAAACAAATGTATTTTTCTCCGAAAACAGAAGACTAAAATTCATAGTTTAAAAATTCTATTTTATGTCACGGATGAAATTTTTTGAGACGAGCCTATCGTTTATGAAACTTGGATAAGAAATTAGACGAACACTTCAATACTTTTCACAAAGTGATTATTACCGGGTAAGTGAAAACAGCGTTTTTGACCCCACATTGCTATGTGATTCTGATTCCTAAATTCCTTATTATGTGCCCTATCACCCCTTCAAGTTTTGCCCAAGAGTTTAGATTCACCCTGTATATATGTAGCCATCAATGGCGTATGTTGGGTTCCAAAAGTGCGCTATGTCACTTCAATGGTGAAACGGAATTTTTGGAAGAGAAGTGTACGCTCATTACTGCTCAGAAATCTTGTTTTCTTTTACTGGAATGATTGAGATGTGCCGAATGCAGAACTTTAGACTAATATTATTATAAAAACTCATATATCATTGGGCTTTGCAACTACCCTAACTCGATCAGATGATACAGAATTGGAAGCTATTTAGTAGTTATAAAGGGGATAAAGGCAATTTTTCATACTTAAAATTTAGATACCAAAGATTTTACATAAATTCATACATTTAGTCCGCAACAAATTCAAGAGACCATTTGATTTTTTGATGATTAATATACTGTTGATAAAAGTAGTTAACATTTTACCATAATACGATGCTAAATTAGTTTCAACCTTTTTATGCCGAAACGTTGAAACATGATTTGGAGCTTAAACTGATCCATTTAAAATAATCATGATTCAAAATTTCGCCATAGAAAGTTTGAAACTAATTTAGCGCCATTTTATGGTGAAGTACTAGTACTGAACTTCTTCTATTAACTGTTTTGAGCATTTTAATCAACATTAAAACTACATCATGTCAGTATATGAAGTTTAAACAGAATTTAACTAGATATATGCACAAGAAAGTCTGTATTGAAAATAAAACAGCAATACAACAAATAAAAATAGAACATATACCAGTTACTAAACTGTAAGAACTCGAGCCAAAAACTTTGTTTTAGGAAAATTAGTGAATTGTTACTCCACCAATTTTCTCTACTATCTGAACCACACAACTTGGCATGAATTTAACTGTTATTATTTTTTAATTTGAAAGTACGGATTCCTAAATATAGCCCTATTTTTCCATAAGAAAACCGTCCGATTCATATGATATTGTGTATTATTTTGCCTGAGAAATAGCTCAGCAAATTTCCTATAGGATTTACGTCAAGGATAAGGATGACTGCGATTCCTCACCAATCTATTAAACTATGTTTTAAATGTTAGCTTAAAATATGCTCTTGTAAGAACTTCATCTATGGCCGTCTAATCTAAAAGTCGAGAAAAATATACAGAATGAATTTTGCTGCCAATTGAAAAGGAAAACTCCTATAAATGATGCCTTGATTTACACTCATGTCCATAAATTAAGGATAATTCAGAATCACACAGAAATTGATCTCTAAAATAAAAATTTCACCTGTGGAATGATCACACACATCTTGAAGAAGAATATACAAATTACAGGAAACCACCAGATGGCGTGGATGGTACGTCACAATGACGAGAGTGTAAGAGAGGGGTATATAAGGAATGGTGGCAAAGAAGTAAAATTGTTCACAAGCGCTGTGAAAGCCTTTCAGTGCAAAAACCGCATAGTTATGGCACAAAGGAGGCATTTTGGATGATGTTTTACGTGGCAGAATTATCGGACGACTGGAATGTGGACGTACCCAGCTGGAAGTATCCGAGGAACTTGGAATCGCCCAGAGTGTCATCTCCAGGCTTTGGCAACGATTCCAAGATGATGGTAATGTGAGTAGACGTTACAGCACAGGTCGCCCCCGAGTTACAACGCCGAATGAGGACCGCTATTTGGCAGTTACTGCCAAAAGAAACAAACGGAGTACAGCATCAGACCTGTCTCGTCAGCTCTCTTCAGCTACCGGTACGACAGTTTCAAGGCAGACCGTGTACAGACGCTTAGGGCACATTGGTCTATATGCTCGTAGGCCTGTCAGATGTGTTCCACTTACCGCAACTCACTGTCGCCTGCGATTAACCTGGAGTAGAGAGCATGCATTGTGGACACCGCAACAGTGGTCTTGTGTGATGTTTTCCGACGAGTCCAGGTTTAGTTTGGAATCTGATTGTCGCCGGACATTCATCTGGAGAGCGCCAGGTACCCGTTACCACCAAGAGAATACCATTGAAAGACACCGTTACGGTGGTGCAGGATGGCTCGTTTGGGGAGGAATTATTCTTGGTTCCAGAACTGACCTGCATGTTCAGAGTGTAACAATGACAGGCCACATCTATCGGGATGTCATTCTGGAACAACATGTACGTTTGTTTCGGGGCGCCATGGGTGCTGAATTTGTGTTTATGGATGACAACGCCCGTCCTCACCGTGCAAACATTGTAGACGAATGCCTTCAATCGGAGGATATCACCCGTATGCATTGGCCAGCATACTCACCGGACTTGAATCCAATAGAGCATGTGTGGGATATGCTTGGCTGACGAATTGCAGCCCGTCAACCCCCTCCCACCTGTCTACCGGAACTTCGGAGTGCATTGCTTGATGAGTGGTGTAATATTCCCCAAGATCAGATTGATCATTTGATACTCAGCATGCCTAGGCGTTGTCAGGCCTGTATTGCATCGTCCGGGAGACATACTCCGTATTAACCATCCTACTAAGCATGTTATACTGTTTTTTGTAAATAGGTTCTTTTTTTAAATTTGGTCAAGGGAGTAAAACTTGCAATTTTTATTAATTATGTCAAACATATAGCATCTTTTTTGCTCTTTACTTTTTGTTTAATAAATAGACTTTACAAATAAGTCAAATGTGTTTTGCTTCTTTCTCTGTCTTTTCCTGAACTTTATTATCCTTAATTTATGGACATGAGTGTATATTACTTCATATGACTAGTAACTGACTTCCAGACTGTCCCATTCCAAAATATATTTTTCTGTGAAAAATTCTAAGACATGACATTCATTGCTGGCTTGCTTCTATGAGATGATTAGGTAGTAGTGATTTCCTTCTAAAGATTGCCAGTAATACTCGACTTCAAACTTTACTCAGGAATACGAGACACTTGTTTATTTGTCTGCTACGTTATTTTACGAGTTAAATTTTAATTTATGATTGAAAACTTGAAAATGTGCCTGTTATCCCACTTGTTTATGGGGAATAGATCTTTTGATATAATCTCTTTGACAGAAACATAGCAAATAGTAACTATAGAAAAACTAAGAATTTTAGTTATTTTGATTCAGACTTTCATTTTCCATTGGAGATTGAAATTTTTTGAATTGCTATACTTAGACAATTAACTTCCAAGGGGTTTTTAATTATCTAAAGAACTAAATGAATCCGGGTAGAATTCATAGAACTTTTGGTGACAGGTTTAGTCGTAAACCCAAATAGGGTCGGCAGCCAGTTCACCCTGAAACTGAATCTGATTCTGAAAAAGTCTTCCATTACATTCTAATTTATTAATCGCCTGGCGAGAAAAAGATAAGCTACTCATAAGTCACTGCCCACGTGATCAAAAATGTTCGGTAAGGGTAACAAACATAAAATATTTGAAATGAACGGTTTAAAACCATATCGCCAAGTCAGAAATGCCAGAATTTGCCAAACGCCATTCCAGAAGCCTAGCAAAACTGTAAAGGCAGACGTTAGACAAAAGGGCACCCCGAATTTGCATTGTTTATGCTAAACCATTAATTAATTTAGAAGGGGGACACCCCAAAATTGCAGACACACTGGCACTTTTTATCAAGCAGAAAAGCTAAGTGCAGAAAGATAAAAACTGAATACAGAATATTTGTTTTAGAAAAACGAAACAGAAGAAAATTGTTTTAGATCCGAAAAATACGTGATCTGCATCACATATATCTCCCCACAGATCAACAAAAATTTTGAGGCCACAAACATATGTGATCTGCATCACATCGTGGACTTACGATCCAGTGTCCTATATAGAAAGCTGGCTTCGACGGTCCAGAGTAATTCGTAGCTAGGAACTGTAGCAAGACGAGACAAGATAGAGATTTACGGAAGTTATGCGAGACGAGACCGTCGTTTTTATCATTACTGTATAGTAGGTTTGGCGAGACGAGACAAGCCTGTTTTTCGCCTCGCGTGGATCACCAGTAGCATTTATTCGTTGCATATGATACTGCATTATATTATGTATTGTAAAAACACAATACATATATAAAGGCAAGGCTACTCGAAGGCTATCTGCCTAAGGAGGGATGCCTCGGGCAGAAAGACATATTAAGGGCTCTGCCGCGTATTCACGTTACATCTGGAGAAAATCGCCTCAAAACTTCGGATCGATGGTAGCGTGATAGGTGTGAATAGGGACTTCCACACTTGAGTCATGTACCACGTTCAGTGTTTTGAGTGCGTTTGTGTTTTAAGGCAAACCTGCACGCGGGGTATCTGCCTAGGATGTGGGGTGTAGGGCCGTACCCAGGGGTCCTATGGGTCCGAACCCCCCCCCTAAATTATCCCAATATCTATATATTTATATGTGCGTGAGAGTATATTTATATATAATATGATGATATTCAATAAGTCAGACCCCTCCCCCGAAATGTCGGACCCCCTCCGAAATTATTTCCTGGGTACAGCCCTGGTGGGGTGCCTTGGTAGGAGGACTTTCTAAGGGGTTCTTACGCGTATTCACGTTACATCTGGAGAAAACCTACGAAAACTCCAGACCGTTAGATCGACAGCCGGGCGATGGGACCCGAACCCGGGACCTTCACACCTCGGCCGTCTACCATTTTCAGTGGCATAACCACTGTGCCATGGTGAGGCTTCAGTGTTTTCTATCCACTCGGCCATAGTGGGGCTCCACAAATGATAAACACATGCGTGCTTGCTCTTGTACCCGTGTGTATTTATATATCAGTTATGCGACTAACTTCAAAATGTAAAGCCACACTATTGACTGCAGTAACTCTTTTAAAGAAAAGGCTTTATACAAACTGCATGAGGGAAATGGATATACATATACATTTTATTCCTTGAGCTATGCATAAAAAGCAGTATAAAATGTCTTTCGAAAGAAAAAAAAGTGGGTAAAAGCGCTTTCAGTTTACCGAGCATTTTGCCTCCAGAAAATCCACCTTTAACTGGAAACGTAACCCCCAACGGCGTAGGTACTGAGCAAAAAAAAAAAAAAAAAAAAAAAATTGAACCCACTTGTTCGGCCCCGGAATGTCGTTACTTCGCCGAAGGTTGCCGCAATTGGGAAAAGGAAGCGAACGTTTTTCGGGAGCCCGAGTAACGTATTTTTCGTGGCCAGACTGAATTTTCAATATTTCCTTTCGAGGTTTGAGTCTTTCAAAGGAAATTTGTAGCGGCGAGCGATTCAAACAATGATATCGAGTGGCTGTTCCCTCACCCCTCCGCCCCCTTCTCGACCTGAAAAGGGGGTATTTTATTGGCTGACTGGGAATTCTACTTTAGGTTGAACTTGCCTGCCCACGAAAATCCGTCTGCAGCAGGCAGCAGCAAAAAATTTTAAACTTATTTGAGGACTAAAATAAAGTCGTGCTCAAAAGATTTTATTTCGAGTTATGGTGAAAGCGAATAAATAATGTTTTTCATATTTTTCGGAAGTGTACTCAGCTGCAACCCCAGCGAGCTTTCTGCGGATATTATATTTTATGTTGATTTTCGTGTAATGCACTTTAGGGAGAAATTCCTGTGGAGTGGATTTAAAAGACTTACGGAGTAATGTTTATGATGTAAGGGAAAATATTAATATATTGGGGGAAATATATAGAGAAAAATGATTTAAAAAGCAATAACTGATTTTTGCCACTTTTGGATGCTTTAAACTTTAGATGAAATGTTAACTACATTTTTAATAACTTAATTACATTTAAAAATGATCTTTATTAGTATGAATAAGCATTTTTTAAACTAAATCTTTAGAATATATATATATATATATATATATATATATAACATGTGCTATCTGCTTTTTTTAATTATATATCTTTTTCACTTTATCAATGGATTATCTTGGGATTCCACATTACGTAAGTTAGCTATTCTATATTATATATATATATATATATATTTATTTACAAATGGTTACATTCTCTTAATTTTGCTTTCTTGAATATGCATGAGCTGGCAATTAATTATTTTTGAAACGAAGTAACCCTGAAGTGAGCAGCTCTCACACTTTCCTACCTGTTTGGAAGTAGGAACTTTTTGCAGCTGAGAAGAATGGGTCCTTTTTATGAACCCAAACTTATTTACAGTACTAATTTTTGTGTATTTTTGTCATGTAAGAGTTCTTCATTAGTTTTAACCTTTAAACAACTCATTTTGTGGGTAATTAGATATACTAAGCAAAGTTTCTTATTTATATGGTAACTGATTTAATGCTGTTATGCTATTCAGGAATCTTTTGCGTTATATGAAAAGTAAATAAATGACTGGACAATATTTTTTTTTAAGGAGAACGGTTATACAAGGAATTATTTCATTTCCAAAACAAATTAACAACAAACCTTTGAATTCATATTTCTAAAATAAAATAATCAAGCACAAGCTAGTTTTCAAAATTTTAATATCTTGTAATAAACAAGGGTAGTATTGAAAGAAGATTTTTTTATGGTAAGTTTGTCTCTTCTGACAGAAAAACTAAAGTTAAAATAGAATGCTCGTATTTTAAGGAAGGTAAACAAGTCAAAATTTCAAGCCGTTACCCTAATATTGCATTGGGACATCCTCTCAATATTTTCACTTTGAAATCTCAAATAAATGCATTTAGTTTTATTTAATTAATTAAATTAATTATTATAATCATAGCCTCTTGTATAATAACGCCTCGGGCGACTGACATAGTTATAATCAGTTACAAACCACAACTGTCACATAATGTGAAAGTTTTGATTTCATTAAATAATTGGTTATCATATTTAGTTATATTTAATTGGCCAAATTCTCGCTGAATTTATTAAAGTGTGTTCCTACATTTTCGCAAGATTTAAATTGAATAGAAAACACAGTTTTCTTTCATTTGCATTTTTCTATTTATTGAAACATGAAGGACATAGGAGATACGTATGGAATAATATATCGGGCAAATCACCTCCACTGCTTTGTTAGAACATACGCACTCCTTTGTTGAAATTTCTGAGGACCATTTCGAATAAATGGGGCTGAATTTCGTTGATGCAGCGTTGAGTCCTCCGCACATCATCCTTCAATGCACGGGTGGATGTGGGCTTGTTGACAAACAACTTTAACTGAAAATAACCCCAAAGAAAGAAACCGGATGGTGTTAAATCACACGATTTTTCTCCTCATTTATCATCAAACTAATAATGAATCAAACTTTCATTATTTTTTGAAATGTTGCTCAAGAATGAAAAGGCGTTTATTTTTCGTATAGTGGCACATTTTTACTAAACCTAAATTTACAGCTGTCAAGCTGTTTTCTTTTTTTGGTTGCCAACACTAAATTAATTCATTTTCTATTTAATTCAAATCTAACGTAAATTTTGAGGCACCCTATAGGTACTCAATAAATGACTATCTTTTTAAAATTACTTACTTTGACATAATCTATTCTGAAATTTAAAAAGGATGATAGTCTAATCAGAAAGGGAAGCTCTTTATGGAAGCGTAAATCTGGTGTTTTAGGGAGTGTGTGGGGGGGAGTTTAATTCTTATCTAAAATTTTAATTTTTAAATCTTGTCACTTATTCTATGCTTAATCCCTCCCATTTATGTTTGTTCTATTGCTGTTTGGATTTCTATTTTTAAGAGCTGTAGCTATTAATGCGCGAAAGTGAAGATTTCTTGCAACATTTAGAAGAATAAAGTTTGATCTTTTGAAATTTTCTAGATTTAATAATAAAAATTTTTTAAAAATTGCAGAACAGTTCCCTTCTATAAAATTATCTCGACGAGCTGGACTCAGAATCACAATCTCACTTCAGTCGTAGGTCATTCCTTTGTCGGAAGCATTTCTCTGTACGTGAGCCTGACGTCTGCCTTTTGAAAAAACTTTAAAGACCATAAAATTGAACTTAAGTTTCATTGTTCAAGTTTCATTGTAATCAAAAGATTAATTTTTGAATGAATCCAATTCAGCTAACAAATTAACTTCTCCAAGCTGATGAAAAAACGCATTTCTAGTGAAAATTTCAATTGAGATAACTTGGTTTTCCTACTCATCATTCATCTAGTACAGGGGTCACTAATTAATTTTGTTGAAGGGTCACAATATAAAATAGGAAACTTTTAGTAATAATCAATTTAAATGTACTTAATTTAACATGGTATCTCTGGAAAGAAAGTTCAAGCGGAATCAGTAGCCTGACTGAGTAGCCTACATTCGCTGACTACACGGGCTAGGTACCATTATCATTACAGCCACAACTACTGTTATGATTTCACTATGTGTAAAGCATATTTAACGTGCATTGGAAAAGCAGCAAGATTTGGTTGGGTTGTCCAAGGAATAGTTTAAAAATGTTTCAGTCAAGCTTTTCAAAGAGGAGGAGGGAGCTCCATCCTTAGATCTATTTCTATTGTCAGTTTCCTAAAGCAATAATCTGGGACGTCTGTGATAAGTTAATATTGTAAATTCTTTATTTCTTCGTAAAACTTTTCAGCGTGGTATTTTTTTTTTGTGTGTGTGTTCACAGACGGGAGTTTCAAGTCCTGATATTAGTCGATAATGCCGATAATTCTATGTATGTAATATAATACCTATAAGTTTTTCATGTACCTAGGTACACGTCTTATTTTACGTAGAATTTTACAGTGCTGTACAGATATTTGTTTGAAGTTTGTTTTAGCTGTATAACACCATATAACACTAGCATAATATTCAAGAGCAATACTATTCTGATATTATAATGCTATTGTGAGAAAAATGGTAAATCTTGCTCACCACCAGCTTTTTCCCTTTGTCTTTACGACAATCAGCAAAAACCTTGTCAGGCGAGCCGAACAAACTTAATTCGGTGTTCGCAATTTGTTGACCACTGATCTAGCACTTTTTAAATCAGAAACTGCTTAAAAGTACCTTATTCAGATTCTTAGGTATGTGCAAAGTATGTCGTTCCTTTGACACAGTCAAACATCTGTGTTTTTATTTTCTTTCAGGATTAGGAAATGGGGAAAGATTAAATGTGTGGAAAGGTAAAGTAAGCGTACAAGCACATAAAATAATAATACAGTAAAGTACCGTTTATGCGTTTCCATGTACACGACTTATACATTTATAGGTCATTTTCGCGGAGTCCCTATACATTCCTATTCTTTTTAATACAAAAATGATTTGTTTATAAGACTCAGAATTTCGGTTATTCGTCGTTTTTCACTTTTCTAAACTTAATTTTTAACTGCAATTTTTCTGTCTCCGTCAGTATTTTCTTATATAGGGAGAAACTTTTCCTGGATAGAATATCTAATAAAGGATATAAGAAGGGATGTGCCTTTAACCACCTTCCTTAAATACGCAATCGATAGTATTGAAAAGTTTGTCAGAACATTACTGAAAAAAAACATTTCATAAACTTACTGTAATACTGTAATTAATAATCAGAGACCAGACGACTACGTTTATTTTTTATTTTTTATTTTATTTATTTTTTTTTTTTTTTGTAAGCGTCTGCATGGGGCAAAAATTACATCATAATTGGTATACAGCATTTAAGATATAGTACAAGAAAGATATGATTTGTATCAATTTTATGATAAGTGTTCTATCTTTCAAAATTTAGTTACTGTTTTTATTGTACTAATACATGAAAAAAACTTAAAATTACTATAAATACATAAATTTAGTAGCATTAAACTTATAATGTGGTGCAAGTTACTAATGCTTCAGTTATACTTCTTTTCCTTTATACGTCGCTTTATAGGTCCCTTGGAGATGGATCCCTTGGAAGACGTATAAACTGTGCTTTACTGTAGCAATAATAATATTGCAAAATGCATTTTTAATGAGCTGTTCTTGAACTTTCCATAAAAAAAATATTCACAAAATGATATTATCGCTCATCTGTAAATAAATGTCCCTCAAATCTAATCGAACCGTGAAATCACATTTAATTTTCGAACAACGGCTTAAAATCTATAAGCGAATCTGCTCTTCGAACACATACTCTCGAACCCAACCTTTATTGTCCTACCACTTGAATTTCGGTAACAGGTTGCGGAAGCTTTCACAATGCCCCGCTCGTCCACCCTCCATATTTGCCATTTATGATGTTAGGACCGAGGGGGAGGGGGGAAGAGGAAGATTATTAGAGTGGGGAAGAGGGGGCTGTTTCCAAATGGGAGTTGTCAGGAGGCCACAAACACGAGCATGCCGGATTCGAGAATTCAATTTCCGAGCAAAATTGTTCTCCGAAATTGACTGAAGAGAAGAAAAGTGATTGCTAAAAGGCAGAAAATACTCGGGGGTGGGTCCCGTTTTTTTTTTTATTGATTTGAAAAAAAAAATGAAAATGTAGAAAAAAGATGTATGATAATAATAATAAAAATTCTAAAAAATATATATTTAAACATAAAATTGTTAGGCGTGAGTAACACAAAGTAAGTGTATTTTGTGCTTTTCAATTTAGGAACGTTTAATGCGCTTTTAATTTCGATCATAAAAGCAGTAACTTAATTTAGCACAGCCTGTAGCATTTACACAAAGATGGAGGAAATTGTTGTTTCCTTAAACCTATGTTTCACCCATGCTTTCAGCGTAAGCCTTTGCACCACTTCCTCTCTAGTTTTATTTTCTATACCAGTTCAATCAACAATTAATATTTTTTTTCCTATCAAAAGGATGAAAGACTGTGGCACTTCATTTTATCGCTCTTTACAACTTGCAAAATTCGAATGTGATCTAAGAGAGACAAGGAAATTTGATCTGAAAAATGTTCATGTATTTTTTTTTTTTTTCAATTGGCAATGATAATGTTAGAATTAGGTAATCACCTAAAGAAACTATCGCCCGTGAAAAATTGTTAACCAGCTCACAATGAGTGTCATGGTAAAGATCAAGGACGTACCCAGGGGGGTGATCCAGGGGTCCGAAATTTCAGTTTTTGTTAACAAAATAAGAATGATGAAGTCTTTTTTGTGAAAAATTCTGCCTTTTTCACCATTTGGACCCCCCCTCCCCGAAATTTTTTTCTGGGTACGTCCTTGGTAAAGATACAGTACTGAACTCAGCAGGGCATTGAAAGAATAACGCCGATTACCAACAGTGCGCTTGCCATGTCTTACCAAAACTTATGCTCGTAGATCCTTAAATTTCTCGATCACGACCGTGGAAACTAATAAATGTTTTTCCCTTAAATTTTTTATCATAGATTATTGTTTAGCTACAAAAAGACATTAATAGAATGTTAACAGTCACATTCAAGGAAAGAACATGTGCCTTAATACACAAGCTTTAATTTAAAATTTTAATAAGCCTACAGAATTTAGAGTTTCTCTTTATTATGTCATTCATCTCTTTTTGATTCTGTCACTAGATAGGCTTAATAGTATTAAAACTAACTAATTTTTAAAAGATGAAAGATTTTTAGTAAAATCTCAGAACAAAATCAGAATAATTGGCTCTATAGACCTAAAGGCATGAAAATAATTTTTCATAAGCAACTGGTTATTTTGGGTGATAAAAATTTCTTGAAATGGTATCTGGTTAAAATGTTAATAAATAAATGGCTTTGCTTTTAAACTCAAATTATTATTTTTATTTTCCAGTAACAAATTATTTTTTGACACAATATTATTATTATTTAAATATTTCCACAGTCCTTCTAAATCTAAATTTAAGATCTTTCGATCATGCATTTCACATCCTCTCAAATTAAAATAGATGTTTTTCTTAGTCTCTCATCGCTTTCTAATTATTTAATATGGCACTTAAGAAAACTGGAAGCTATACGCATTTTTTGTACATTGTAGTTGACATTTTTCAATATTATTCGATGTTTGAAAGTATTAAGCGTTATTATATACCTATTTATGAGCTCACATCAAATTCTTTGTGTTAAGCTATTCAAAGAACAGTTTTTAAGTACTGAACACAAACTATAAAAGAGACCGGGGGTAAGTTAGCACATTTTGTACATTTTATCCAATATTTACAAAACTTCATGTAAAATCTCAATAGAAATTTGAGCTAGATATCACAGTACCATTAAAAACATTTGAATAAATGCGATTTTGGAATAATAGTTGACACGTGAGTATAATTTTAATAATTTTAATTGCTGTTACAATTGGCTGTAATTAATAATCAGATATAATCAGACGACAATGAAAGATTTTTTTTTTTTTGTATTCAGTGTCTGTATGAGACATAAAATACATCATAATTGGTATGCAGTATTTAAGATATAGTGCAATCATGATATGATTTGTATCACTTATGATAAGTATTTTTTTAAATTTAGCTATTGTTTTCATTGTACTAGTACGTTAAAAAGCCGTAAAATTACTATATTTATGTAATAATAAAATAAACTTTTCTAATTTAACATAATTTAATTTAATGTTATTTGAAAAAGCGTGTTTAATATCGGTTACTCTTACGGTAAAGTTTGTTTCTCGGCCATACAATGATTACACTCGGAGATGATTTTTGAAGTTCCATAAGGAGAAAATTGTTGATTCAGCAGTATTTTCAGTTTTCTGTGGTTTTGGTTACTACATGCTTTTAGAACTCCTGGGTAAGCAGGTGTTTCTCATGTCTTGATTGACAATCTGGTTAACTAATTACGTTTGAGAGTAACGCCTTCGCGATCGTGCTACACCCTGCCAGCAGTTGTAGTAACTAAGGAGTATTTAAGCAAGAGCGCGTAAATCTCGGGGGCTTAGCTTAGTTTTTGGGGAGTTTAGAACATTAGATTTTGCAGGAGCTTCAAGCTTTAGCTTTTAGACTGCGATGTACGAAGATAGTCCCGGAGCTAAAAGGTCGCCAGCCTGACTCCTGCCCTCTGTCCGAACTTTGAAATAAACTATTGAACCTAGAACCCCAATGGATTTGTGTCGATCATTTCAACAAGGGATGGCGTAAGGCCATTCCTTACATATATATACATAAATTGACATTAGTAGCGTTCATAGGCGGACCCACGGAGGAGGGGGGGGGCTATGGGGCTTCATGGGGTAATATCTCGGGGTATTGTTTTCATTGGGGTAACAGCTTCATGGGGAGGTTGCAATGTATAAGTCGGTATTACTGATAGTGAAAATGTATTTGGAAAATTACTTCTAATAGATTTCCTTAAACCTAGCAAGAAAAATGACATACATAATAAATGATTTACATAATAGAAAGGCAATGTTCAGAGAGAAAAATCTTAACGAAACAACTTTTTACTCCGGAGCAGCAAAACATGTCATCTGTCATAGCACGCAGGCATTTCAACTGATTTCTTTTCAGCTCAGTTCTACTTGACTACTGGTAAGAATATATCGTGCATTAAATATGAAATGTTTCAATACTGACCCGTGTTACTTTTCACCCTAATATGTACTACTGCATAGGCTTAAATGTGTTTTGAAATATAGATGAACTACATAATTATATTTTTCTAAAAAATATACATATCTCATCCAATAAATTGCTAAGATGTGTAAGATACAGTACAATTTTCCATTCCCGCATTGTGCATTTCACTAGAATTATCCATTCTGCATATAACTATTTGTGAAATGTGGCATTTTGCTGTGCTGAATTTTTCGTTTAGTTCACCAAAAAATATAAGCACTGTTTCCTAAATTCACAGATTTATGAATTAGAAAATATTTTCAGTTATTCTCTGGATTTGCAAAAGTATAGTTCAAGCATTAAAAAAAAAGAAGAAACAATTGGGAATAGCTTTATTAGAGTCAACTTATAAAAGTCCTAATGTAAACGTATTTCATATGGTATTTATTTTAATTTTTAATAATTTTTAAATGCCTTTCCTCTTTACTCAACCTTTACTGGACATGCAAATGCATTTGAAATACTTAAAAGAGAGAGAGAGGGGAGGGGGAGGGACAGAATTCCGCGTATGGTAATAGCTTTACTAAGAGTGAACTCGTAAAAAAATATAATAAAAATGCAAGAATTTTTTAATTTTTTAAATGATTCTTCTCCTTGCTTAACCTTTGTGTGCATAAATGCATATTAATTAATGAAACTTCCTACCTCTTTATTAATTTCGCTAAATTGTAGAACTCACAATTTGTTATAATTATTCCTAAATTGTAAAACACACTCTTTAAAAAGTTATACGTAGTGTATTTCAGGATGATTTTTCTTCATTATTAAAGAAAATAAGAATTTGCATGAGAATAGTTTAGTTTTTTTTTATATGATGCTCAATACATAAAATCATGCCACAATTTCCCCGATTGAAGAACTTGTATTTTTTTATTCAAATTAAACCTTAGACAAAAAGTTCCAAAACTTTATAAGAAAAAAAAAATTTCTTTCGAAACACATCGCAAAACAATCCCTCCCTCTCAAGAAAGAAAGTATGTGATTGCGAGTGAACGTACGGAAACGAAAACGGAAAAAAAAAAAAATAATAAAGAAACGCAAAAGCCAGTCTCTCCGAGACGAAATTGAACGCACCAGTATTTCTTTCCAGTTACATAAATACAACTTGTCAGAAATGGGCTGTTCCACGAAACGAAAACCAGCTCGCAAAACACACAATCTAAATTAAACGTTTACCGTTACAAGCTATTCCGCACACTTGGGAAGCGAATATCAATTACAAAGACCATAATACATAATTTACTCAACGCGCCCATTAGAAAGCTGAGCACCGCTGATTAAATTAAACATTTTTTTCGGCTCTCTTTTTTCGTTTAACTGCACTGAATAACTGACGCCCTTCCGCACTAAATAAGTGTAATGAGTCCTTTGGCAACAGTTGCCCGCACGCAACCAACCCCCAGCAATCGTTCGAAATCTGTCAACGCGCACTTAAACTCAATTCTCCGGGAACTATAACTTTTCCGTTTATTTCCCGTCGAGGCAGGCAGGCTTTTCTGGGGGCTCTACCTGTGTGGTGGTGGATACCTTATTAGGTTGGTGGTTGAGTGGTTCAGGTAATATTTGTTTTTACTTTTGTTTCATGTTTATTTTAGTACTACTACTATAAGCTGTGTAATTTAAAAAGCTGTTCTGAGGCGGTTCTATTCATTTCACAAATGATGAAAGAAATGCTTGCGCATGCCATAAATATTCCAAAAAATATGGTAACCAGTTTTTAAATTATCTAAGAGGTAATCTTCTAATAGATGTGCTTCTTCTTCTTCCTTAATACATGTATATGCTATATATAGTAAGAAGTAAAAAACAGCAAAAGAGCTGTAAATTTGTTTTCTAATCTACAGTAATAAAGAAATCCCTTCAGAACGGCAACATTTCATTATGGTTATCATTCGTTTATTTTAGTATTATATTTACTCGGACTGTCTTTGGAATTTTTGTTTTGGTTTAGACTTTTCTTCGTTTGAAGAAGAAAATTTCGCATCTGCTGAGTGAATATAATTTTTCTGTCTTCTCAGAAATTTATTTGCAACTCTCAATAACATAATTTTCAACTTTTTTTTTTTGGGGGGGGGCGGAGGATTACATTTTACTTTTTTAATACATAATATCTTTGTTATTATTAGATGAAACTAATTTTTATTAATTTAAATTAAAAGTTTAACACTTATTCTTAAAATTATGCTATATGACAAAATTTTGAGAACCAAAGCATAAGACTAACTATCAAATACTTGCTAATTACATTTACAATTATTAGAATTTTGCAAATTATTGAAAAGGTAAAAACTATATTCATCAAGTCACGTATCAACTTTTATTTTCCTATAATGTGTATTCAGATTAAATTTTTCTTTAACCTCTTTAGTGCAATGAAAATCTAATATTATTTTAGTAAAAATCATGCGAATAAAAATTAAGGAGGGTACGTTGCCTAGGAGAAATGGCTGACGATCCCACTTCTGCCTTGCTTCCGAAACGGAGCAACTGTTGAGGAGCATGACGTCAAATACTCACCAACTCACTGCTGGACATGAACTCTGAACCAGGTTTGGTGATTAAGCCCCGTCAGAAGAATGCAAGGCAAGCAGCTGAGTCGAAAATTATTAAGATCATATTTGTAGGACTTCGGGCACTATAATATAATTTAAACTTTTGATTTGAAATTCGTACATTACTTCAATAATATAAAAGTTAAGTAATTTCTTGCCAAATACATAAGAGATATATCCAAGCTGTGTTCGGTTTTAGAAACATATTTTTGACATCAAAGTGGAAGGCATATCGTCAAAACTCGTCGAGCTTGGTGACAGTTGGTGAGGTATCGCGCATGGTCCAAACAATGACTATCAATAGATCTTTTACTTGAAGATATCCATAGGCCTTAATTATTGAAAGTATTTTGGGTAACTCTATAAATAAATTACCCTGGAGATTGCAGGGGAAAAGAAAGATGCCCATTTAGATGTTATAAGAGTCCTAAATATAAAAATTCCCTATTCTATGACAAATTGTTTTTGAGCTACGCCAAGTACATTAGTAGAGACGCACGTACAGACTTGAAAATTCGAATTGAAACGAATTCACAGTTGGCCAAAATAGATTGTATGTGCATACATACGAACATAGCATACATGCATAAGTAATGAAAGTGAATTTAGAGATGTTCTAAATCGATTTTTTCATCAAAATCTGAATGCCAAAATTTTTTGCTATTACAATACTGAATCACTTTATACGAGGAAGTGAAACCACGTGCGTTTAATATGAAGTCGAACATGGAAATCATATGTAGAACAACACAACATCCGACAAATAGCTGCCTCGAATGTGCTTCCAAGGGTTCCCATTTTTGATGAAATTTTCATTAACATTTTCAACATTCTTGCATAATTGAGGTCTAATTTCTTTTTTAATCCTCAGAATGGTGAATTCAATGCTTAATGGTGTAATTCTGTCAAAAAGTTTGAGTAAAAAAAGACGCGCAATTTAAATGGCTAGGTTATTTTGAGACATACTTTATATGGATTTTTTAAGCAAGCCAAGTGCTACCTACGGGAATTCCTTGACGTATTAAAGTCACGTTAAATTAACAGACTCAAACGACGTTTACTAATCAG
Organism: Cheiracanthium punctorium; assembly: GCA_038373885.1. Lineage (NCBI taxonomy): Eukaryota > Metazoa > Arthropoda > Arachnida > Araneae > Cheiracanthiidae > Cheiracanthium > Cheiracanthium punctorium. The sequence goes on from JAWZYV010011187.1 coordinate 70,717, forward strand.
CATTCTAGCTTTTGCTGAATATTGCTAGCTTTTGCTGAATATGTCTCAACAGTGAAAGAGTCGCATAATAATGGAAAGCAGTGTCGCAGCCAAAGGCGGGGGGGGGGGTTAGGAGGGTCATAACCCCCCCCCCATGAGGAATTTTTTGCCATACAAAATGTATATTCTTCACTCCCTTTTCACACACACCTACACATGTATATGAGTTGAAGCAGTCGTAACCCCCCCATGAAAAATTTCTCGCTACGCTGCTGATGGAAAGAATGTATATTTCACATTACTTACATTACTCCTGCCATTATTTAGAACAACTTGGAATCATAAGCAAGGTGTTATGAAAAGTAAGAATGGCAACTTAGGAGTAGCAGTATTTTAGTTCCTCTACACCCTTTCCTGTTACACTCACGTATGATGTCAACAAGCGTTAAGTTAATTTTGCAACAACAACACTGCATGGGAGAAAAAAAAAATTAAAATGCATTTTTTTTTTTTCAGCAAAACTTTACCTGAAAATTAGATGTATGCAGTATGAGATCCCTTAATAGCATATAAAATGCAACTTGAACCACTTTTGCTTTGGGAGTGGGGGGGGGGGCGAAAATATGAATCAAATTCCGTTTCCTGATACCAAACATTTGAATAGTACTTAAGAAGAACATAATTAATAACGCACACAAAAATTCACATAGAGAAAATTTGTTCTCTTTTGCTTAAAATAAAGAATAAAAAAACAGTCAATTCAGAATTTTGCACTATACAAGCGAAAAGCTAATTTTAAAAATCTAAAAACATATAAATTATTTTTACTTTAACAATTTTCAGCAAGTATAACATTTAAGCTTTAAAAATTTTTCTATTTTAAAATAATTTCTACACTGTTAAAACAAATGACTTTAAAAGTTGTATCGATCTGATAAAAGCTACAGAAAAGTTTTCGCTTTACAAAACGAAGAATCAATGTTCGCCTATTTTTAGTAATTTTTCCGTACTTAAAAAATTTAGACTCATCAATTTTTGCTAGTGTTCAGAAATAGAGTTATACGTTTTATTTTGCATCTTTCTTAATTGTAAAAACAGTTCCATTTCGCTTAAAAACAGCCACTTCCACTACTGCATTGCGAAAATTTTCAAAACATGCTGACATCATTTGAGAAATCTGAAAAACAAGTGACTTAAGCCAGTATATTAGGTTTTTGGACCTGTTCGGAGAATTAAGCTACCAGATGATCCATCATTGGTCACTTAGGGCTAATGAGGGCTCATGACGTGACCAGTACGTCTCTGTCCATGGATGTCCATTAGCAGGACTCGGAAATAGTGACAATTGTCTCCCGAGCACAAAGCGTGTCAGAGCGCTGCCGAAGATGGCCAGCTAATGGAATTGTCGCAGCTAATGCGATTGCTCGGGGGTCAGTAGAAGAAATCGCGGGCTTGTTTTTACTTAATTACGCAGCTCGCTAATTCGTTTGGCTTCGAACAGTTTGGAATTTTGAGGCTGAATTATTCAACCTATTGATTGCGCTCAAGCTAATGTAAATAAATAAAAGTAAAAATCTCTTGCAAACTGAGAATTGTCACTAAATCAATGAATTAAAATGTTCAGCTTAAATCTTAAATCGTTCAGTTTAAAAAATATCTTCAAATTATTTTCCATTTTCTGCAAAACATTGTTAAATAAATACTTACATGTAGCACATATACCAGTGTTTCTCAACCTTTTTGGGTGACGGCACGCTGAAAATATCTAGAATTATTTGCGGCATAATACAAAAAATGCAAAAGTTGAATGAAACAAAAAATTGATAAATATAAATAATTATAAAAATATTTATTAAAAAAAAAAAAAAAAAAAAACCTCACTGAGAGGGCTGAGACTGTTTTTACATGGGTCTTGCTGAAAACAGCTCTTTCAAATATCGGCAAACAGGTTTGCTATACTATGAAATAAAAGTTTCGCGCTTCATAGCATATAGCTCAGTAAAAGTGAACAAGACAGCACATGATAAATATAAAATGCCATATCGCTGATACGACACCACGCAGTTTTAATAATTTTTTAAAAACTTTCCCGGCAGATCAGACAATCTCTCACGGCACACAGGTTGAGGAACACTGAGATAATACAGTTGGACTCGGTTACAGTGTACTTATGAAGAGACTAAATAATTATGTATGACGTTATAACGAAAGACGAGTCGGTTACAATGATTCTGTTCAACTAGGGAGGGATACAAAATATCTTGACTTTATAAAAATGTTGCCACTATGAGGGAGTTCAGTTGCACTAGTAACCCTCTACTAAACTAAAATATTGGGTGCGCTACTGGTTGCGCTGGATCGCTTCTGAAAAGTCAAAAATCGAATTTAGCAAGTTCGAAAAACAATTATTTTAAGAAAAAACAATTAACCACCACTTTAAGAAATAACAATAAATACACTAGTAATAATACAAAATCCATGGAAAGTATACATTGATGTCAATCTTATGAATATGTTTTCTTTTCTTTCCAATTTTCACAAAAACGATATGTTTCAAATCATAGAAAATATATGGGACCCCAACTGAATCTACCCGAATGGAACACAATCAAAATTATCTAAATCGGTTAAAGCTGTTCTTTTGAAGATCATCTAACTTTGGTGCCGTGGATCCTGGTCACGGCTTTAAGTTTATATGAAGGAGTTTTCGGTGGTCTGAAATAGGAAACTTTCCATTGGTCAGCTTCCATTGGTCAGTAAGACGTCGCATAGTAGTTTTTAAAATCCGTGAGAAACGCTAAAGTCCAAGAAAATAGAAACGACATCAGTGCTGTTCAGGCCACATTTTATTGAAATTGAAAGCAAAAATAGTTTCAATGATGTACAATGCTTTACAGAAACACATTAATTACATCAGGTTCTCTCTAATTGTCGGAGATCCATAATAACCAAACACAACGTCCTCGAACGGAGAAAGATATAGAAGTGTGTTAAAAACGTTTAACATATTGGCCAGCTTTTGACAGCCTGGCGAGGAAAAATAGAGCCACTCATAAGCCACTGCCCACGAGACGAAACGGGACCGTGGGTGTAATAAATAAAAAATATTTGAAAATGGCGGCATAAAAGCATATCGCCAAGGCAGAAGTGTCAGAATTTGACGAATGCCATACCGCGAGTCTACAACCCTGTAAAACCAGACGGCACCAGACTGAAAGGAACCACAGAATTTACATTGCTTACGCTAAACCAAAATTAATTTAGAATGGAAGACGAAGGAAAGAATTAATTTAGAACCCCGAAATCGCAGACACGCCATCGCACAAAAAGGAAGAACATTTTATGAAACAGAAAAACTATGTGAAGAGAGATTAAAATTGAATACAGAACATTTGGATTAGAAAAACGAAACAAAAATTATTTTAGACGCAAAAAATATATAAACTGCATCACATCAATAGTTCCTAAAGTTTTCCCAAATTTAAAAAGACAATTTTTACAACAGAGTGCTATTTCTTTAACTCCGGTATTTTATGTCACGTCGACATAATTTGTAGGGCGATTTTTGTGGACATGATTTGTAGATGTCAACACGTTTACGTTGCATTTTCAAATAGGGTTGCCAGATATCGGGAGGAGAATAAATTATTGAAAATCAGCAAGGTTTGCAATTTTTGAGGATTTATCGACAAGTTTGGTGACCAAAAATAATCCCCAAAACTGAAACTAACTTGGCGATATCTTTCATATTTGGCTGTAAGTTGAGAAACCCTACACTTTGCTACAAAGGAGAAAGCTAGAAGTCTTGCGAAGATTGTATAAAAGTTTTAGTAGGCGATTTTAATATAGATTTCAATTTCAAAGAAATGTTTTATGGTAAAAGGAAGAAAAAGACGGCACACTCATGGATAATGATACATTTAATGGAATAAAAATAATGACGACACATGGATTATGATGAGCTTTTAATTTATAACACTTTGGCGCGTATTTAAAATATGAAACTGTTTCAGATTTTATTTATTTATTGCAATGTAATAAAGAAGCAATTTAGTTTTGCTTAGTTTCTCTAATTCTTATCTAACTATTTTATTATTCTTCCTCCTTTTTACGAGAGTAGTTCTTTTCTAGTAGTCAAATAACTGATCTACAAAATGGCCCTCTTACAATCAAATGAGATATACCCTTTGTGTGAACAAATGGCTCTGTTTGCAATGTGTTTTTGCTCTCAAATTTCGCTTAACTTCCCAGCCTAATTAGTAAATCTAATCCCCCGGTAAAAACCAGATTACGTTGATTACATTCATGTATGTACCATAATTTATTAAACACATAGAACTCTATACTTCACCATGACGGGAGGTGGTAGCTAAATAACTGCTCTCGGTCACGCAATAAGCCCCAAAGTCACGTGCCACCTCCTTATACCACGACTCTGACTCTAATTGCAAAGGGCGCCCAGCGCAATTAAGGAACCACTGGTTCACGTGTAAGTGCGTAATCAGGTGATTAGCTAAATGGCATGTATTTTTTTCTGTTTTTTAATCGTTATTATGTATGATACTAAAATTATCAATGGGCTCAAGTTTGTACTGAAGTATGGCCCCTTGAATATACGACTTCTTACCATAAAAATCGAGAATTAAACGATCTGATAGAACAGGTTTGCGCAATAGAACGTGTATTGAGATGAAAATTTTGCATGTTATGAAAAAAATACATTGCGATGCCTCAACCGTTTGAAGGATTAAAATTTAATTAATCAATAAAATATCTCGTTCTATCCCATTAAATGTTGGCGACTGAAATTTTTTAAACAGTTTTATTATTATTATTATTATTATTACTATTATTATTATCACTATTATTATTATCATTATTATTATCATCATAATCATTATTTATAAGCGGAGACCCTACTAAAAATCAAAATAATGCACCTTTCTTTTTTTTATTAACTGTGGGTATGTTCAAAATAACGATCTTTGCTTTTTCTGATCATCGACAGTACTTATTTTAGGAAATAAACTTTAATCTCAACTATATAGTAAAATTAACTTAAAGTTTTCTTTTGATATAAGTTCTCAATAATCGTAAATTTTGGAAATATTCCTGTTTGTTAAAATATTTATATATGTATAAGCATGTAATTTGCGCAGTAGTAGGATAAGAGAGAGGTTAAATTTTCCTCTCCGTCCAAGAAAACTTTCAATTACCATAGTTAAACTTATGGAATACAAATAGCTTCATTAAAAGTTGAGTTCTGTTTCGGATAAAAACTTCTACTGCGATTTCCGTTAATGTTTCCGTTAAAATATCGAACTATGTAGATTTAAAGAAGTTTTACTTATTGTATGTAATCCATATTCTATTGTATGAATTTGCTTAAAATATTAAAAAACAATAATCCGCGAAAGGCACTTTTAAATTCCGTCGATATTTAATCCCAAAGAAATTTAGCTTGGCCTTATGAATATTTAAAATAACACACTCACACACACACATTTAAATATTTTACATTAAACATTTTATATTACTATTTTTGTAAATTACTATTATTGTATTTTTAATAATTACTTAAAATTTGTCTGGGGAAGAAAACCATAAAAAAATATTGAATGAAAATGGACAAATTTTGTTCTCAGAAAATAATTAAATTTTTCAAAAAAGAATCTTTGTTTATCCCCTTCTGCAATCCCAGGAGGATAAACGAATTTGTATCCCCAGGGCTATACAAATTACTAGTTGTGATTATTTGTAAATTGCTTTTAAACTCTTCACTTATGAATATGTGAAAACATTGTTTTCATTAACTCGGATTGGTATTTTTGTTATAATTCAGGAAAAAAATATCGATATTCAAATTTCTGTAATTTATGTGAGGCTTAAATAACAGTAGATCATACTTTACTTTTGCAGAAAAGTTTTAATAGGAACTAGTAATGACCTATTATTATTCATTTATAACTTAACTTGTATTTACGAAACCGATCATTACATGGTATAGAATATTTATCCTCCAATATTTTGTTCTCGAAAAATGTGCTTTTTTTATTTATTTATTTTTTTTTTTAACCAACAAAATTTTCATCCATATCTGTGAGAATGAAATCGATTTTGTATAAAATGTACGATATTCTCTGAGATTCCAAAATACGTCATAAATTAAGAACTTGTTTTATGGAACTATTAAAATTTTAAACTTTAGAAAATAAACTATTAATCTTTTAAAGCAGTAATTCCCGATTGTAAAAAAGATTTTTTTATTTCTTACTTTTTTTATAAATTCTCAAATAACTTAAAAAGACATTAAGCTTACTTAAATGTTTGAGCATGTAAAAGAGTATTCATGTTTAAAATATTCTTCATTAAACTGTTAGATTAAAAGCGATTTAGTACCTTAATGTAATTTAAGATTATGATGTTGTATTACTTTTAAAAGTGAGATATACGCATTTGTTAATTTAAAATGTAGCTTAATGTATCAGACATAGAATCCACCAAGAAATAAATATAATGACTTTTAATTTTTTTTTAAATCCTTATATTTTAAGATTATTTTTTAAGAAAAATTAAAATTACAATTCCGTACCTGATTTTATGTAAAATCATTTTACGCAACTAGGTTTTAATTGACCAATGATGTAAAAGTTCCCAAAAAAATATTTTTTTCACTATACGTAGAAAAATATTCTTTTCATTTTTTTTAAACTTGAAATGCTCACAAATGGAAAGATGATTAAATGATTTTTTAATCATTCATTTTTTAAAACATCAATTTTTATTATTAAAAAATTTTTTGAAAGTTCAGTAAGTTTTTTTGCTACAGTTAAAACGTTGTACTTAGAAAAAGAAATTTTCCAAAGCAAATCTTAAATGTAGATTTCTTTTAAATAGATTGATTAAATTTTCCTAAGAATAAACGGCCAATGCTTAAATACAAACTCATTGTGAGTTTTGTCTTGCAATTTCTCAAATTTGTTCACAAGTGCCCCACCCTAAGGCTGTTGTAAATAGCGACATTTGTTATATAGTTTATTTTTCAATTCGCCTTCTAAAAATGCTTATCATTTTTTGGGGGGAGGGGGGTAAAATTTATAAAATTTTAATAAAGTGGTTTTTACTTGATAAAAACATCGATTTTATTTTTTAAAAAATATTAGGTCTTCCAAACTTAAAGGAAATTCCTTTAAATTAATTTATTTCATTATCCAAGAATTTTTATGGTGGCATGACAAAACAAGCCTTAGTGCAGAGCTCAATTTGCAAAATTTTGCGCATGCAGCAACGTCTTCATCACTTAATTTTCACCCTTTGTTAATTATCGACAAATCACTGAGCTCGGCACCGTCCTCGCTAATTAGGCATCTCGGCAAAGCGTAGACTTGTAAATCGCATCGGGTCTTAATCCGATTGCCCTTAGCTGCTGCCATTAACAGCAAACGGAATTAACCAACCCTCCGCACCCGAGACACTTCCTTGGGAAACGGTGCCACAGGATGAATCGGATTAAGTTAGTCGGCGTCAAGACGATGGTAAGTAAGGTGGCGTGCCAAGAATTGTCTTCGAGATAACGGAGGATTTCGACTTTGAAATGCATAAACGATGACAGACTAATTAGGGGAAGGAAGAATTTTTGGCTTTTAACAAAGTACGTGACTCTGCGAGAAGAACCCTTCAGAGCTGTCTTTAAAAATTAAGACAGATCTGGTAGAAAGGCTGCAGTCATCTGTTTAAAATTGCGCTTCTGCCAATTAGGCAGAAGATGAGAAAGATCTCTGAGATTATTTATAATTTTCTTTTGTTCAAGAAAAGTAAACAAATAATTTGGGTATTATGTAAATCCATAATCATATCGCTGCGTCATCAAAACTTTATTCAAAATATAATTTTGATGAAATTAAATTTTATAAAACTATTTCTCTAGAGAATTTGAGAAATATTTTAAAAAGAGGGATTTTTCAAAAGCAGATTTCTGAGAGGAAACTTAATAAACTCATCATATAGTTTCCATCACTTGTTATAAAACCGTTTTTGAGATTATTTTTTCCCGTTTTCGTATTTATTTTTTAACCATAATATAATTTCCTGCATAACAAATACGTTTACCAATACGCAGCATGAACTAAATTCGTAAAATCAGAGTGAACAGTTTTTTTTTTTTTCGATTGCTATTCCATTCGCCTGTATTTACTCAATTTTCCCGTACTAAGATAACAATATCTTTGATACATAATTAACATGCAAAAAACTCATTGGCGGCAACATTATGCCTGGAGCGGAAGGCAGCAGAGGAAGTTTTCTCTCAAAGAAATTTTTCCCGAAAATAATTTGAATTACATAAAACAGGCCCTTTCTCCACGCTTCCCTCCAATTTATACCTAAATACAGGGTTGTCCAAATTAAACTTCCCCAACTCAGAGGCCTGTGCAGGATATTGTATGGGTCATAATGTGATGAAATTTTGAAAAAAGACACTTCAGATCACGCGCTCGTGATTTATTAAAAAAAAATATTAGTACAAGAAGTTGCCGATCGGTGGCGCTGCAGATCAACAAGACGTTCTACAGATGTTCTATATGTGTGCCGTGGTTGAATAGGGCATATCAACAGCACGAGAAACAGTTGGCACACTGAGAACACCATGTGACGATTGGCTAGTGGCGTCCACGACCGCCAAAGCAACGTCTTGTACGCGTGCAGAATTCACAACATGTCGTGGTCTACCTGGTAAAATTCCCAGCTGTCCGGTTCTTTTGAACATCTTCATCATGTCTCGTAAAGCGCGAGGTGTCATTGGTCCTCGGCGTAAGTTCTTCAGCCGACGGAATGCTCTTATCTCAGCACAGGAGTTCTCGTCATTCTGGTAGAAAAGTTTCAGTAACAGAGCTTTGTCTTTCAAAGTCGCCATTGTGCATCAGCGAGCTGGAAACAACAGCCTGTGCAGCGCCTGTCTTCCACTTTTGTAGGGCTCGTCTTTTGGATGCGTTGCGTAGAAGCTTTATTTCTGCAAATCACGTTGTCGCGATATGCAAATTACTAGTGTTGCAGCGCCACCTATCGGCAACTGCTTGTACTAATAAAATTTTTTAATAAATCACGAGCACGTGATCTGAAGTATCTGTTTTCAAAATTTCATCACATTATGACCTACACAACATCCTGCACAGGCCTCAGAGTTGGGGAAGTTTAATTTGGACAACCCTGTATAAAACAAGACCGAGCAACTTTCAAAAGATTTTTACAACCTTACATTACTAAAAACGCAGTTTAAAACTAAAATAATTGCTATTTCATGCTTTTTAAAAAAATATAAAATGATTAATTGTGCAATAGTTCAGTAGTTGAATGGAAATATTTAGATAGATACTATTTAAAGAAAAATTAACGCTCTTCGTATACTATTTCAAATTATATATTCTTTATGCTGAAGTTTAAGTACTTTCCTTTAATTAAGCTTTTAAAAATATCTTTCTTACTTCTACTACTGAAATCCGTGGCAGCGGATTATTCATCAGAAATTTTAATGCAAAACGTCGGCAATCATGTTTTGTTTTTTCGCCCATTTGCCTGATGTCCGAGTAGCCTGTAATGATGATGAATGGAATCATCAGCTCCGCCGGTAGCCCCTGGCGTGGGGACCCGGACAAAAATTAATAATGTCAGGTGCTGCGTGACGGCGTTATGGAACTGAGAACTTCCCAGAAAGGGGGAGTCTCGTGTTTATTTTGAACATGCCCAGCCATTAAGGTGCACTTTCATCACGCGTAGATTGGGGGAGCGTGACCAGGCAGCTTAATCTGCGAGTGGGTGCGCCTGCTTCCGATATGGCAGGTCCGGCATTTCTTGCCTGACGCACGGCAAGAGATGGAAAGTGAAAGTCAAGCCGTGTGGTATTAGAATGGCCTTAGCTGATGGATTGTAGCACAGGCTGAGTTGCAATCGCTGGCTGGTGAACTAGCTCTTTCCATGAACTTTCACATCACCTACTTTAAAATTAACCCGTTTGTGCCCAGATATTTTTCAAACTTTCTTCGATTTTTGCTGATACCAGCGATGATAGATAAATTTCTGATGTCAACTTCTTGTACCAGGGATGATTTCTTTTAAAATCATTATGTATAAAAATTGAAATACCATTGTTTGTTTGTGAACATGTATTTAGGATTTGAATTCTTGGCCCGAAATCCGCTTATAAATCCACGTGAGAAGGGCAACACAAGGGGATGCCCTCCGTGGGGTCTTTCTAAGGGGACCTAACTCGTATTTATGCTAGTTTCGGAGAAAACCACGAAAAACTCCGAACGGTTAGGTCGACAGCAGCGCGATGGGACCCGAACAAAATGGGACCCAGCATATGGAACAACGCGATGGGACCAAGCATAAAAGTAAACTTAGTACAACTTGTTATTAGTAAAACATTGGCTATATTTTGCTAAGTAGCAAACCAGAAAATCTGACCCCTCACTCCTTTTCCATCCATGCAAAATGTCTTTTGAACCTTTCTCCAATCTTTTATGAAGTGGACAGGGTTTTTTCTATATTCTTTTACAATCTATATAAATAAAATTAGACTTTTGTCTGTACATTTCTTGGAATTCAAAAATTTTGCGATTTCTATCCGTTTCAAGCACCTGGGAATCCGGTACGACCCTCAAAAAAAAGTTTGTCTGTCTGTCATTCTGTCTTTCTCTCGTTCTGTCATTCTGTCGTTCTGTCTTTCTCTCGTTCTGCCATTCTGTCGTTTTGTCATTCCATCCGTGACGCTTTTTTTTGTTCAAGCATCACGTAAAAACGACTGAAGCGAATAATATGAAATTGGGTGTCATAATAGGTGGTCACTCAACTTAAAACATAGGCGTCAAATTTTTAAAAAATCTTGATTTTCAGATTTTGCGAAAATCGTTTCAAACTGCGTAAATTTGTGTTCGAGCATCACGTGAAAGCGAATGGTATGAAATTGGGTATCATTATAGGTGGTCACTCAACTTAAAACATAGGCGTGAAATTTAAAAAAAATCGTGATTGGATTTTGAGATTTTGCGAAAATCCTTTCAAATTGCGTAAATTTGTGTTCCACTCCAGGGAATGAAACGAAATTTGGTGACATGTTAGGTTGCCACTCAACTTAAATTCTAGGCTTCCAATTTAAAAAAAAAATATTGATTAGATTTTAAGATTTGCGAAAATTATTTCAGTATGCGTAAATATTCGTTCGCTCATCACATAATTACGACTAAAGCGTATGAAATGGTATTACTTAGTTACTGTCTAACCTGTAATATTTTAACAATACATAAAAATTATAACTTCGCTTTCTTTACTTTGGCAACATACTACATCCATTCTGTGTACTCCTACAATGCTGACGAAAGTTCTTGCTTTTTGGAAATTTGCATTCAGTACTAACCCATCAACGATGGGTACTTCAGCTAGTTATAGCAAAAAATGATTCAAAAATGATTAACGCAAATTATCCGAAAGCAAATAAACAAAAACAAAAACGTTTAAACAAATTCTACATTTTTTTTTAATTGGCTGGGTCAGCGGCATGACCTCTACGAGGGCCGTAGATGTTTGTCATTTCACTATGCGAGCGCCTAAAGGCAGAGCACCGTTGCCCCCTATGAGTGGTTTCCTAATTTTGGACCAATTCCAGGTGAGAGACCTAGCACCTGAAATCGGCATTCCCAGAGTTATCGTTTGAGCACAGAGGGCATTGGTGCCACGAACAGATCTTACGTGCACCATCTCCCATTAGCGTACCCGGTACCACAGCAGTCCAGTCGAGAAAGGTGCTAACCCCTCTCAAGCACTGTCCAAGCGATTGGTCCACTGCGAGGCACAAAATCGGATTTTAAGCTAAATTTAAGCTCTTTTTCTCGCTCAATACATGGAATACTTCAGTATAAAAATGCACGCGCTGACACGCGTGCAGTGTTCGATTTATGATTAATAGGTTTTAATTACGAATAGGTAAAAATTTTTGAATTTGGTTACTTGACCAAAATAGCTGCATTAAATTTGCGATAAGAATGATTAATATAAAAACGTAGGGTGCTGGGTATTTGAGAAAGGGAAATGAAGCTAACAGTTCTCTGTTAAAAATATGGAAGCTTGAAGAAAAATCACCCGGCAAATTGTCAGATGTACGTCTTCTACCTCTAAGCTGATGGATTAACTAATATCATTTTTATGTCTTCAATTCTTGTTCTTTTCCTACAGGAAAAAAAAAAAACAGGATTTCTATTAGATTACTTCCCATTAATTACTATTCCTGGCAACAAAAATAATGATTATTCTTGTTAATACCCATTACTAAAAGTTTAAAAAATATGTCTTCTACCCCTACAACCAAGGAAAAGTTTTGTTTTATCACTGTTTCCTTAAAAAAAAAACTAAGGATGGACGCGATAGGAGAAACAGGAGTGTCTAGTCTCTAGGGATGGACGCGAGACGAAAATTTTCCGTCTCGCGTCTCGCAAAACAGCCGAAAAGCTTTGTCTCGTCTCGCAAAAATCCCTATATCCTAATGTTAAAAATGCTTGTCTCGTCTCGCAAAAAAGCTGTAAATCTCTGTCTCGTCTCTCAAAAAGTCGTCTCGCGTCCATCCCTACTAGTCTCGTCTCGCAGTGGTAAACATCTGTCTCGTGTGGTCTCGCAAACACTTTGTTTCGTCTTGCTTCTCACAAAGAACTTACCTGTCTCGTCTCGCGAGTCTCGCAGAATTAAGGACTGCGATTTTGTTAGCATATTTTTAGTAACATTAATACTATTTTATTGAAAATTAATATTAATAATAGCAATTAGTTGCATATTACCATATTAGTACATCTATTAGTTGCCATATTAACTCATATGTGCGTTTGAAGTGATAAAAATTCAGATTTAATCCGGTTATATAATGTGACATGACACCAAAAAAATATTTCTTTTTATTTATTTATTGAACTGCGTAAATGTAATATATATGGTTGATTGGAGTTTAATTTGCTTTTAAAATTGTATAAAGCTTTGAATTTTGTTAGAAATGTTGCAGAACTCAGGACATGTTGCGCAAATAAAATTTGAATCTAACTAAGCGGCCCCAATGTGCGGAATAGTGAATTCATAAAAGATTCAATTGGGGACGGGACAATTATAGTGAAGTCTGCTTATCCCCCTCTAATTTTAGTGCATGAGATATGGGTTTCATATTGTATCAGGAACCCGGGTTTAACCTGTTCATTCGCACCATCAAAAAGAAGAACAACAGAGAAGACTTGTGACCAAGGTTGTTTCTCAACATGGATCTTTGAATGGTCCTTTGAGACCCAGAGTTATATTAGCGGAAATCGCTCCAATAGATCATTCATTTACGTTCTAATAGCTTGATTTACGGTGAAAGAAGCATTTTTAATAGCTGATGAAACAGAATGGTTTCTTAAAAAAAAAAAAAACTCATTATGTAATTATTATGTACAAATTTATACATTAAGGGATTTTTTTTTCATAAAATTATTATCTAGAAAGACATACAACAATATATATACAGCGGAACTCACTTATAGAACCGACAATACATACACACATACGTGTGAGTGTGTGCGGGTTATAAGAACTTTTCCCAGATTTGATCAAACATTTTGAATGGAAAACGTCTTAAACGGAAAATCACGAAACATAAATGATAAAAAATATAAACATATTTCTTTTATAAAGTTTCATTTGCTTTTGAAATTTTATAAAGCTTTGAATTCTGTTAAAAATGATGCAAAACTCGGGACATGTTGCGCAAATAAAATTTGAATCTAACTAAGCGGCCCCAATGTGCGGAATAGTGAATTCATAAAAGATTCAATTGCGGACGGGATAATTATAGTGAAGTCTGCTTATAATCAAGTATTATATTATAGTTTTATCGTTTCTTAAAATGAAATTTCTTAAGAACAGGAGTGTCACATAATAATAGCCATCCCTGAACACGTGTGACATATAATAGCCATCGCTGACTTAGCGTCCATACGAGCTAATGATACAAATGTTTTAGAAATATTAAAATAAAAATAATTTTTAAATGTAGCTTGCTCAAATATATGTAATAAATTTAAAATTCAATTTAGAAAATCTTAAAAAACTTTGCATTGCGAAACTCAACAGCGGTTAAAAATGGGTTAAAATGTTTGTGAAAGTAAAAGGGGCTCAAAAGTTAGTGCCCCTGGGCCCCATCTAAATAGGGTCAGGCATTGGACTTACCGTACCGCCTTTCCTCTGTTTACTTATTATTTTTCTGTCTTCTATTCTTCTCTGTTTTCTTTCTTTTTCCCAGTTTCTTTCTTTATCCTCTCCTTTTTGTGTTTAGCATATCCTTCGTGCTGTCCTAACTTTAAATGTTACGTGTTTGTGTGTATTGTAAAGTGCTGGCAGTATACCAGGAATGATAACAAAGGAGACGAAAGTTAAACGGTAGATACTTCAGGCAAAGTGTACCCTCCCTTCTCAGGATGGCATAACTCCACAAATACAGCACTGTAATTCTGATTGTAAAGTAATTCGTATCGTAAATTTATGCGAGACGAGAAATTCTCGCGAGAAATCCCACGCGATTCAAGACTCTTTCTCTTGCAAGACGAGATGAGAACGCGAGACAATGCGAGATTTCTCGCGTCTCGCGTCCATCCCTAAAGAAAACGAACATTATAAAATCTCTCTCTCACTCTGGAAGTATTTAATTAAAAATAATAATTCATTGTATTATTATTGTGGTCCCCTCATTAAAAATTCCTCTTCCTGCACTTTAAGGATGCTTTGTTATATATGCATGTAGATTAATATACACTTTAAATTGAACGGTACCCTAAGTATACTGATGCACATGGCATTACTAGTTCTTTTACAGGAGCTCTCGAGGAACTCACGCATTACGCACTTTGAACAATTGTTGTTAATTTAGGTTTTAAAGACATAAATCTATTTCAGAGGAAACAAAATACATGCAGCACTTACAGTTCTGCCGGAGCACTCGAAATACACTCTGTAACAAAATAATCGACGCCCCAAGAAGGAGTAGACCGATTGTAATGAAATTTCGTATGCAAAGACATTCGGACCGAACATTGCAAATGATTAAAATCTGAAGTCCAATGAATAAATAGCGGAAGCGCTAGCGCATCGGAACTGCGCATTCAGCAGGTGCATGTAATGAGCTATTCTCCATCTGATGGTTAAAATTTCTGTTGCATTTCGACTGCGACTGCGATATCTTACGTAGGCTGTAACAATGCCTCGCCGAAGGATTCGTGCGCATTACGATCGGATGTCGGAATTTGAAAGAGGTCGTGCGATCGTACTGAAAGAGGCTGGTTGGACGAATCGAAGAATCGCTCGACATCTGCGCCGAAGACATGCGGCTATTAGACGATGCTAGCAAGAGTGGATCAAAAGCGGTAGAATCAGCGTCAAAATGGTAGAGGTCGACCGAAGGCCACAACAGAACGGGAGGATAGAGAAGCTGTCACAGCATCGTATTCGTCGCTATCAACTATCCCTGTGTGACCTGCACACATTTAAGGCCGCTGCAGATACCCAGAGACCGTCGCTGGCCGCTTGGCCAATTATCACTTGTAAGCAATAAATTTTTCGCACGAGAAGAAAGCAGGAGATACTCCGGACAATAGGTAATTGGAGACCGTGGATAATATTGCGGTTTTCACACTTGTGGTTTTCACCCCATCTATTGTTCGGTAGAGGGTCGCAGCGTCCAAACCCGGTCAAATTTCCCCGTTCAAATACATTGTAGCCGCGACAGTCTCTGGGTATCTGCAAAGGCCTTTATCCAACATGACCCTCCACAGAGGATTGAGAGAGCGGAATTTACGCTCGCGCCGACCATTGCGCCGGTTCATTCAATAATAAGCAACACTTCACGACTAATGATTTCAGATAATTATATTCAAAATAGGGTACCCTAAGTATTTGCGTATTAAAATTCAATTTATTTTAAACCATATTTTTACTTATAAAAATATTTGTCAAGAAAAATTCTTCAAATTAATTAAATCCCATCTTTGCAAATATATTACCACAATATTAATCAAACCATTATAATACGCAGCAAATACATGTAATGCAGGATGAATTTTTTATCGCTGAAATTTTCATCAAGTAGTGCCTTCTCTCATCAATTGTGTGACATTTGCAAAATCTTAAATAAAAAACATATCAATAAGAATCCATCCTACATTAATTCAAAAACATTGAGATACACTTAATATAAACAAAAACAGCAAAGTCAAATTGATTATACATTAATTTAAGTGTGCCAAAATGCACTTTATATAAACAAAAATAGCGAACAAAGGCAAATTAATCATACTATGTTGGGGCAGCTGAAAAACCTCAATTGAATTGCAGTGAGTAGTTCTAATTGTTCGAGGCTTGCATCTAACATAAGTTGGAGGCACTGCACGAAGAGCTAGAACACATCATAGTTCAGTTCATTTTCTTTAAAATTAGGACTGGACGATCACGCGTTTTTCTCACAATTTATCTTTTCTTTCTAAAATTCAAAAAGTCGAACTACAGCACAATGCTAGATGTCAGTGCTTAAATTTTAGCAGGACGATTATGCATTTTTCTCACAGTTCATCTCCTTTTGAAATAACGCAAAAAAGGCAATCCACAAGTTCGCCACATACTCTTGAAAAAACGAACGAGATAGGTGAACCTTCGAGCAGTAGCAGTGATTTGAGTAAATTTTTCTTTGAAATATTAACTCTCAACATTAGCCAGAGATGGAAGAAGTGGTTTGCCCAGCCATCAAGGTATCTCAGGGAATTTCCAATAATCGATCTTCATTTTCATCAAACAGAGACGTAAAAGATATCCAGCCGAAGGCATCGTTCGATTCCAGGAGAATGAGACTGGGTCTCAAACATTTCAAACTTCCAAGAGGCCTGACCTGAGTTTTCAAAATTTCAAATCCAACTGCCAAAAACCGTTATTATAGTCGTGTAGCTTGATATTCGCCAATTTGGCTAATTCTTGTGTTTTTGGCTCAATCTAATAGTATTATTGGAACAGTTGTATTTTTAGCCAATGGAGCTAAAACAAATATGTGACTAATCCTACTCCCTGCAAAGCTTAAAATTTATGAGTTCTTTGACTGTGTCTGGTATTGAAATCATCGCACACGTGTTACTTAGAGTAACCAAATACCCTCTCTACATGCAAGAGTGGTCCACGGAAGAAAATCTGGGGTTACATCTTTTTCTGAAAATTCCAAGTCTGTGCTATTTTGGGTGATTGAATTGTGGGAGATCGGGAGCTTTGGAAAAAATTGTATTTTATAAGTTTAAATATTTTAATTGATCTTGAATGCTCTGCATATACTTGTGAGGTATCAGATTGCACCTTTTCCATAGTGGGATGGGAAAAAGCCAGAGTTGATACGCCTCCGCATAACAATAGGTAACATTATAAATAAAATTTTTATTGCAGAATATTTTAATTAATGTTTTTTAATTATACAGGGTGCGTCAGGTGAGGCCCATCCTGTCTAGTAAGAAATGGATACACCCTTTGGACATTGATAATCGTTATTATAGTTACAGTTATTATACAGTTATTATGCAGTTTAATTCATTTTCCTACCTACAAGGTTAAACTTATCGGAAAAATTAATGCTATGTGTAGACTTTATGTTTAGATAACCGAGTTTCTCCAGCACGTTTTCCGGATACGATATAAGAGTTATTGCAGTCACAATTATTCAGTAATTATTGATTTTCTTATCTACAAGTTTAAATTTTTAGCAAGAATCAAGTGCCCAGGCCTCCTGCTTTTTTCGGGACAGTCCTGATTTTTACCTGTATGTCCCGTTGTCCCCACAGCACCCTAAAATGCCCCGCTTTTCCATTCGTGTCCCGCCAAAGTCATGCTTTATGAAAAATAAAGGCAAAATAAATTGGGACTATATTAACATTGAAATGATTTCGATTTTTACAAAGTTTTTGTTACTTCTATTTAACACCGGTTGTTTTATGGATGAAAATGATCGTTCTATAATATATATTAATACATACCTATAATCAACGGATGGTGATACTATAGTTATTGTTAGAAAGCAAACTATTTTGAAAAGTTATCCAAAAAGTAACACTAAAATTATTTACAGGTATGAAATTGCAAATTGGCAAAATAGCCTGAACTTTTCACGCGATACAAAACTATTATATTAACATACAATTATTACATTATCAGTTATTAATATCTTATATATTCATTTGTGCCAGAACGCCTATATCATTTAACTAATTAACTAATATAAATGAATAGAGCAGAACTTGTATTTAAAAAAAAATCCGTCTTTTGACGGAAAACTTTCATGCCTGTATTTAAAACATGAGTTTATGTAATAGGCCTATTTTATTTGTAAATTAGCTCTATTTTTTCAACTCATTTTTGTCATAAAAATAGAAAATAAAAATATGTGTAGAAAAAAAATATATATATTGGGGAAAGGGGGGTGGATATTGGGGATTGATTTTTACTCCTCCCGACCTTAGAAATGTCCGGATTTTCGGTTCAGAAAAAATGGTCACTTTAGGCAAGAAACAATGTTACTTTTGTTTCCAACGGGGGGAGCACTTGCCGATTAGGCATTGTCCACTACAAATTCTCGAAGGCAACGTGGCTATTTTATTATGGGAGCACCCAGTATTTCATACTCTTTCTGCTAGATAAAAGTAATAAGTACAAAGTAACAAGTAAAGTAAGATATACAAGTAAAAAGTACAAAGTTTTAACCGGGGATAGTCTGAAGATTAATGTAGACCATAACTCATTTGATGAAAGCTAAAGAAAGCTATCTCATCAATTCATACGCGTAGTTGTAACTCTTCTCATACATAACTTACCGAATTTACATACATAAAATTTTCATTTCCCAATTTTTCTGATTAGTGTATGGTTTAATTTTTAAGTAAAATTCAGTAAAGATATAAATAAATATATATGGAACCAAGACTTCAGATAGAAAGGCTCTGGTTTGAATCTAGACTGATCAGAGATCATTTTTAATCTATTACCGTGTATCCTTGTAATCTGGCTTAATTTATCGGTAAACAGAACAATTGTGTTGAAATTGCTTTCATCCAGGGACATTCTGAATTGTAAACTCTCTGAGCCGATATTGGAATCCGACTGAGCCGACATTGTTAATAGAAATTTGGTTAACATTTTACCAAAGGATAGTACTGAATCAGCTGCAATTTTCTAGGGATAAAAGTTGGACCATAAATTTTTGCTTGAACAGATCGATTAATCTTAACTTGTGAAATGTTAAAATTCTTATAAAAAAATAATACTTTAGTCTCCTATGAAGTAAAAATATATGAATTTCTATAAAAATGATGCTGAAAAAGTTAACAACACCTTTTTAAAAGTTTTATGCACAATGTTTGTCAAAATTACTGTTTTTACATGAGTTCTTGTCTTAAAGAGGTGTAGGAAGTTCACATTGTTTTATAAAAGGAATTAACGAATATGAATGAAATCTTATTTTTTATTGAAATTTAGTTTATATATGAAAAGATTAGACCAATGCAGAAACCTTTAACTGCAGTACTTATCTTAAAAACAATTTTTGTAAATTGGGCCTAGTATTAATATAACATCAGTGACAAAATTCTATAAAAGTTTTTCTTGCTTAAATAAAAATAGTCCCAAAAATATAAAGTCATTTTCTCTTCCTTTATGAAGATATATTTAATATTAGTCTTTTGAATATTTAATATTGGTTCAATTTATGAACTTATAAATATGTAGCATCAGTCACATTTCTGTTTTTTAATTAGATACCTACATAAAAATATTGGGAAAAGGGCATTGGCTACTGCACAAAGACAGAAAAGAGGGAGAGATAAATTTGAGAATGAAGGGAAATATGCAGATTACTAAAGAAAAACAAAGCAGAAGCAATAAAGAGCCAAAATAAAAAAGGAATGACCTAGATAAATTACCTCAATCAATTCAAAATACTCTTTTTCAAACATTTTCTTTAATTTCAAGATAAACTAATCTTTTTTTTACCTTTTTCTGAATTGATTGAGGAAATTTAGCTGGGTCATTTCTTCTTTTATTTTGGCTCTTTATTGCTTCTGCTTTGTTTTTATGATCTTCATATTTTCCTTCATATTTTAATTTATCTCATCACCTTTTCTGTCTTTCAGCAGCAGTCAATGCCATTTTCCCAATATTTTTAAGTAGCTTTCAAACTGAAAAACAGAAATGTGCCTAATGTTATATATATTTTAAAATACACATTCACACAATTTTTTAAAGTTTAAAATTCACAAATGGAACTAAAATTAAACATTTAAGAGGCTAATACTAAAGATATTTACATAAAGGAAGAGAATAACGACTTTTTATATTATTAGGAGTGATGTTACATTAATGTTAGGGCTAATTTATAAAAAATGTTCTTAAGGCAAATATTGCAGTTAAAGGTTTCTGCACTTGTCTGATCTTCTCATAAATCACCACTTCACTGGTGTCCCTAGTTCCATGGAATCACCCGTTAGTGATATAGACTAACAACATTATTTTTTTTAATTTTATTAATGCGCGATAAGCATTACTATCAGGGGCGTAGCCAGAAATTTTTCATGGGGGGGGGGTACGACTACTACAACTCATATGTATAGGTATACTCATATGTATTGATAATGTAGTAAAGAATATGCATTTTGCATGCCAAAAATTTCTCATGGAGGTTTATGACCCCCTAACCCCTCACTTTTGGCTACGCCCCTGATTACTATGATTTATTTATTACGATTAAACTAGATTAATACAATTTCAAAAAGTAAATTTGGTAGTTTTGATTTTTAGAAGAAATAATATATAGCATGTTTGTGTCAATGAAACATCAGTCACAAAATATATGTAACATCATTCACGGGAATAAACTATTTTCTATAGTAACTTTTTTTTAATTTTTAAATGAAAGAAAATATTTTCATAAAGATTGAAATCTATACTTAACTAGAAAAAAATTATTTTACTTCTCATACTATTAATTCGAAGAGGATTTGAATTTATATAAAATTCATTTTTCTCAATGTCTTTTGTGTAGCATCAGTCACTTTTTTTTATTTCCCTTAATTAAAAAGAAAAAAAAAGACTTCTTATATTGAAAATGGATGACAGTATGGTACATATTTATGATACTCTTGATCGATTTAAATAAATAAATATATATATTTCAAGCCACTGGTGAATTTAAAAGCTTACAAATGTAGTCAAATTGTAACGTCAGTTACCATGGAATGACCCATATATATTATTTAAATTTTTAGCTATTTTTTTTCTCTAGGAAGCTATTTAGCAATACCGGTAAAAAAAATCAATTTGAGTAAATTCAATGAAGGCTTAAAAGCACTCTAAAACTTATGACTTTATTATGTAATGTATAATCAGGGAATGAAAATTTGCAAGGTCAATTTCTAAAATTATCATTTTTAAAGAAAGTGCTATTTTCCCATTAACTTGAATCGTAACCATTTCCACACCGATGAAAAAGAACAACATTATGTACTAATAGTGTCGTGAAAATAGGGAGATAAGACGGGGCGAATATCCGGGGCCTCAGATCTCAGGGTCTTCAAAGTCATCATAAATATTTTTATTTTTCCCAATTTTAAATTAATTAATTAAAAAGAAATCAGTAATGCTCCAAACAAAGACACTAACTTTGTTCGCAGTCCTTTCTTCAAACTTATTTTTTAAAAAAGGTCTTGCTCAGTCACCTAAGTCAGAAAGTATTGATGATATTGCATAATGCTTACTAAACACCTCCGCCCATCTCTGAAGCAGTACAACAGTTGCCATCCTTCTATTTAACTAACAGAAACATGGCGGTCGATCGCATGCCACACAACTAAAGAACATTGTTCGCAGAAATTGGCTGTGCACACTGCTAGCTTGAAATAAAAAAATAAATTCTATAAAATCTAATCACTAAATAAGTGTAAAAAAGAAAAAAGAATTCGAGTTTATTCCAGTTCGTTTTAACTATTATAAGTGTAATTGATGTTATTGTAGAGCGATACCAGTTGTCCGGAGCATTTGACCGTGAAATTAAAATTCTTAAAACAATCTAACACTCACTGCCGTGGGAACCAGTGATGAAATAATGACCTCATTTAAAAGCAGCTGTAAACAATTTCCCCCCCTTTTCTTATTCTTACTAAATGCTGTAAAACAGTAAATCATATAATAACATATGTAGGAACTTGAAATAGAGTGATATTTTTCTGCGGGTATTCGGCCGTAAAATTAATTTTTTAAAATAAAATATTTCGTTTTACGTTTGTGTGGGAACGGGTTCAGATAGATGCCTTCACTTTTTAAAAAAATATTTGCAAATAAATAAACTGCGAATTCTTTAGTATGATTCATAGGAACTTCAAATAGAGTTATATTTGCTTTCTGGGGTATTCGGCCGTAAAATTAAATTTCTTGATAAAATATTTCGTTTTACGTTTGCGTGGGAACGGGTTCACATACCATCACTTTATTTTAAATATGTGAAAAAAAAAACGAACTGAGAATGCTTTGGTGTGATTCATAGGTAACTAACACGAAGGCAGCGTCTCTACATATATATGTGCTTGGGTAGATTTAATTTTTCGCTTCACTGCTTCGCCAAGACAAATTAAATATCTATGTTAACAGTGCTACGGCCTATCTAAACACTTGCTTGATTTTAATCCATTTTTTATATAGTTTTTAAGTTACTAACGCTTAAAGTCTAAAATACTGATAACGTCTAAACATGATAATGATCAAATATAAACTCGTGGTTTAGGGTATTGACCCTGACGGTGGAATTTTGTCGATATTATACAGGTTTTCGCCTTTTTTTCCAACTGAAATGAATACACAGCAACAAAGAGTTATTTATGAAAAGATCACAAGCGCGAATAACTAAAATGTCTTACGATAGAATTCGAAAATAATTTAATAAATTTAAATTTAAATTTTTACACAGCCTCCGTACTAAAAAATTCCTTATTAGTATAATATACCTCATACGTTAATTGAGACTCAGACATGGAAAAATAAAT
The DNA here is from genome assembly GCA_038373885.1 of Cheiracanthium punctorium. Taxonomy (NCBI): domain Eukaryota; kingdom Metazoa; phylum Arthropoda; class Arachnida; order Araneae; family Cheiracanthiidae; genus Cheiracanthium; species Cheiracanthium punctorium. The sequence goes on from JAWZYV010011187.1 coordinate 93,807, forward strand.
ATATGTTGGTTTAAACCACTTTTTAATCGCTCTGAAAGAGAATAAATCAAACCGGAAGATGGCGCTTCAAGGACTGTTCACAAATTCCGAAAGAAAACAATGATTGCATAAATGCATAATACGTTTGCTATTATTAGTATTCTATAACCTGTTACTATATTTGCTTTAACATATCTCTTGAGTCTTTTAATGATGATGAGCTGAAATTTTGGGCATCTCCTAGTTAATGTATCGAACACATTTTACTAACTGGGAATTTTTTAAATAGGGGCCATATAACAATCTAAATTTTGTATTTATTTAGGTATAATATGAGGAAAATATACCATAAAGTTATGTACCTTTGTTTTACTTAGTTTTGTAATTTATTATTGTGTATGTCTGTGATCTGTATGTAAGGAATAAAGGCCCAGGTCAAGTCAGTGTTTTGGGGTCACCCTGTATACAGAAATTCAATTTGTAACATCCCACAAATTCTGAACTCTTTTTTCCCCCTCTCATTCAGACATTACGTCATGATCTTTCTTCCTTCCTCCTCCTCCTGCTCCATATATTTTTGTTTTCGACGGACACGTTGGCAACACTGGTTGCGAAGATGCTGTTAATGTTCAAATAGAATTTTTAAATGGGCGCTACTACCTAAATAAATGTTTGTTTGTGGTGTTTATATTATGTGTAATTATTTCGTAGCCTCGAGGTTATGAAATATGTTTTAGTAAGGATAGTGTGCGTGTTATAAATTGAAACATATATCTCAAGAATACTGCATTTTCCTTTAACTCGTTTCCATTTTAAAACAGCAGCTATTAACAGAATCATACTTTAATTTCTTTATTGTTTTCATGATCTTATCTTTCTCCATCATCTTTCTAAAACAGGGAAAAAACACCTCTCCCAGAGACTATTTTTATATTGACAAACTATTCAAAAATGTATTAGCTTGATGTATAAAGTTCCAGATATTTTGTTTAGCATGTACTGGAGTTACTATGAAATCAGCATCACTTTGAGGGCTACACAATTTGAGAAATTTTTGAGAGTATTTCCAATATGAAATCAGCCTTGCTAAATATTAACATACATCTTGAAGAAATATTGAATAATGCAAAATGCGTACATTTCCTCAGAATAATGTGTTAACATCTTTTAAGGTACATTCATTAAAACTGATTGTAAATAGTATTTTGCTAACGTTAGGATACCATTAAAATATTTGTATTGTTTATTCAGTATTAAAAATGCTCTTCACAAAAGTGCCGTAACTTGAATTTAAGATGCCCAAGGGCCAAAATGAATCTGGGGGCCATTTTAATCTTATATTTGGTAAAAATGAAAATAAGTCAGCACGTACCTACATTTGTATGTACGCAAAGACAGAATCAAATACTTTTAATATTAGATATGATATAATGTAAGTATATATACAATACAAAAGAATAAAATAAAATCAGATCTCCACTTTAAATAAATAAATTTTCTATTTCTTTAAGACAACAATAAATAGAAGTAAGTGGGGTATCTCTAAGATATAGCGGAGAAGGCGTGTGTTATGTGTGACACTTGAAGAGGGGTTCAGATTTCTTTTGCTAGATTGACGCAATAAAAGAAGTGTTTAGCAAGTGCGATCTCATCGATGCAAGGACGTGACGACAGCTATTCTCCCTTCTGTACCCATCGTTGCTTCTCGTATGGGTACTTGAATGCCTACGATGTAGCCCAACGCAAAAGCTTGCGCGACACAAGAGCGATGAAGCAACCAGGTCTGGAAGCAACGATGAGAACAGAAGAGAGAATCGCAACAATTGCCTCCTTGTAACGATGGGAGCGAACAGGTTAAAGTCAAGAAGACATTATTTATTGTGACTTAAGTTTGTGATGGCTTTTTCATTTGCTTAATCAATGACCACATCACAAACCATGGAACTAAGAACAGTCATACGAACGAAGAGATCGGTGTCGTTCTTACTAAGAAAAAAGGTGAAATTTTGTTGCCTGCCATGGGCTCTACTTTACTTGGGTATGCTATTGGGAAAAATAAGAATTATAATGGTTAATTTACTAAAATCTACTGAAGGGAAAAAAAACTGAAAACACAGTCTGAAAACACAGTCGGAAAAAAACTGAAAACAGCATCAGCTTATCTATTCATTCTAAATTTCTATAAAAATTTAAGAGTACTGATTATATTTACAAATTTACAATAGAACTAATGTACTATACTACATTTGAGTGCACACACACACACACAGAAAGAAAAGTTTTAAAAAAGAATCCTCATGCGTATTGGCTTTACGTATTGTAATTTTCCTTAAGTTTGTTAAAACGATGGATAGTTTTGCAGTTCGTCAAACAGGTTTTCTATCAAACTATCTTATATGTGATAAATGCCAATCTTTAGTCATGTGGGAATACCATGAAATAAAGAGAATTGAAAAGAAAAATAAGCTATTGAAATATAATGTAGTGAAAATTGTCTCAATTCGGACACAAGTTGGAAGATTTAAAAGATGTTAGCTACAATTCATACTGAATCACAATCACAATACTTACGTGTGGGTTTTATGCAGTGGTGTGTAGCATGGGTGCCCATATGATAAAAATAATTTTAGAGAGGGATCTTGAATTTTTGTGGGAAAGGACTCATCTCAGGCTTTGAAATATTTTATAACGAAAATAATACAAAACTACAAAAGAATTCACTATGCAGTAAAAATGCTCATATCGCAATCCCCACAGTACGGAATGAATTATTTTAAAAATGACATAAAGTACTTTCCAATCCCTATTCTTCTTTTCATTTTTTTTTTCATTTGAGAATTAAAAAATATTATTTTTTGACATGTTATAAGAAAAATGGCCAAAAGCGCATACTTTCTATAAATAAATCCCTGACTAGAAGTAGAAGAGTTCCAAAAAAAGTTATTTTTCCTCACGCTTCGTACCTTTTCTAACGGAACTTTATGGTCTCCTATCTTAAATAATTACAAAATTACAATACTTGATAAAAACTTCATAAATCAGGATCCACTATGGACGAGTTGATAGAACATTCAACATACAGCATGGTAAGATGGCTAAAGTGTGAAGGTCCAGGGTTCTGTCCTCCCGTGCTGCTGTCGATCTAAAGTTTGAGGTTTTGGACGGTTTTCTCCAGATTTATTGTGAATACGCGTTAGAGGTCCCCCACGCATTGCCCCCCCCCCCTTCTAAGCAGATAACTCTTGCTTAGATTTGTCTTAACACAACAACATTAATAAATCATCAATACAGCTCTTATTTGTTCGTGATATAATTAATATTATTCTTAACAAAAGCGTTTTTAGCCATTAATCGAGTTTTTGATTTGTAACAGAAAGGTATTTTTGATTTCATATACTGAAGTCAATAATGGATTTTATTTGAATTCCGGCTGAAATATATCATCTATTTTCATTTTTAGTTCGAGTGTTCATACAAATAATTATTGAATCATTTGTAGAATGAATGTGAAAGAATGTACAAAGCGCTGATTCATAACACAAGTAAAAGAAAAGGACGTCCAAAAAATATTAAAATATTTTGCAAGTGGGCTCACACCGTTGAGTTTTAGAGTGGGAAAATTAAAGGTCATAGTGTCAATTTAAGAATGTTAATTTTGAGTTTTACGATATACAAGAAAAAGCAGATCATGCTAATTGACATTTGGAGATTTGTATACCATGCCAGTCCTAATTTACATCCTCAATAAAAGGAAAAGGAAATTTCCGAGCGTTGACTTACTCTAGAAAAGTGAGGCAGGAAACTTCAGCTCCATATATTTACTATGAGCAGTGTCGTACACAAATGGTGTATGCGTTGGGGGGGGGGGAGATTCAACCAGCCCCCTTTGGGCATGTACTTTTAACAAAAATTCCGTACATTTTTAATTTTAAACATATAGATTACGACTTTTCGACTACAATTACTTCCATACTCCCTTCTCTTACAGGAAGTCAATGCACACCACTGATTATACATCTGCACATTATTTGTAAGTGCATAAAATGTTTGTAAGTAATAATTACAACAAAAAGAAAAAACAGGTCTTTTGCTCGAAATTACCAAACTGATATAATAATTTTAAGACATAAGAGGGGGCCCACAAAAGGGATGTTTGTTTCAGAGTGGCTTTTTGGGGCCCAGATCATGTTTTCCTTCGATACAAATAAAGGAAACGCAAGGTCATTAGTTAAAGAGCTTTGACTCTAAAAATACTCGCATACAAATTTAGCTTTTCAAAATCAGCTTACATATCGTAATACAGCGGATCTGTTGGTGAGCTGTTAGCTGTTTTGTAAGCAGTAAGCAACTTTTTTTGTTTTCTGCTTAAACCGTGCTAGGTGATCCGTTTAGAATATTAGATGAGTAAATCTAAAAGTTATAAAAGGCAAAAAAAAAAAAAAACCCAACATCAACAAAAAAAAAAAACAAAAAAAACAAGAGGTTGGGGAAAATAGGCATATAGATTTTGAGACCCCCTACGTGTGGGGCCCCCCCCAGGCGTTCGCCCCGCCATGCTTCCCTATTTTTATGGCACTGCTTCACCCAATGAACTATATTAACTCAATTATGTTTATTAGCTCAACGAAACCATATTAACTAGAAAGTCAATGGAATTTCACGGTGCCAAATTCAGAGAAAATTGTCCATCACACAACAAATTTACACATTCGCTGCTAGACATCGAAGCGAAGTTTTAATGAAGCTGCAACTACCAAGCAATGTATAAACACATTAACGTTCAACGGACAAATTAATTGGGAAAACCGAACTTGCGAAAGAATAAATAAAGAAAAAAGCCTTTCAGTCAACTCTTTTCAAAGGATTATTAATGAGTATTAATTCACGATAAATGAGCGATTTTGTGATTATAAACATCACCACACTAATCTGATATTGAAAGTTTTCTTAATTATCTTCAAGGCGTAAGCGCACGTACGCACTCACACACGCCTAATGAAAATTTGATCAGAAAACTCTTTCTAAGACTTTCGCCTATAAACTCCAAGCGCAATTTCCGCGCTTCCAGCAGAGAATCTCGAGGTACTTAATGAACCATATTAACTAGAAAATCACTTAATTATTTTCCAATAACCGAAGGGCAGTCCCATTTTTGATGACTGTCAGGCTTAATGAATTATTCAGTGGTTAAAGATTTTAACGCATCTTTCCATCAGACCCCCGCTCTTTTCACTTCAGTTCCACTTCCAGGGCGATAATCCAATATAATATGATTCTGCATGAGCATGCCATGGTAAACTTATTCAAGACTTTTCCAAGACTTCGCGAAGATGGATTGATCGACAATGAATTCCATTACCTCGAATTAGGATGGTAGTGGGGGGGGGGGTTTATTTTCTAGGCAAGGGGCATTAAAAATTCCCGCTCCATCGACGGGAAGGATAATTTTTAATCAAATGCTCTCTGTTCTCCGAGTCTATTTCCTTTCCCCTTTTGTTTTATTTTGAAACCCAAGAATAATTTCCTTTTGTTCGGGTGGCCCTCCGCCGTTCACCAAACAAGGGCCCACTGGAAGATCTCTTTTCTGTAAAACGGCTAGCTTCCGTTTTTATTGAAGGGAATTCGGCATTAGATGGGTTCCTCGGATAAAAGTCTTCGACTTTTGGGTCTCGTTAAAATTAATTAGCCCCAGCTTCTCTTAATAACCGCGGAGGGGGCGATCCCAGCCAATCCTGGTCTTTTAGGAGAGAGCCCGAATCTCTTTTCCAATCTTTTTTTAGAGACTAGAGCCATTTTTCCGAGCTCCCTTTCAGCGGAGAAGCAAGCAGAAAAGGCCAGATAGGTTAGGGGGGGGGGATACCTCGCGAAGGAGAAATAGAAGAAATGATAATGGAGAGAAGGGAAAGATTAAAAAAAAAAAAATCACATACCCCCTCCCCTCCATCCTCGTTTAACGTTCTCCGGATTACTAATGAGGCAATTGCATAATGAACTTTCGAAGTCGTTCCCTTTTTCTTCGAAACATGAAAAGGAAAAGTCGAAACTAATCGAGATACATTTTTTGAAAAAGGGAGGGATTTTAAGGAGGCAGAGACGGGAGGGGGGAGAGCCCTTTCTCTTCTTTTGTGCACGGGAGGAGGGGGAAAAAATTTAAATGAGTCGTTTTAAAAAGCGAATAATTGCTCAAACATGAAACAATTAATTTTCCGGTGCCTCAAAATGAATTACCCGCTTAAAAGACCGCTCCCTTTTGTTTTCATGGAAAGCATTTTCGTTTCTAATGATCTTTAAATAAAGTCATTCGTAGTTTAATTACAGCTTCGGTATACTTTACTTAATAGGCTCCATTTGCGGAGATGCTCTTTTTAAAGGCGTACCCCCAGAGAAGCGAGCGCGCGTTCCGCAAAAGTGCCAGAATTAACAGCGAGGGGAAAAAAGCTGGTATATCTTCCAAATGAAGAAAGATGGAGACGCATTTTTTTTCCCTTTCTTATTCTTTTTATTCCACATAAAAATACATTCACACTGATTCTAATTTAAAAGTTAAGGCGTAATTTGAAAATTTTTAACTAGAAAAGTCGGAAATTTTGTTCAAGCGTTATGACTTTAAGGAGCGAAAAATTAGAGCTCTGATTAGCGCTCTGTGCTCCAGTTTTGGATGATGCGATTTCCTCTATCTTTAAATTTTTTCTAAGGGGAAAAAGTTAATTAAACTTAAAATAATTAGGCTATTTATATCATTACTTATAGAAGAAAAGCTATTTTTTTTTTTTTTTTTTTTTTTTTACAAATGATAGATGTAACACATTAATATGTGTTACATCTATCATCTCGAGTTTATTTAGAATTCTTATTAAAGAATGATTTTTATTTACTGTTCAAAAAGGCTTTTGTAACTATATGGCATTGTTTTGAATAAACTTATAGACTTTTCTGATACGTTCAAGACTAAAAATGTTTGGGAATCTCGAGCATCCAATAAGTTATTTTTGCAAGCTTGAGAGAGTTAGAGTTTTACATTAGTCAGAAACTGAAATTATTTTTTTTTAAATTTATATTCTATTGTATATCTCTGATGAAAAATTTTACTTCATTCAAACTGAAAATTTGTGAATAATAATTAAAATTTGAAACAAACGCTTTAGTTATGTAGAAAAAATTCTAACATTTCTAACATTTCTAATCTCTAACATTTCTAAAAATTCTAACATTCAATTTCTACATTTTTGAATGAAAAACTAAACTGATAAAATCAAGAATCAATTTCTGAAAACCAACACAGATAGAAACCTGATAATGATAAGAATTGGTGTGCTTTTCATTGATTTTAACGATGCTTCATTTTCACTGTTTTTAATTATTACTTCCTTATTCTCGATCTGAGTTTAAACTATAAAGAATAACATACCAACTTTTGAATGCAAGCCATGTTTCTTTTCAATGTACAAATGAGGTATGTGCGTTGCTTAGTAATTAGGGATGGACGCGAGACGCGAGAATTCTCGCATTGTCTCGCGAGACGACGAGACGAGACAGGCATTTTTTTGCGAGACGAGACGCGAGACGAGAAAGAAAATCTTTTGCGGGACGAGACGCGAGACGAGACAGAGTCTTGTCTCGCGCGAGATTTCTCGCGAGAATTCTCGCATTTTTTTCCGTCTCGCATAAATACGACCTGAAAAGCGACAATTTGCCTGAGGCCTCTACCGTTTAACTTGCGTCTCCTTCGTTTTCGGTCCTGGTATACTATCAGCACTCTACAATACGCACAAACACGTAACATTTAAAATTAGAACAGACGAGAGATATACAAAACACACAAAGGAGAGGATAAAGAAAGAGGCGGAAAAAAAGAAAACAGAGAAGAGTTGAAAGAAAAATAATAAGTAAATAGGAAAGGCGGTACGGTATGTTCAAATCTGACCACTTTTAGACGGGGCCCGGGGCATTAAGTTTGGGGCCCCCCTTACTATCCCCTTTTTTACGCATTAAGCCCCTTTACTGAGCCCCCCCCTTTTTTAAGCATTTTAACCCAGTTTTGACCGCTGTTGTACTCGAAAATTGCATTTCAGTTAACTGTAGTTTTTGTACTTTAATCAAATCGTATTTATCACCCCAAAAAATATCTCTAACTTGATCTAGTGATAGACAATTAGGTAATACCTATATTATAGAGGAAATTCAGTTTTTTCCCCACAATTACTATTTCAGTACATATGAATTTATAATTTAGATAATCGGGATATATATGGGCCCCCTTTTTCTTCAGGGGCACCGGACTACCGCCCCCCCCCTTGCCCCTGTGATAATCGGGTTTCGGGTATATCAGAGAGAGATTAGAAGTAGAGCAACTTGCATTCGCATTGATGCTTAGTCTGTGTAGGTTGAAATATGGTTGAAATATCCTTGTACCGATATTATCCTCAAACTTTCCCGCACGTTGCGGCGTGCGTAGGGGGGGGGGGCGCCCACCCTGGTAACAACTTTCTAGGGGCGGTTAAATCCCTATTGTTGGCCTATTTTAAAGAGATTAAAATGACATTTTTTATTCTTATATATTAATATCGGACGGAAAGAAATGCAAGCAATTGTTTAAAAAACTATTTCTCTTTTCGTTTATATTATAATGTTTTCCCTTCCTTCGGCTTGCAAAACTTTTATAATTTTTTTTTCCTCCCCATCATTTTATCTTGCAGTTGGGTTCCTATTCTAAAATTATCTTCGCCTGTTAGATGTCTTTTCATTTTTAAAAAAAATCCACACTGGATGTACATTAGGGGGATTATGGTTTAATTTTTCTGTAAACAGGGCGACCATAACGACTGTAGTACTATCGCTAAAAATTATTGTGGAAAAGTACAAACGGATAGTCGTCAACAAATTAACTGTTCAGTAATTTAAAATATAAACAAAAAATAAGACGTCTATTAACCAACTGAGATACTATAATGAAATCTAAAAATGCACACACGGTAATGTTATTGGAAATATTAGGCAAATAATTATAATTATCGTTAATATAATCTTGTTTTCATTAATATAAAAATTAAACATATTTTAGAGACTTGAAATTGACGTTAAAGTAAATAGTAGAGATTTAATAAAGACTAAATGTGTTCTGTTTATAATTTTTCAAGGGTTATCTTACAACCAACTGAACGATAAGTAATTCTAATTTGTGTTAATATATCCCGCAGTAATTTCAACAGAGGAGATTACTTGAACTTAAAAAAAAAAAAAAAAAAAATCTGTTTTGTCTCATGCAGATATGATTTTAGTAAAATATTCGCTACTTCTCGTATGAAGAGCGGGTGCGCAGCTATTTTAAAACAAACGGTTGTCCATTTCATGTAGTGTCTGAGGTATTTAATGCTACAACTTGAACAGTATGATGTAGAACTACAGTATGATGTAGAAATAACACATTTTGAAAGTCGGGAGTTCTCTGCAAACCGCTAAACTTTTCACTTTTCTGATCGCGAATGTCACTGACGTAGTTTTTTGAGTCATTATATTGCAATGATGCCAGGTTAATACTTTACATCAAGAGTCAAATAATTTTGCTTTTATTTTAGATTCCACATCACTGGAATTAATTGAAATTACTCATGTTAGGAAAATTTTCGTTTACTACAGTGCGAAGAACGGGCACGCAGCTAGTAAATAAAAATAAATACTATATTTTCGGTGTGACATTATATATACGGATTAAATCTCAATTTCTTTTACTTCAAATGCCGATATATGCTGATATAGTTATTAATATATCTACTAATGTGGCTATATGTAAGTAATTGTTATTATTAATATTAATTTTCAATAAAATCCCAATAATAAGTTAGTATAAAATGGTAACGAAATCGCAGTCCTTAATTTTGCGAGACGTCTCGCGCGAGACGAGACAGCAATTTCTTTGCGAGACGCGAGACGAGACATAGGTTTACCACTGCGAGACGAGACGAGACAGCCCCGATTCTCGTCTCGCACGTCTCGCGTCCATCCCTATTAGTAATTGATAAATTTCCGATAACCACAAGTTGAATATAAAGTCCAAGTGTTATCTTAGGTATTGATTATGAAAGTATATGACTGACTATTTTAGAGGAACTCACTCAAAAAAAAAAAAAAAAAACCTCGCATTACAATCTTAAGTATTTATTATTTAAATAATACAAAAAAAGAACTGAAATGTGGGTGAAAATAATTTTAGAAGTAGCAGCGTAACAGAAATTCAAAATTTCAAATCTGCACAGAGGCATTTACGAATGTGTTATCGGTATTATCAGTGAAATATGCACTTAGTTAAATATTTTTTATAAACTCGTTAACAAGTTAGGCATTTATGAAAGTTTTATCAGTATTATCAGTCAAATTTGTACTTAGTTAAATATGTTTTATAAACTCAAATCTCGATAAGAAATAAAATTATTTATTAAAAGTTACTGACCATCTGATTTTCTTTAAAAAAATCTTAAATTGCACACTACTTAATAAAGCAGTATACAGCGTCCCAAAAAGGGTTCCCTTTTGGGACACTGTTAATATAACCACTTATTTCTAATAGATAAAGAATTAAAGGTAGCGCGCTTTAATTCGTTATCTATTAGAAATAAGTTGTCAGTGTAAGTTTAAAAGATAGTCAAAATGAGAGGGGGAGATTACGTTAAGAAGAATCGTCTCTTCAATTTTCAAAGAGTTGCACTTTTTAAAATTTGTATTCGACCGCCGTACAAAAAATTCTCAGTTAGTAAAATGGATCCCATTCACTAATGAGATTATTTACAAAATTTCAGTTCTTCATCATAAACCATCTCGGAAGTACGTCAAAGATGATCAGAGGGCCATATGTGAATTTAAATGGAAATGTTTACTGATAGTCCAAAAAAAAAAAAAAAAATGTTTTCTTTCTTAATTTAGACACGTCCCTTAAAATAGTTGCATTTGTGAATGTATACAACCAAAAATTGCATGATTTCTTAAATAAACAGGCTTTTTCCTTTCTAAAAACATACTGGTAAAAACAAAAGTACAAAGTTTTAATTTATTTTAATTAGATTTTAAAAAGTTGAAAATATTTTAGTTTTGTCTTAAAAAAAGAGCTGTGGAGATCCGCTTGTAAATGGTGAATAACAATATGTGCACTAGGCCAATTAAACAATTTCAAAATTAAAATAAACTTTAATTAAAAATGAAATTCCTTTCTAGCTATGAGGCTCTTTTTTTTAATTGTGAATTAAAATTTAATAATTAACAATCACTAAAATTTAATTATAGTTATCACTATGAAAATACGAACTTGAAAAGTTTTTTGACATGCCATTTGAAAACCAGTTGCATCACAGTTAAAACTGCTGTTCTAGGAAATGCTTTCAGAATAATAGTTCTTAAAATGAAAAATTCAGCTTATATTAGGCTTAGTGTGTTCTCACAGTAATGTATATAAGTCTCTAAAGAGAAGCAAGTTGTGCTTAAACAATGAAATCCTATTTCTTGTATTTTAAAGCAAGAATTTCACAGATTTTATTTTATTCTTCTAAAAAGAGATCAGTGAAAAAGTTCTATAGTAAATATTTCATATTTACTATAATATACAGTCATGTTGGGATACCCTGTATAACTTCAAATGTAATTCAATACAACATCTCATTTTTAAAGATGTGATGAGTAATTAGCCTTAATAAACTGTGTAACTTTAATAAGGACACTTTTAACAGGCAAAACAGCATTGTTCCCTGAATGACTCAGGGAAATGTTCAGAGACATGCTCCCTGAATGACTCAGGGAGCATGTCTCTGAACATTCTCTGAACGTTAATAGACGTTAAGAGAACTTTTTGTGCTGCCTCCAAGGCAGCACACACAGGTTCTCTGAATGTCTATAATCATTCAGAAAACGTTCTCTGAACGTTAATAGACGTTCAGAGAACCTGTGCGTGCTGTTTGGGCTGGGTTAAAAGCTATTTTTGCATGAATATCATGTTATTAAGATCATCAGCGGAAAATAAACTCATTTTTTAAAACGTATTACAAAATTTCAAGTACACACTTAAAGTAATGATTGAAGCATACATAAAAGTAAATACAACGCTTACAATGTAATATTTTCTTTCGTAATAAGCTGGGTTATTTTTAGTATAAGAATCTGCTTAAATGTAAGCGGTATCAGGTTGTAATTATGCTGAAGTTCAGTATTTTCAAACAATCTAAATACCAGCATTGAATAATTCCTATACGCAGATTATTTATTAAATGAAAACAAACTAAGAACGTTATGGTCGTAGGAGTTTATCCCTAAAACGGTTTTCCTTGAGAATGACAGAAAAACTGGAAATTACTAGTAAATTAACTTATTCATCAGCTTTAAACTTCAAACAATCTCCTACACTTAACGCTAAACGCTGTGCTGAAAGAGAGAGAGAAACAATCTTTTGAAACAGAGAGGAAAAGAGTAATTTAAATTATCCAGTTCTGGCATAGCAATAAGCGATTTCATTACCGCTTTAAGTTCAAAACGCTCTTCCAGCCTCCGATTCAGAAGTTATGAATCTTACCTTTATTACATCAAAATATCAAGGCGCAGTGCAACTAACCTCTCCCCCCCCCCAATAATTGCAAGTTTGAGAATATTCGTTTCTCATTCAATGCGTTATTATGTCGCAGAGCAATTTTTAATATATTCCACGTGTTCTCTCTCTCTCTCTCTCTCAAACTTACAAACTTCCGAACTTATTCTAATGCGAGGACAATTTTAAAACGGGGCTCCGGTCTCGCCGGTTCACCCCCCCTCCCCCTCACCGCTCCGATCACTTATCTCTTCTTTGTAAAAGACAATGGCGACCGGGCGTTTTAATAACCGATTTCAAACAAGCTGCATGCAGAAACTGCTGTAATTGCGCTTTGAGGGACTTGAGTCGTTTTAATGTACTCTCTCGCTATTGCCGGATTTAATCGAAAACTGCTGTTGTCTTGAAAAGAGTCAGAGGAGACCCCCTACCCCCAGCCTCCACCCCACCCCCAATCCCAGAAACTAAACGAGCGAAAGGGAAAATGGAGGGGGCGCGGTGGTGGCGTGGGCCGCTATGCAATAATTTGGGGAGCAATGCTAGGAGATCGCCCGCAGTGCAATTCCTGAAATAAAAGCTAAAGCACTCGAATCGGAAAAGGAATTATTTTCACATGAGACGCTGATTTTCCCGAACAACGAGAGGGGCGCCGATGGAGTGAAACGGCGTGGTGACAAGTCCCATGCACGAGAACACATTAAAATGCGTAAATTGGTAAATTCTCATTAATTCCGAATTCCGAAATCCACGGCTTTCATTACTTTCAAAAGAGTCAGTCACGGTCCCAGATGCGTGCGCGTATTGTTTAAAGAAAATCGTCTGCGATCGAAGCGAAAGAAAAAGAAAAACATTTTTCGAACTTAAAAGCGTTCGAGAAACGGCGCTTTAATACTTAACCACGCCTGTTCGAGATCATAAACTTCCACAGGTATTAAAATGTCATATTCACCAGAGGATCTGAATTCTTAAGAGCGATATTCAGGTTTAGTGCGAAAATTTTCTGAAACTCTTCTCGTAAATTAGAAATTCTGAACTACTTGCGAATGTAATCAGTTCAGTTCCAAACCGTCTTGCTAATAAAGGTGAAAATTTAAGGTGAAATGTGACATGGAACAAAAGATTAAAATATTGCGAAAGCAGAAAATAATTCTACATTTATTATTGAAGGAAACAGTTCTTAAATTTAACCATAATTCGAAAGCTTAGACAAATAGGTAGCAATTAACAGCCTTATTCACCATATATTTGATGAGAACCCTAGAACGTCAGCTTGGGCTACATCAAGTTAGTTGAAAAATGGTATTAGCCATGCCAAACACTATTATTAGCACCAGATCTGAGCATGATCTAGTACGCGAAATCTGATCCTCTGAACTTGGGGGATTAATATTCAAAATGGTGTTAACGCATGCTCAGTGAATTTCAGCCATGGGATCATCAGAGCCATATCTTAACCGTATTTATTAACTGTACTACTCGCTTTGGACTTAAGAATAGCGATCAGCAACTATAAAGACCTGGAAAATTCATAATACTTTGAAAGACACACTATTTGTATTCTCAACAGATATGTATGCTGGTTGTGTTAAAATGTCAGAAAAATTGATAGCTATCCAAACACAATATTCCCAATTTCAACAATCACAAAGTACTATTATATTTAAATGAATATGCTGACAAGTTGTGATGCCAAACACAAGTTTTTGTTAGTTTTATTTTTATATATTCATGTCTTTTATTTTATTTACTGTAATTTATATTCTTTTCCCCATTTCCAAACACAATATTGCCAATTTCAACAATCGCCAGATACTATTATTCTAGCAGTTGAAAGCGTTAGGAAGAAGTAGTTTCACGGCGCGACCACCGACCGTTAAAGGGTTCACGTATTATAAAATCACATTAATTCTCACAACAAATTACAGGCTGCCCGAAAATTGTTGGACACTTTAAAAGATTAAATTAAAAAAAAAAACCAGAAAAAAAAATATATGTACGGAAGGGGTACTTGAATAATGGCCGTCTTACAAAAGTGCTAGATATTCGTTTCCAATAACTTTGTACCAAAAAATCCGATAGGTGGAGCTACGTGTCAAGGGCTTTGGGGAGAGGTTCAGAAGAGCGTAGCGGACATGGTGACTGTGGCTAAGATTTGGCAATGTGATTTTTTAGCAAGACGGCTCACCTCCACAAGGGTTAGCGTCTGTGTGTTATAGGCTTGTTCCATGTTTACTAACAAATAGCTCAGTAACGTCAAGAAGAGTAAGCCTATTGATCATTTATGCCTACCAGATTTTCCGTAGAACAAGCTTATTGATCAGTTTTGTCTGTGACGTCACGTGGGACAAATCTATTGCCTCAATCAACATTTCGTAAGCAGATGGATTGGTCTCGGTGATCCAATTCAGTGGCCTTCCCGATCATCAGATTGAAGCCCCTTGGGTTTTTTCATGAGGGGTTACGTCAAACGTATTGTTTACAGGACTCCATGTCCTAATGTAAAGGAACTTAAGCAGTTAATCACAGTAGCTATTCATTCCGTAACGCCTCAGACGCTTTCAAAAACTTGGAATGAAATCAAATTTCGTTTAGATGTTCTACCAAAAGATCCCTTATTGAAAGCTATTTATTTTGTTATGCGTGCAATTAGTTATCAATTAAATTTTAATTCTACAGTGCTTAGAATTCTTTTTTTAATTTAATTTCATGAAGTGTCCAACCATTCTCGGGCAGTCTGTATTATAACTAAATGCGTTAACTCTCTGAGCGTCTGAAAAAAAGGGGCAGAAATATGAGAAGATGTTTTTACTTTACAACGAGTTTACAGGAAGTTTTCGAACGTTAAATAGAATCTGTGGATGTAACTAATTGTTTTGAAGTTTAATATACTTTTATACCTAGATTTCACCTGTACAGTGAATTCTTTAAGGGAAATTATTAGCAGTGATTATTAAGCAGTCAGATGTAATTGAATAAAGTGATTGAAAAAAGAGTTGATAAATCTGAAAACTTTACAAGATTAAATAAAAAAAAAAACAGAAAAAAACTATATGTACGGAAGGGGTACTTGAATAATGACCGTCTTACAAAAGTGCTAGATATTCGTTTCCAATAACTTTAGCAAGACGGCTCACCTCCACAAGGTGAGCCAAAAAATCCGATAGGTGGAGCCACGTGTCAAGGGCTTTGGTTCAGAAGGGTTGGACATGGTGACTGTGGCAATGTGATTGGCAATGTGATTTTTTAGCAAGACGTCTCACCTCCACAAGGGTTAGCGTCTGTGTGTTATAGGCTTGTTCCATGTTTTCTAAGTTTAATATACTTTTATACCTAGGTTTCACCTGTACAGTGAATTCTTTAAGGGAAATTATTAGCAGTGATTACTAAGCAGTCAGATGTAATTGAATAAAGTAATTGAAAAAAGAGTCGATAAATTTGAAATGAAATTAACATGACTGAATCACCATCCAACTTTGCAAATCTGTAATTTATTTGCTTCAAAACTTTGTATTTTGTTTCAAAATTATACATTCTGCTACATTCTATACATTCTGCTAATATATGAACCCAAACAACATTGGAGGCATAACCCTACAGCAGCACCTGCATTGCGCGAGAGTGCTGGTGCTAAGAAACCTCCGCGCCTCTTTTAAGTCATTATAAATTTATTAAAATGGTTATCTTAATAAAGCGGTAATGATAATAGCATCCAAACGAATCTGGTCCCTATTGTTGTCCTATATCTTAGAAAGTTTCTGATTTTTTCTTTCTTATACTGTTTAAAGTACTAAACTCGTATAAAAAAAATATTACAAAGAGGGAAGATGAAAAGAAAGGGGGGAGGATCTTGTTTTCACAACCTCCACCCTTGTATACGCTTCAGTTCCACATTTCAATTTATGTATTTTATTCACTATCACCTAGTAGAGAGACTCAAGCTTCTTAAAAGGCTTTCATGCAAGCCTAGCGTTACTTGATACAGCACTTCAGCTTTTTCTCCCACGGACCTACAAAAGAATGGTGGACTCATCAGTCTCACGATTCTCTGTCAAATCTCGTTTTTTTCCCTCTGCATCAAAAATCCCTTCCCGAAAGAAGGGATATTCGTATCATCAGCATATAGCACCCATCGCTCTGCCAGCGAAGCATATAATCGCATAGTGAACGGAAGGACTAATTGTATTACGCCTCACAAAGAGTATTTTTCTTACCCATTTAGCGGAGGCACGGCCTCTCTAATTCGGCCTATTAGGCCGCCTAATGGTGAAAGAGCCCGGGCGGGAGGGTGCATCCATTGAAAAACCTACTCCACCTGGCTGGGAGGTCGTGGAGATCACAAAAGAGACGGGAACCGACTTACTACGTGTCCCCGAGTTGGTAAAAAGGGACCAATTTTTGGCTCTTGAGCGCTTATAGAAAGTTCTGTTTTTAATCATTTTTAGATTTCCGCAAATATTTTATAGATTCAAACTGCAATAAAAAAGTATTTTTTCCCTCAGAAAAGAATTATATTTTTCGTAATTTATTCTGAGTTATTTTAAGATTCAGATATATATTAATATATTTTGTCTTCAGTATTGCAATGTGAACTTGTCAAAAACTTGCCAAAATGCAGCGACTTAAATTTCTGGCTATGGGCATATAAATATCCATGTATTTATTACTTTGTATATCATAAATATTGTAAAATTAATCCACTTTACTACAATAAATTAAAAAAAAAATGTAATCGATACTGGTGAGCTCGCTCCTGAGGAAGGGGTTGAGCTATAGAGAGTGCTTTCACGTGGGGACAACTAAATGCTTCAAACCGTGTAGGTAAGTAGCTCACAAGAGTATTAATGCAATGTGACATTGGATAGCAGATGCCATGACAACGGATCTGACTGGAATCGACGGGTTCAGAATGGCCATACTGAACACCTTGCAAGGTTTCAACGGCGGAAAGACTTGTTCATTCAGAATTCCAGAACCTTGTAGCACATATATCCACATATACAAGTTCGACGAGTCCGCAGGGCAACGTTTCGTCTGTACAGCAACCACTGCCACGGTGTCCCTTGAGGCTGCAGAAATGAGAAGGGCGCTTATAGATGGGCATTCGAAGGTGACAATGGACGCAGAAGCAGTACAATGCCATATTCTCATACGTGTACTGCTATAATATCATGAGCACTATGCTTTTGCATGTAGTATCATGATGGATGTGTCTGTGTGTAGAGGCATCTGGGGACTCGAACGTTGCAGTTCACAGGCGTCATCGTCATATAGTACCTATGCCTGACCTTAGTTGTATCTTAAGTGAAACAATTACGGCTGCGATAGAAAATGACTACTATACTGGAAAATTATTTTGCATTTGAAATTCATTGCTTACAGCAGATTAGTAACCTTGTGCGATGGCAAAATATGGTGCTATATATGGTTTTGAGATAAGTTATTTAGAGACTTCTCGATACAAGATAATGTGGTAACAAAACAGAAAGAGTCCAGAAATGTTGTTCGTATACAGGGTGACAGGTTGTCTGGCTGGAAAAAGAATCCATAATGACATGTTACGACAAATATAAATATGACAACAATACGCCATGCATTAGTGTCTTTGTTTCAACCATTGTTTTAAAGCGAGAATTTGCCAATTGCGGTTTGTTTACTCTCGCACATTATTTAGAAGATTTCTTGATTAATCATGGAAAATATTGCACTGGAACCTTTCAAGTTAGACATTTCCATAAGCTGGACACTTTTTGAGAAAACCGCGAGTTTGCAGATTAAATATTCCAAAATACGTGCTAATAGACGTAAATAATTAATATCAATTTTACGTCTAGCAAGATTTAAGATTTTCGATTTTTAAGATTTTTAATATTATTGTTTAAAATTTAAAAGCAATTAGATTTGAACAAATAAGTAATAACCAGTTCTGTATCCTTATTTCTTTCATTTTCTCATAAAAACTATTAAAATATCTGTATCAGATTCAGGGAAAATCAACCATCCTAAGTCAATCAATCTCATCATAAATTACAAAGCTTCTAAAGATCTCAACCGAAAATTGGTTGGGTGTATTCTCTTGTATCCTTTCTTACTTTCAGTCCGCCCATTAACACGAAAACATCGGGTCCGCAATTTTTTGCGGACGCGAAAAATTGCGGATATGCATGCTGTATTATTTTGCGCAGGCAAAATAATACAGCATGTATTATTTTGCCTGCGCAAAAGATACCTGCTGTATTATCTTGCCTGCACAATTTTTACTGTATTATTTTGCCTGCACAAAGTAGTTCAACAATTGTTTGAGAAAAAATTTTTAATATTCAGGGGGAGGGAAGTGAATTTATGTTATACGTGGAAGATTTTCTCGTAGAACCATACATATTTGATCTGTGTCAGCACTTAGACAGCAACCCATCTCTTCTCTACCACTATATTTATATTGAAGAGCGAAAATGCCCCCCCCCCCGCCGTGCTTTCTCCTTATGCCTTGATATCTTCGTGGAAAATAGCACTAAAGCATTGTCTCCAGAAGAAGAATTATTATTTTTTCTTCCTCATACCTGAGTACGCATCTGCCCTCATGTATATTTTGCTGCTTAGATGATTTTTTATACATTGATTTATTTATCTGAGAGGTATCTTTTATAAATCAAATATTTTCTATACTTATGTCAATATTTTAGTTCTGGCGATATTTGGCGCAATAAAGCCTAACCACTTCCGTACATGACACGTGGCAAACCTAATAGAGCGGGCGACGACTCAGCATGGGGCCTCACAATCACTCCTTCAGTGCCCTTCTACATAGACGCTCCGCCGACTCCCAAAGGCTTGTTGTTTTTTCAGACTATTTTTTTCCGCGAGTCTGTTGCAGCAGTCCTCCGCGCTTGTTGTTGTCCAGTGAAACGTGGGCATCGATCAGAATTGAGTTTGTTTTGTCAGAGCTTTTCATGAGCGTTGCACTTAAGTTTTGACTCTTTTTTTTTATTTCTTTCTTTGGAGTTCCCCTATTTTTATTCGGAACGTGTTGAGTTATCCTTTCGGAGTTGTTGAAATAGATTTAATGCAAACTGACTTCAAACAGGGTGAAAAAAAAGCGTTATTTTGATGAAATGAACAGATAAAAACTCTCCAGCTTTTTGCTAAGATATATACGATAATGCTTCTCTATAGCTATCTCTTATAGAGAGAAAATAATGAAATTACTGAAATATTGGGGTACAAACATGCTTTCGAAATCGGCATTGTTATTTTTTAGGCGTAATGCGTTAGATCTTTCAAAATTAAGATCTTTTACAGTTGAGGCTATAGTTCACAGCTCAAAACGGAATTTCACGGTCTTCATACACAAATTAAAATTGAACAGTGGCAGGTCCAGAAATGTTTTTTGAACGGAGCTAAATTTTGGAGAAAACTAGGGATGGACGCGAGACGAGAAATAGGGATTTCTTGTCTCGTCTCGCAGTGGTAAACCTCTGTCTAGTCTTGCGTCTCGCAGAGAATTGTCAGTCTATTCTCGCGCGAGACGTGAGACATCCCGCAAGTCTCGCAAAATTAAGGACTGCGATTTTGTTACCAAATTTTTAGTAACATTAATACTATTTTATTGAAAATTAATATTAGTAATAACAATTAGTTATACATATTATCATATTAGTACATATATTAGTTACCAAATTAACTCATGTGCATTATCAGTGATAAAAATTCAGATTTAATCCGTATATATAATGTGACATGACACACTGAAAAAATATTTGTTTTTATTTATTTATTTCCGGAACTGCGTAAATGTAATATGTATGGTTGATGGGAGTTTCATTTGCTTTTGAAATTATATAAAGCTTTGAATTTTGTTAGAAATGATGCAGAACTCAGGACATGTTGCGCAAATAAAATTTTAATCTAACTAAGCGGCCTCAATGTCGGAAAAGTGAATCCCCTAACGTTTCATTGAGACGGATAAGATATGAAGCCTGCTTATCCCATGTATTGGTATATAACTGGAACCCGGGTTTAACCTGTTCATTCACACCATCAAAAAGAAGAGACAACAGAGAAGACTTGTGACCAGGGTTGTTTCTCAACATGGATCTTTGAATGCTCCGCTGAGACCCAGCGTTGTATTAGCGAAATCGCTCCAGTAGATCATTCATTTACGTTCGCATAGCTTGGCTTATGGTGAAAGAAGCATTTTTAATAACTGATGAAACATTTTATTTATAAATATTAATTTATTTAAGAGAAAAATATGAAATATCCATAAGATATAATTACATATACGTATTCATCCATTTTGACAAAATGTAGCCAATAAGTCAACAAAAAATCACAATTCTTAAGTATACAATTACAGCATGAAGTATCAAAGTAAGCATACCTGCATCAAATATTTTAAAAATGTAATAATTATAGCCAGACATTCTAAATAAGTTTGAAATTTTTTTTATTAAAAAATAATGGCAGCATACTTGAATAATTTATTCATAATTCTGGATTATTCGTAAATATGAATTAGACGTTAAAACTCAATTGCAATTCAAACCTCATTTTTAAGCTATCTAAATATTTACAAAAAACAACAAATTATCAGAACTATGAAACCGAATATCTATGTTGACATCAGTGATCAGTTGGGGGGGGGGGGGCTAATTAAAAGAATAATCTAAAAAAAAATTCTCTAACAAGATATGAATCCTGATTTTATTACAAGCAACGATTACTCTGGCAAATTAATAAATGAATGGTTTCTTTAAAAAAATCATTCTGTAATTATTATATACAAATTTATACATGGAGGTTTTTTTCCCATAAAATTATTATCTAGATAGACATATAACAATATATATACAGTGGAACCCACTTATACAACCGACAATACACACACACACGTGTGAGTGTGTGTGTGTTATAAGAACTTTTCCCTGATTTGATCAAACATTTTAAGTGTAAAACGTCTTAAACGGAAAAGCACTAAGCAAATAAAAAAGATAAACATATTTCTTTTATAAAGGATAATTGAAGTATTATATTATAGTTTTATCGTTTCTTAAAATGAAATTTCAAAAGTACGAACAGGAGTGTCATATAATAGCCATCCCTGACTTAGTGTCCATATGAGCTAATGATACAAATGGGCTACAAATATTAAAATAAAAATAATTTTTAAATGTAGCTTGCTCAAATATATGTAAGTAATTTTAAAATTCAATTTAGGAAATCTTAAAAAAGCTTTGCATTGCGAAACTCAACAGCAGTCAAAAATGGGTTAAAATGCTTGTGATAGTAAAAGGGGCCCCAAAGTTAGTGCCCCTGGGCCCCATCTAAATAGGGTCGGGCTTTGGACTTACCGTACCACCTTTCCTCTGTTTACTTATTTTTCTGTCTTCTACTCTTCTCTGTTTTCATTCTTACTTCCAGTTTCTTTATCCTCTCCTTTGTGTGTTTTGCATATCCCTCCTGCTGTCCTATTTTTAAATATTACGTGTTTGTGAGTATTGTAGAGTGCTGATAGTATACAAGAACGATAACAAAGGAGACGCAAGTTAAACGGTAGAGGCTTCAGGCAAAGTGTACCCTACCTTCTCAGGATGGCATACCTCCTCAAATACAGCACTGCAATTCTGATTGAAAAGCAATTCGTATTGTATATTTATGGGAGACAAGAAATTCTCGCTCGTGACAAGACCCTGTCTAGTCTCGCAAAATATTTCCTTTCTCGTCTCGCAAAAAAACTTCTGTCTTGTTTGAGATTTCTCGCGTCTCGCGTACATCTTTAGAAAAAAAATGTATTTTGCTCAAACAAAATCTACAATAAAGCAAAATGTTAATTAAAACTAACATGAATTTTTGGAGGCTCTAAGTTATATAAAAAGATCATTTTGCGTATTTAAAGCAGAATATCACGCTTTACTACTCTCTTTTTGGCAGGAGGGCTGAACCTCCTAGCCCCTCCTCTGGATCCGCTACTAATTATGCAAAGACTGGAAAACATTCGGGTTATTCTTCATAAGTGAAATAAACAAAAAATTTTGTCGATTATAACGCTTTTATGAATTGTGAAAAATTCTTAAACATGGAATTGAGCAGCTCAGTTTTTCAAAGAGTGGCACATTTTCCAAAATTTTCAATGTTTATGATTTTTCAATGTTTATGAGTTTTGTAACTTATACAGGTTTGTGTTTTCGTGTGGGCTATTGCATTGCTTGCGAAGCGATAGCCTAAAAATTTTCAGATCTCTAGCAAGGTTAGTTTATTTGTATTTATATGTTAACATCGAATTATTTTTTCGAGCTCAATCTTAAGATAATGGAAGATCACTGGAACTCACTTAAAAACATAACGTTAACTCAAGAGCGTTGTTTGTAAAGAATAGATTTTCTATATAAAAAATTTAATCGCAGTATATGAAAGATGTACAGTTCCTATTCTTTTTCAAATGATATGAATTGTCTTTTTTATGCTATAGCACAAACAAGAATGCCGTTAATTGTTCGGTTTTTGAATTTTAGTAGAATGCGTACGTTTATATAAGTATGCAATTATCTATCTAACAATAAAAGAATCTGCAAACAGCAAAACATTTTTCTTGTTGAAAAACTTATGAAACGATTTGTTCGAAAACAGTCCCTGTTTACGTTTCACTGCAGTACAATACTTCAGACAGTGAAACTAGTTTTACAGATAATGAAAGCTCGTTTATGAAACACGTCGTACCTAAGAACTAGTTGAGTAGTCTGGTTTTGGCCGAGTGCATTAGCTGTTGAGTTAAAAAAAAAGAAAGAAAAGAAACGAAAAGAACGAAGAAAACAAATTGTCATCTGATGCTAATTACTGACGCATGAATCTCGTATGTTTTTCATCCTTGTTTTTTAATATGGATGCGTTTTCTCATTTCTAACTGTATATAATTTTGCTGTATAAGGCTATGCTTACTTAAGCATGTTAACTTATCACTTATTATATTGAGTCACATTATATAAATCACATATATAAGTATATACCACTGTGACAGTTACAAAACCGGACTGCGTTTGCCCAAGCCGTTTCGTTTGGTCTGGAGTAGTAGAAATGGAATGGTGTTGACTTGGTTGTGTGTGATTATGACAACGCTACACTAGGGCGATCTGCCAAGAGGGGGGTGCCTTGGTAGGAGGACTTTCTAAGGGGTTCTAATGCGTATTCACGTTACATCTGGAGAAAACTTGTTGACTTGGATGTATCCGGTGCAGGTGGTACGTTATACCATCCCTCTATCTAGTTTATTTTATTTTATTTTATTTTATTTTAGTTGTTTGAGTAAGACGTAGTTGAGTAGAAGTGACGCGATCATGATAACCTTAAAAATCGATCAGCGCATAAATTTGAAATTCTCGTGAAATTAAAAAAATATCCAGCTGAATGGTTTAAATTGTTAAAGAAAATGTTTGGAGATAATTGCATGTTACGCAGTCAAATTTTTGAATGGCACAAACAGTTTTCGAAAGGTCGGGTGGCTTTCGAAGATGATGAACGTTCTGGTTTGACCGAAAAGTGCACTGAAGGATACACATTTCCAGTCTGTAGAGAAGGCGAAGTCAAAAACGGCACACTTACTGAAGAAGATGAAACCTGACCTAATGACCTAATGCTTTGAGTAGTAGAAAATTCGTATGCAATGCAGCGATGTATTGATAGGGAAGGGGACTATGTTGAAGGGGATCAAAATAAATATCTTTTGAAAAGATATTTATATAAATTTTTCAATAAAGTTAATTTTTAAGACTAGTCCGGATATTTAACTATCACAGTGGTATATCTAGGTATATATATTATTTGCGCCTCCGCCAGCGTGCTATTGTGTTTTACGTCATGGTTTGAAATGTACAACATAATTTTAAAAAGTGTGAAAAACAATGGAACAGTTTTTTTTTTCTTGTTTTTTTTCTTCGAGATAAAATGTAGCCTATATGCTAATCCAGGGTATAAGCCATCTCCGCCCCGAATTTTATTCAAATCCATCCAGCAGTTTCAACAGGGCCGTACCCAGAAAATAATTTCGGAGGGGGTCGACATTTGGGGGGGGGGGTTGACTTATTGAATATCATCATATTGTTATATAAATATTCTCTCACACACATATAAATATATATATAATGTGAAAATTTCGGGGGGGGGGGGCGGACCCATAGGACCCCCCCCCCCTGGATACGGCTTTGAGTTTCAACATGGAACATCATCCAAACTCTGAAACTTTTAGGATAATCCATTTGAAGTCTATTAGAAAATTATAATTATGCATAATGTTAAAATCTATTATCTATCTATAAACGTATAAATGTTTTCATAATGTTTTACACCGTTATGTTGGAAAATGTTCCATAAACGCATAAATAGATTAGCTAATATGATTTGGTAGTGAAAGAAAATGTTTATATTTCACTGCATTTAAATTCTATGCTAAGTAAGAAATTTTACTGGCAAGTACGTGAACACTTAAGGGTTTGAAAAAACACGGCCAGGACTGCACTGTAATGTAACAATGTAGTCACATGCCTTCACATTAGTGACTACAACGTAATAATATACACTTATCAAAGTTTGTTTTTTTTTTTTGTTTTTTGTTTTTTGTATTTTTCTTTTCAGCTCACTGACTGGTATTTTTCAGAAGCTGCTTGAACTAATATTTCAGTGCTGCGCATTGTTCTAATGTAAATCTGTATAGACGAAATTAGACTTTTGTCTGTACATTACTTGGAATTCAAAAATTTTGCGATTTCTATCCGTTTCAAGCACCTGGTAATCCAGTACGACTCTCAAAAAAAGTTTGTCCGTCTATCATTCTGTCATTCTGTCCGTGACGCTTTGTTTTTTGTTTTTGTTCGAGCATCACGGAAAAAAGACTGCAGTGAATGAAATTAAATTTCATGACATTTCATGTGGTCACTCAACTTAAAATATAGTGTCGAATTTTTTAAAAATCTCGATTAGATTTTGAGATTTTGCGAAAATTGTTTCAAACTGCGTAAATTTTTGTTCGCGCATTACGTAAAATTGACTGAAGCGAATGAAAAGAAATTGAGTGACATGATATAGGTGGTCACTGAACTAAAACTATAGGTGTCAAATTGTTTAAAAATTTTGATTAGATTATATGTGATTTTTCAAAAATTGTTCAAAATATGAAAATATTTATCGATTACCTATAAACCACCGAAGCGAGTGAAATAAAATTTAGTATCGTCATTGGTGGTCACTTGAACTCTTGCGTCAAAGGATTTTAGTATTTTTTAATGGATTTTGAGATTTTGTGAAAATTTAGCACGTTTGCTCTATTACTGAAAAATGGGAATGAGATAGAATAAAATTTGGAATTATTTTAGATGCAAGTTATTTTGAACTCTAGATTCCACAGCAGTTTTAAATATTTCATAGATTTTGGGATTTTGGGAAAATCGTATAAATGTTTGTTCTCGCATTCCTTAAAAAGGATTAAGAGAATACAATGGAGTTTAGCAACATGATCAACAACGGCTAAAACAACAAAAATTGGAACTTTTCGAAAAATGTATATAATTTTTTAAAATGTTTATTTGCTTTTATAGATTTTGTGAAAAATGCGCAAAATGTTTCCGAGGAATAATGTAAAATTTCTACAGTGAATGAAACGAAATTTTGTTACAGCTTACTTTAGTTACAGACATATGATCAACCTCCTGGCCGCGGGCCGGAAGTGGCCCGCCAAGGCTTTTGATCCGGCTCGCGAAAGATATCAAAATCCCATATAAACCATTCAAAATCCCACATAAATCCCAATTATAAGGCCCTTGACTTCACTAACATCCTGATGTTTCGCCCGCAACTGTTCAAAGGTTGCCCATAGCTGGTTTAACAAGGCACAGAAGATATAATTTTTATTTCTATACCATTGCTAATATACTATTTCCATTCCTTATACACCTACAATGCTATTGAAGATTCAAGCTTTTCGAAAATTTGCATTATGTACTAACCCTTCAACGGCGGGTACTTCAACTAGGGTTGCCATAAAATTTACTTGAAACTAGTGATTTCAAAAGCTGCTAAACAGTAAGGCGTAGCACTTATGAAAAGGGTATTTGCTTAACAGTTTACCATTATTTTGATAATGTTGAAGATTGTTTGGAGCTGTTAGAGCTTTTGATGTTGCATCAAGATTCAACTCAGAAAATGTTTTCAGTAAATCCTGAAAGAAAGCGATTCCACTGATGTTCTCGGAATGATTTACGGAGGATAAAAATAGGGGCATTGGAATTCTGCTTGGAGTAATTGTAAAGTAGTTGAAAAGTCAAGAAATCTGGCGTCCCGAATGTTTACACCATATTTTTTAATAAATTAAATTTTTTCACAATCCACTCCAGATATGTGAAGACTTAAAGTGAATTATGAAGACTTGACTTCGCATTCTAATGAAGAAAGACAACTCCTTTCCGATTACCCAATCCTTTAGCCAGTGTGTTCCGATTAACTTTGTTCTTCTCATGGGCCAGTCCCTACAAATGTAAACAAACTATATATACCCTCGTCTTTTACAAAAGGTACGATACGTAGTCTAAAATAAGATTATGATAGTTTCAATATTAGCAAAAAAAATAAAATAAACAACTCGGCCATGCAATTGTAAGTTAAATGCGTCGAACTTGGGGATGGACGCGAGAGGCGCAAGACGAGAAACAGGGCTATATCGTCTCGTTTCAGAGTGGTAAACCTCTGCCTCGTCTCTCGTCTCGTCTCGTCTAGCAAATACTTTGTCTTTTTGCGCGTATCGCAGAGAAATTGCCTGTCCGGTCTCGCGAGAGACGCGAGACGTCTCTGGAGTCTTGCAAAATCAATGACTGCGATTTTGTTACCATATATTTGGTAACATTAATACCATTTTATTCAAAATTAATATTAATACTAACAATTAGTTACATATTACCATATTAGTACACATATTAGTTACCATATTAACGCATATGTGCATTTGAAGTGATAAAAATTAAGATTTAATCCGTATATATAATGTGACATGACACCGAAAAAACATTCGTTAATTATTTCGTGAGCTACGGTTGATGGGAGTTTCATTTGCTTTTGAAATTATACAAAGCTTTGAATTTTGTTAGAAATGATGCAGAACTCAGGACATGTTGCCCACATTAATTTTTAACCTAACTAAGCGGCCCAAATGTGCGGAGTAGTGAATTCATAAAAGTTTCAATTGGGATCCGGATAATTATAGTGAAGCCTGCTTCCCCCCCCCCCCCTCTCGTTTTAGTGCATGACATATGAGTTACATATTTTATCGGGAACCAGGGTTTAACCTGTTCATTCACACCATCAAAAAGAAGAGACAACAGAGAAGACTTGAGACCAGGATGTTTCTCAACGTGGATCTTTGAATGCTCCGCTGAGACCCACCGTTGTATTAGCGAAATCGCACCAGTAGATCATTCATTTACGTTCGCATAGCTTGGCTATGGTGAAAGAAGAATTTTTAATAACTGATGAAACATTTTATTTATAAATATTAATTTATTTAAGAAAAAAATATGAACTATCCGTAAGATTTAATTACATATGTATTCATCCCTTTTGATGAAATGTAGCCACTATTATAAGTGAACAAAAAATCACAATTATTAGTATACAATTAGTAAGCATACTTGCATCAACTGTTTAAAAAATGTAATAAATATAGCCAGACATTCTAAATAAATTTGAAATTTTTTCCATGAAAAAGTAATGATAGCATACTTGAATAATTTATCCATAATTCTGGATTACGAGTAAATATGAATTAGACATTAAAACTGACTTGCAATTAAAACCTCATTTTTATGCTATCTAAATATTTACAAAAAAAAACAATTATCAGAACTATGAAACCGAATATCTATGTTGACGTCAGTGATCAGTTGGAGGAGCGAAGGCTAATTAAAAGAATAATCTTTAAAAAAGTTCTCTAGCAAGATGACTGTCCACTAGTTTTTATTTACAAGGAGCGATTACTCTGCTCAAATTAATAAATGAATGGTTTCTTTAAAAAATCATTCTGTAATTATTATATACAAATTTATACATGGAAGGTTTTCTTTCCATAAAATTATTACCAAGATAAACGTATAACAATATAATATAGAGGAACTTATCCCAGATTTGATCAAATATTTTAAGTTGAAAATGTCTTAAAGGGAAAAGCACTAAGCATAAATAATAAAAAATAGTACAAACATATTTCTTTTATAAAGGATAATTGAAGCAATATATTATAGTTTTATCGTTTCTTAAAATAAGAACACGTGTCCATCCCTGGACACGTGTGTTATATAATAGCCATCTGACTGATCGTGTCCATATAAGCTAATGATACAAATGGGTTGCAAATATTAAAATAAAAATAACTTTTAAATGTAGCTTGCTCAAATAAATGTAAGTAATTTTAAAATTCAGTTTAGGAAATCTTAAAAAAGCTTTGTATTGCGAAACTCAACAGCTGTCAAAAATGTGTTAAAAAGGTTGTGATAGTAAAAGGGGCTCCAAAGTTAGTGCCCTGGGCCCCTTCTAAACATGTCCAGGTTTTGGACTTACCGTACCGCCTTTCTTCTGTTTACTTATTATTTTACTGTCTTCTACTCTCCTGTCTTCCTTTTTTTTTCAGTTTCGTGTGTTTTGTGCATCCTTCGTGCTGTCCTAATTTTAAATGTTACGTGTTTATGTGTATTGTAGAGTTCTGATAACGTACCAGGAACGATAACAAAGGAGACGCAAGTTAAACGGTAGAGGCTTCAGGCAAAATGTACCCTCCTTTCTCAGGATGGCATGCTTCCTCAAATACAGCACTGCAATTCTGATTGAAAAGTAATTCGTATCGTAAATTTATGCAAGACGAGAAATTCTCTCGAGAAATCTCGCGCGAGACAAGAAATTCTCGCGAGAAATCTCGCGCGAGACAAGACTCTGTCTCGTATCGCAAGATATTTCCTTTCTCCTCTCTCATCTCGTCTCGCAAAAATTGCCTATCTCGTTTCGCAATGCGAGACGAGAACGAGATATAGCGTGAGATTTCTTGGGTCTCGCGTCCATCCCTACTCCTGCAAGACGAGACGTGACAGCCCTGTTTGTCGTCTCACGCTTCTCGCGTCCCCTACGGGCCATTACTATGTGCCCTCTACCAAATTCGTTTAGATCAACAGCATTTCTCATCACTCACAAACTAAGTGCAAGAATGATTCCTTACCTTCTCCAGTAACTGTTAAATACCATTCCCACTTAACTGCGTGCTCTCCATGTCATCCAGACGAGTTCATTGAAAATTATGTGGGCGTTCATAATGTTTTGGCTCGTCAGTGTATGTGTCTTGTTTTGCTGGAACAGGGTATTCAAAGAGATAGCCAGCTACCCCGAGGACATTAGAATAGGATGAGCGCGAGTCGAAAAACAGACCGTGTCTCGTCTCTCAAAACAGCCGAAAAGTTTTGCCTCCTCTCTGAAAATCCCTATATTGTAATCTTAAAAATGTTTCTCTCGCCTTGCAAAACAGTTGTAAATCTCTGTCTCATCTAGCAGAAATTCGTATCGCATGCATTTTTAATTAATCAGATAAGTCAGACTTAGTATAAAATTGAATGATAATAATAATAAAACGTTACAAATAAGGTCCATAATTTTATTTCTTTCTGTAACTTACAGCATGTTTTTCTCTACACCTCTTCCAACTCCCCATCTCCCACAAAAAAAAGTGATTCTGTTAAACCTTTGAAAGTTGACAGTCACGATACCCATCAAGGTATCGTCTGGTCAATGGTAAAATCTTACTTATTTGTATGTACTTATTTGTATTTGGATGTACATGTCAATTTTATTTGAATACTCTTTTCCTCAGAAAAGTGTCCAATGTCAAACTTAAAGGATGTAGCAAAATTCGGAGGTTTCAGCTTTGAAATAATGATTACCATTACTATTACTACTTCTTCTACTACTACTACTGCCAATAATAATAATAATAATAATTTTAGCAGTGTAGAGATTTATAATAAAACACTTGGAACCTTCTTTTTTCTTCTTGCTAATTTAAATTAAAGGTAAAGGTTTCAGTTACATTACTTTATTTTTCATTAAAAAAATATGAGAGGTGTTATTAAATGACTGTAAATTCAGAGTTAAAAGTTAAAACTCCCATACTTTATAATGACGGACAAAATAAATAACCGTTATGCAATCGTCTCTCGTTTCTTTGTAATGCTCATAATTAGTTTGCTTTTGCGTTTCCGAGTCGTTTAACTGGTCTTCTTAATCTATACATAAAATTAGGGAAACGAAGTGCGAACATAATACAAAACATACCCAGGTCCCCCACCGCCAACCCCCATCCCAAATCCTTATTTTGACCGCTTAATTCGTCTGCTCCTGAGAAAAAGCAATTTAACCTCACAATTGACGTTTCAATCGCCTGTCCACTTCATCCACCCTTTTAATCGACTACATAATGCTATTACGAAATCGCTTTTCACAAATGTTGGGGGGGATAGAGTTCGCCCTCCCCCCCCCAACTACCCTACGCGCCCGGACTCCGGACGTCAATATGTTTGGAGTGGTGGAAAACTCGGGGATAGAGAGAGAGAGAGTAAAAGTGTACAAGCCTCACGGCGATAAAACCATCATCAGATGGACCCCCCTTTTCAATTTCTCTTCTCTTCTCTCCCGTTTTGCTCGCATGCCGTCTCTCGGAACATTGTTGTGATCGACACGCCTCCGCGCGCCTCCGATTGGCCGGGCCCGTCCAATGGGGGGAAGGCCAGGGGGATATCGGGGGGGACGAGAACTAAGGCTAAGCCTCGCCGAAGATTCAATGTCTCTCGTCGAGGATTCAAAGAGTGAGAGCCAGCTAGCCCGAGGCGGTCATCCGCATCTCCACGCGGACTCGTGAATCTTCTTCTTCTCATCCGAATTGCCCCCCGAAGAACAGAAGAAGCTCTTCTTTCTTCCTTCCCCCTCCCCACCGGAGGGCAATTAGCGAAAACGCCGATACCAGTCGACCTCGCGAGGAATCCGTGAGTTAACACGAGTGCAAAAGTATCCTTTGCCGCGCGTTCAAGAAGAAGAAAGATTTATGTTCCGAGACGTGAATATTGGAAGAGGAGATTAAAAGAGAAGTTTGTTATTGACTCTCCGAGAACATTTTAAAATATCTAGCCGAGGAGAGAGGAGTCTCGCCTCCAGATTATAAAAGTAATTAAAACTTCTGGCGCTGAAACGAGAACGCTCTTGTTTTGTCCGGCCGTTTTGTGTTTACGAATATGACTTGTTAGTCAGCCGAGAGGTTGAAACTGGAACTATTGTCGTCTTGATAGTTAACCCTGTCGAAGACATAGATTGGAAGACTTTTAATTTTAGAGAGCTCATCAGAGTTCCGTTGAGTATCTGAAATGCACGAGCTGTTGTAATAATATGATTTGTGTTTGAAAAAAACACGCTGTTTATCTGTCGTCATTGTAGGAATGTTAATTTTAATTAATTGATAGCAGTGATTTTTAAGGTTTGTTTTTCTCGAGAAGCCTTTGAACTGTGCTGAATTTATATGTTATAATAATACACTTTAGAAATTAAATAACAGTCCACTGAACTTAAGCACAAAGATGTGTCGTTTTAAATAAATGCTAATGGGAAGAAAATACTTGCCTGAAACATTCCTGCGAATTTTATGACGTTTAACTTAAGCATTAACACTTTTAAAAATATATCATTCCATGTAAGAAGATTTAGACGAAAAGGACAAGTTATTTATCTAGTTTAAAAAACTTTTTAAAGTTTCCATAAGGTGAAGAATTAGCTCTTCCATTTTTTTTTTCTCCTCACTGTACTTAAACCTTGAAACGCTACTGACCAGAGGAGATGGTACCAAAACTTATCCACTGACCACTCTCTCTCGATACGCAGGAAAGAAAAGAAAAAAGAACCACACAAGGCCGTTTGAGATGCAAGTCGAGATCAATATGGACAGGTCACCCCTGGCGCCATTGACCTTCCCCGAATCGAATGGCTGCCGGACAGGAAACAAAGGGGGACCAGACGATCGGAAGTCGGATCTCCCTCCTCTCCACTCGATCGATGCGATCCTCGGACTTAGAACATGGAGGAAGAGAAGGCGCAGTCCGTCTCCATCCCCTACTCCCAAGTCTCCCCGCTCAGAAGAGGCCACTCACCCCCACGCAAACCTCTTCCGGCCCGCCGACGACTTGGATGACCACACCAGAGAAAATTCAGGTAAGCGATTCTGAAGCTGACCTCTCTTAATAACCTTTTTACATCGCGACAACTTAGTTCTGCAATTCCTTTCAAAAGTTTGTTGACTAAGATGCATTCGTTGCAGCATACAGTGAAATGGTTAATTTTAGTTTTTGTATCGTGCGAAGATGTGTAAGAATAATGAAAAATTTTCTAAAATAGCGCACATAAATAAGGATTTTGTTCTCTTTTCTGTGTGTTGTTGTACAAAGTTTTTCAACAATTTTACTTTTTTAACACCAGTTTTTGTTGAGTGCTCATGTTACATTTGCAGTACACTAAAGCAGTGGCGGATCCAGAAATTTTTTTTGGGAGGGGCTAAATTTTTTAAAAAGCTTATTTCACCCAATTAAAATGTACTATAAATCAAAATTTTAGTCTAAACCAATGTATTAGGCTTTTGGGAGGGGCTAAGTAATAAAATATGACCATTTTAGCTATTTAAAGTGTATAATAAAGCAGAATGTTACCCTTGAGCAATCTCTTTTGGGGGGGGCTGAAGCCCCCTAGCCCCTCCCCTGGATCCGCTACTGCACTAAAGTATTATTAAAATTTTGAAAAACAGTTTAAGATTTAAAAAAAAATCAAACAATCATTAGTATTATCATTTTGCAAGGATGACAAAAAAAAAAAAAAAAAAAAGAAAGAAAGAAAAAAAGAAAGAAAAGAAAAAAGAAATCCCACATTAATGCTTCAACTTTTGAAGCCAAAACGATATTTAGTGCTAAAATATAAATAAAGTACCAGAATTTTTAAAAAGTTTTTTTTAATTATTTTATACTTCACGTTATTCTATAAAAGAAATAGCCATTCGAATGATTTTGTTACACACCATGATGAAACTATGTAATGCTGCTATATCATATTGCTGATGAAAATTTATTAATTTTCAATCAAAAAATGCCAGAAAGTTCTTTGCATGCTGTAATAGTTGCCAAACACTCGATAGATAATCACTGACATTTATAGTGAAATTTAATTGGATTCCTTCATAACTTCGACACCTATCTGAGTTGGACGCTTTTCTGGTGACCGAGGTCCATAATTTTGCAATATACCTCTGTCAGTTGGATACCTCTTAAAGTTGGACACTAGTTTTTAAGGTAACCGCAAGTATTCAACTTTCGGACGTTTTATTGTTTTACAGTATTTTCATTTACTATTGCATAAGAAAATAACTCCTGATGCTAATGAAAATCTATTATTTTGAGCAATCTGCAAATATCTCAATAATTTGATTCGTTCAAATGCAAGATTACTCTAAAAATATTGTTAAATGTAAATATACCTCTGGTCTCTATGAGAATCTAAACAAAGTATTTATATTCATTTATAAAGTTGTAACAGTGTTTCCTTTCATATACTCTTCTCTGAAAGAAAATTACTCCTGTTTTATATCAAAATGTATTAATAGAAATTATCTGCACATGATGCAAATTTTTATTAATTTTAATATAAACAAATTACTTCTGCTGTAGAAAAAATATTAACATCAACAGACTACTGCTGCTGCAGAAGAAATATCGGTCAATGCTACTGCCTTTTTGATTCATTGAAATATAAGAAAAATAACTTCTCTTTCTAATGAAAATTTATAAACTCTAAGGATTTTGCATACTTTATTAATTACATGCAGTTTTTGATAAAAAAAAAATTCTGCATTGTTCGTTGAAGTGAGTCTAGTGAGTGTAGCTATTTTGTGAATAATTTATCTTTTCAAAAATATACATTTGAAAAACAATTGTGAATTATATATCAATTTGAATAGACTTCTTTTTTCTGATTTTTTTTAATTTGTGAAATCAATATAAGAAATTAAATCATTGTTGAATAAATTTTTCAGAGGATATATGAAATATTATTTATTTAGTTCAGAAAAAAAGGAACTTACGAGCAGAATTTGTTTCACACTTTATTTATTAAATTTGCAATTGTAGTAAGAAATATATTAAAGCCCATTTTCAATTTTTAAAATCTTGTATGATAAATCTGATATGTAATACATGAATTACTGCCTTTATATCTAAATTTAATGCATTTTATAACTGGTCGTCTTTATTAAGATATTCTTTCAAAAAAAATGTATAAAAATATTGCCATTAAAAATTTTGACTGATTTTTATTCCTTTTTAAAGTTAATTTTTCTCTACTAATTTTGGTAGGAATATGTTTTATAAAAACTTCAACTGACTGTTATAAGCAATGATTTGAGAAAAATCAAATTTCGTTTAAAAGATAAAAACCTCAGTTCATGAAGGGGTATTTGACGTTTAAAACTTCCATTTTTATCTGTATATTTGTTTGTTTGTTTGTTTTATTAGAGAACGCAATTAATTTGATTACAATGCAAAACAAATATGAAAGCTTCTACTGTGATTATATTTATATAATGCAATTGCTGCTTACGTATTTGTAAATCTTATTAAAGCATGTAACTAAGATTTACAATTTAAAGCTACTGGTTTTTAAAATTGTTTATTTGCATTACTTGCATGTGTACTTTATTAACCCATTTATGCCTAGTGTCCCTTTTTTGGGACGGCATTTTCGCTATTAGTCGAAAACGTTATTTATTTTTCCTAGCCTTTATTCGTGAGTACTGAGCCTCAACTCTACAAAATATTTTAACATGACCAAGTAGGATGTTGATATTTCGATTTTTATGCATAATGATTTTAAAAGAAATCATCCCTTGTTCAAGAAGTTGACATCAGAAATATATCTATTATTTCTGTTATCAGTAAAAATAAGAAAGTCGCAAAAATATCCAGGCACAAATGGGTTAATTCTAATAAATTCATTAAGTCGTAATAACTACTGCATTATACTCTACAAATACATTAAATCGTTACTTGCAAAAGAAAAACAATTATATAAGATTGAAAAACATATTGTGTGCTTTTATTGATTCATCATGAGAAAATTTCAATTTATTATTAATTTTATTCGATTATAAAAAGTAATAATACATATATATACGTATTACATACATTGAGACATCTTAAATATATACAGTATCTTTAAACTGTAAAAATGGTTTCTTTATGCTGAACCCAAAGAATTTTGTGCAACTTAGTTTTCTTACCAAAATTGCAGTATGCAAAGATATATATGAAATACATTGTGGTTTAAAACTAACAATCTCTGCTAAGAATTCTTTTTTTTTTTAATTGTAAAGCTGAAATCGACAAATTATAAAGTTTTACGTACTTTTTTATTTAGGATAAATTCCATACCCTTAAAAAATAAGTAATACTGGAATGCAATATTGCATATTATGTTGGAAAACATTGGACATTTCACTGTAATGCCATAAATTGTTTGAAACTAAATAGGAGATCTCTAAATATTTCCGGCAAACATATTGAAATTATTAGCCATTATTGATTTTACAGTACAAATATTTCAATTGCATCACCAATACTGGGTGAAGGGCGTTAGATTGAAAACATTTAAATGTATATCGTCAGTATTGGATAAAATTTTTTTAAATGTAAGATAGTAAAGAATGAAACACAATATGGTGCAATATTTAGGTTTAGTACTCTTATGTTAATTTTACATTGGAGCGTTAAAAAAAATTCTGATCTAAAAGATTATAACTTTATTGGTAAATAACCTTTGCATGGATAGTTTTGATAAGATGATTCAATAAGTTAGGAATACACTAATAAAGGGAGACGAAATTTCAAAATTATTATTTTATACTTAGGATGGATACTTTTATGCTATTGAAAATTCTAGTATTTGTAAGTATTTAACATTTCGGTACCCTTGAAAATTTCAATAAATAATGAATTAGTATTGCTATAAAAGCCATATGGGTATTTTCTTATGTACAGGTAAGTAATGATAGTGTAAGTATTAGATCATGCATAAAAAGAAATCTTGTGTTTTCTTAGAAACGGCACTAACCATTGAATGTTTCTTCCAGATAGCTAGAAATGCATTATAAAACGTATGTTAGACGATCTAATCATAGAATTATTCCATTTTAAGAGATTTTAAGTTTCAGAGGATATGAAAAATTGAAATAAACTAATTTTAAATTTTAGTATTTTGAATAAATATAACAATGTTAAATTTAACAAACCAGTTTTCAATTATCTGCTTGTATTGAGTAAAATGATGTGAAATATGACTGTAGAAAATTAAATCTTCCTGCATAAATAACATTCTTCACGCAATTTAATATCTTAATAAAATGAAATGCCTTAAATCTGCATGATACAGTAGTGTGCGAATTAATCTGAACAAAATAATTAAACAGTACTAACCGAGGATGCGATCCCGGTATGTAGTTTCAAAAGT
This sequence comes from Cheiracanthium punctorium, assembly GCA_038373885.1. Lineage (NCBI taxonomy): Eukaryota > Metazoa > Arthropoda > Arachnida > Araneae > Cheiracanthiidae > Cheiracanthium > Cheiracanthium punctorium. Next base: position 130,942 of record JAWZYV010011187.1, read on the forward strand.
TGCCATTTCTAGAAAAGTGTTAAAAAAATTGTTCACTCAATGCCTCCCTAAATGTATTGGAAAACATTATAAAGGACAAGGAATGACATATTTCTTATTAAAAAGCATGTTAATTTGACTAAATATTGTTTGTAAGCAATGAATTATTTCTTTAAATTATCACTTGTTTTCCCATTAATTCTCACAGAATTGTATAATTTACATTTAAAGTCCTCTCTCATCTTTTATAAGGTAATGTTATTCTGTTCCTAATTAAAGTATTTCTGTTTGAATTATTATCTGAGTTATTTTAAAGTACAAATTATGTACAGAAATGGTTAATTGAAATGATTAAAAAAAAAGAAAGAAACTCTTCTTCACTTTCTCTTCTTGTATTTTAATAATTTTTTTTCTTCATTAAAATAAAGCATATTTGTAACATAACAATGCACTTTGCATGCTGTTTGGCAATTTGCAGTATGCTGTTTTCCAATAAAGCATTATTGTTTTGAATAATTATATTCCTTTAAGTAATATTAAACTTACTTCGTGATCCCAAATAATTTATAAAAAATATTTGTTGATGAAAGAGTTTCAACAAAAGTCTTCTCTTTTTCCTAAATTAACAAAAAATTTTGTTGGATTAAAAATCAAGCAAATTATTTTTCTCTGATCAACCAAATTAAAAAATTAATTTGGTTGATCTAAATGGAGCTTCTTTTTGTGAGTTCAAACAAATAATTTTAGTGAAATCACATTAACACTTTGTTATTTCAACAAAAGAGTATCATAAAGTACAGAATTTCAGTTTATTGATCATAATACAACATATTATACGAACTGCAGTTTTCTGAAATTTTTAATAGACTGCTAGCTGATCTAAATTATTTATAACATCATAATTACTGAATAATGATGCAAACTTTAAAAAAAAATAACTTTAGTTTCTTTTTTAAGAATTAAAAGTTGATGAGATTAATTTTATTTTACATATAAAGAAGACTATTGAAAAGAAAGTTGTATTTTCACATGAATACTAAGCAATGATTGCCGTTTACATACTAATTATTGATTAGTAAAACTCACTTATTTGTATGCATTCATACTTAAAATAACTTGTATATCAAATAATGCGTAAGCATGAAGATGTTGCATGTTTTGTTTGGATTTTTTGGCGAACAAACGAGTTATTTACTAATCTAAAATAAATAAACAAATTGGAAGAAAGAAAAAAAAATCAAATTTCAAACACTGTTGAATCACTAGTTTGCCTTAGCTTTATTAGCTTAAAAAAACAACTCGATAATCAGTTAAAATGATTTTTGGAGTTCAGAAAGAAATTTTCATGACTATATCATTCAGACTTTGTTAGTCATACTCAGATGCCTATTATGATCAGATTGCATTTTTTAAATTAGAGCATATCAAAAATAATAACAATAACAAATAAATAAATGAATAATTCTTAGTTGAAAAAAATAATCAAATTTACATTAATGTTTGAATTTACATTGATGTGTTACTTCCCCCCCCCCCTCCCCTCACCCCAGATTAACATAAAAATTTTCATCGGAACTTCTACATTCGTGGTTATAATCCTATTGGGGGAATATCATTCTATGCTGTTAACATATTTGGTAAATATTTAACCAGAAATACAATTATTATTAGTAAACCATAGTTATTTTTAAACAGCTACTGTAATTAAATTTTTGTTTTATGGATTAGCTGGCATATTGTGTACGTAGTATGTGTGTATAATACTTGCATACATCTCGTATTTTAAATTTTTACAAACACGTTTCAAATTTATTTTGATTTGAATTTTGCTGCTGTCTTACTGGGAACTTTAGTTACAAGAATTTTAACATGAGTCATCTCATGGGTAAAACTTAGCATTTGTGTTTAGTTTCTGCCTTTTCTCTCAAAATGAGATTTTTTAACATTTGGCTTAATCACAAAACATTGTACCTCAAAAAAATTATTCTTGTATTATCGTGAAACTTTGTCATAATATTCTAAAAGAGTTGATTTAGGAAATAAACCTTTAGAGAGGATTCAGGGAAATTATTTTTAATTTTATAGTTGTTGGAAGTCACGAATCGTCATATATTTTCATGATTTTTCTGAGTGTAAAAACGTTGATTTATCTATATATCTTTCCGAACACGATTGTCAAACTTATGGGAGTTATTGATTCATTCTCAGGAGGAGATTTCAAACTTGAAAATAAAAAATTTTCTAGTACAAATATATTGTCTTTTAAATTTTAGTATAGACGCTTCGGAAAAGTGCTAGTTTAGAGCAATTTTTATGCATATTTTGAGCCTAAGAAACTAAAATATTTAATAGATATTTTTAATTTTTTATTAAAAGTTTTTAAAGATATTCTTTAATACAACACACATAAATAGGCAATTTTTCATAAATTAAGAAATTCCACTCCGATGGCAGGCAGGCACCTTAATTTTATTTTGATTCTGATTTCATACTGAGTAGGGGTATTTTATTGCACTGATATTGGTTTGTTTCAGATCTGCTTTTTTCTTAATTGAATTTCCTCTTCGAATATTCAAAATTTATTATCACTCAATATTTTAAAAGTTAAATTATTGTACTTTAGCCTTATAACTTCTGGAAATTTTTCAATGAGAATTTTTTTAAACCAGATTTTTCTTTTGTAATGGCTCAAAAAATGGTTATTTTCAAAATATTCACTTTGAAAAACAGACACATATACAGTGCAACCAGTAACATAACCAAAGCTGCCAAGTCTCCGGCTTTGTTCGGGAGATTTCCCACCACTAATTTTTACTTACAAATTTATACTTAAAATAAGTCCAAATATTTAATGTAAAATAAAACTGTCTAAAAATTGTGGTGGGAAATCTCCCGGAAAAAGCCGGAGACTTGGCAGCTCTGCATAAGTTTGACATTTTAAGAACTTTCATTTATTCTTTTATTTATTCATTTGTGCTCATTGTTTTCAAGGTAATATTTTTCCAATGCAAATATGAATCTAAATAAAGTTTTCAAGAGATTGAGAATTAATTGTAATGTATATAAACTTCTAAATATGATTAACTTTAATGAAATTATCTAAATTTTCAGAAAGATAAATTTTATATATATTTTGTTTTTATTTCTTCGTATTAAGGTTGCGTGCATGTACAGTATTATCAAATGATATGCCTGCTACCAAATAATTTCAGTAATTACTGAGAATACTTTCCTTGTCCTGAATATTTAGAAACTAAAGAAATAAATATAAATTAACTGAAATACTTCTTTTGCAATTTAATATTTCAATATAAATAATGTGTTTACGTTAATGTGTCAGCTGATATTTACAAAATATATTAATTCAATTGTTCTATACAATCTATTTAGCTCATATGCAATCATTATCAATAGAATAACTATAATATTTTTCGATAACCATTTAGTGAAATATGAGATACATATGTTTTCTGAAATTTAGTACCGATTTCTGAAATAAAATCCCTTTTTTCTGTTTTAAAAATTGTTTGTTTATATCAAGTTGTAAATATAACATTCAAAATATAACACGCCCGTTAACGAAGTTAATATTTATATGCTATGCTTTTATAACAAATGAAGTTCCTCAAACTTAGTTTTAAATAATAAGATGTTATCCATGTAATATAACTTAAGGCAAATCTTTAAGGTCATAGTTAACAGAAATAATCTGTACTTTCTTTCTTATTTTCTTTTTTTCACACAAAAAACTATCATAAAAACCACACAATATGCTTTCAAAAGTGGCTTAGCGTTTGAGCTTTTTAAATACAACTATAAAACTTTTTTTTTAAGTAATATGGCATACTCAAGGTAACTTGGCAACCATTGCTGCAAGCTAAACATAAACATTTTGAATTACTTTTTTTTTCAGTTATGAAAAGAAAAGAGAAAAAAAAATTACGCATAACGATAATAATAAGCTTTGCATACAAAATTGTTTTCGAAACTAATTAAAAATCATTCATCGAAAAATATTTTCTTTCTGTAATAAAAATATTAATCTTAACTTCTTCGAACTTTTAAAAAAATGTTCCAACAAAGACAAATAATTATTTCATATTTTTATGAAACATTTATTTTCAAGCGAGGTCAGTAATGATCATTTTATAGCAACTTCTTATAAACATAATTAATTTTTTATATTTCTTCGTCTTCTAAGAAAATTTAAATTCTCTTAAAAAATTAATTAGTGATAAATTTTGACATTTTCTCAATTGAAACTGATGAAAAGACTAAACTGTAAATTAAGTAATTACGTGTTGTTAAATTGAAAATTTATCCCCATCCCACCCCCAAATGACAGCCAGAAAGTTCAATTTATTCATCCTTCTGAATATCTCTGTAAAACTCATTAAAATAAATAAATGAATAAAATAAAATATAGTGTTTGAAACTAAACTGAAAACTGAAAATTTCTATCCTATTCTAATATTTTCTTCATTATAGCTATATTTTTTAACGACTAAATAGGATTTTATGGTCCAAATTGATTTTCTGAATCGCATGAAGTCGGTGAAGTATGTCTGACACGACTGTAACTGGACAGGATATTAGACTTCATACACTCATACAATAACATATCTACAAGTGTTAAAGTGGAGACATACTATTACTGAAACACTTCTTGTACCTTGAGACTTCCAGTACACCACGTTAAATTTTAATGCTTCTTATGATTAATTAATTAATTTTGATTTAATCACGCAAAAGAGTTACTGATTGTTGAATTAATCAAAACATGAACCATACCAATGCATCATAAATGCCAGAAATGATCTGAACGGGAACGTGAGTAAATTAAAATATTTTTTTAAAAATTAAGAAAGAAAAAGGGAAAAAAAGTGAAATTATAATACAAAGAAAAAAATCATTAAAAAAAAAAAAAACAATCGTGCAATCAAAATAATTTGATCATGAATTATTTTCTTTAATCGAGGTTTTAATGAATGAATTCAAAATACACGCGACCTTGAACAAACAATCTTTATTCAATACCAAGAAAAATTTTAATTTAAAATTACATGTTATCTGGAATGAGGAACAAATCGATTTATACATTATAATCGATTTATACATGAATAAAATATTATTCATATTGCATAGAAAGGAGGATAAAAGGACAAATGTAATAAATAAATAAATAATTCAATATTCTCTTTTTCTACTTCAGGATTTGTCATTTCATGCGTTATGTGTTCGGAAATGGTATTTAGTACATAACTATTAAGTAAATTAACCGGAACACATTTTTTTTGGCAAATTATGTTTTTTTTCAAAAACACTGGAGAAGAAGCGTTACTTTTACCCGCGAGCTGTGCTGCAGGTAAAAGTGGGTAAAAGTAAATCAATTAATTCCAGTTAAGGCTTAAAATAATTGTTTGAAATTATAAATACAAATATAAACGTAAATAAGTGTTTGTAAGTTTCATCTTTGCCTTATTTTTAGTCGTAATTCTAAAATGTAACAAGCCACACTTAAATAATAAAAACATATACAATCTGAAAAAAAAAGAGGATCCAGTTACTGAAAGTGTAAAAAAAAAAAAAAAATAATAAAAAAAAAACACGTTATTTTCTGTCTTTTTTTTTGTCTTTTTTTTTTCTTTCCTTAAGATGAGGGCGTTCAAGGTGTGACTTCAAAATGTCCAGTGAAAATTCTTGGAGGTTGAATACTGAATCAGTTAAAAATTTGGGTTGTTTATTTGTTTTATATTTAAAAAACCTTCTCCTGTTGTAAGTTGTGATGTTTAGTTGTAATAACTATTTGCTTCTTTTGTGTGTCCTTCTTGCATTTGAAATCAATTTATGTTAAACTTACGAACCTTCTTAAGAAAACTTTTACAAAGAAAACTTGTTAAAGAAAACGAATTTTTAGAAATATGATTTCGCTTAAGTATTATAAATCAATAAACAACATTATTTTGTATTTGTAACAAATATACAGTTATAGTTACATTCAATCTGCAATATAAATGCGATATGATAACAGAACTGCTTTAGGGATACTTCTTTTTAAAGAAATGATCAATTTAATTTCACATATAATATGTATATTATTTCGAATAATATCAAATTTAGTTATTACCCTTACTGTACTTATAAACAATCAATTGCATACGAAATTTTATCGATTTTTTCGAAAAATTTTAACGGAAACCTTAACTGTTATTTCATAAAAAACTGGAAATATGTTCATAAACTAATCTCTTTGTATGGATATAAAGGAAGTTGTCTTGAATGAATGAATTAATGGCAAACTCATCAACGACCAACAAAATTATTAGGAAATATGCATTAAAATTTAAGTACTTACTTCTAATGTACTGAAGAGGCCATTGAAAAACAATTTTTCAAAAATATATACCCTCATACAAACTTGGGTTTTGGAAGAAGCCCAAAATGTGAAATGATTAAAACTTTGTAAAGTAATGCACATATCAGGCACTTATCAAACTGCACGTATACATTTCTGCCGAAACATTTTCAGCCTTCTTCAGCCTAAGTTCACTCACAGTGTCTCAGAAAGTGGGGATTAAAAATATGCAGTTTGTTTTTGAGTGTTTTTTGTTTTTTGTTAAGGTACGTTTACATGTTTTTTTTCACATTCTTTATGTCTCGAAGAAGAAAAGAACTATCCAAAAAATTACTGCTTTAAAATGAAATAAAATAAATACCTAAAAATTAACATCCGGACTTTTCTAACTGCTCCTTGCAAGGTATCCAAAATCCGTTTCTCTTGTAGTTATCATATCTAAGTTTATAAAGGAAGATGTTCTGAGTGAGTTATTGAGGGAAAAACGCGCAACCATAACTATTAGATACTATGACATAAATTTTTAAGCATTTATTTCTTTCGTGGAAAAGGCGATACTCTCGTGTTCAAAATTAAAAAGTCGACGATTATCTAGAAGAAGAGGGGATTCACCGCATGGTGTTCAAAGGAGGTTTCCTAACCACAATCCCATAGAACACTCATGGAATGCTCTAAGAAGAGAAATTGCATATCTACAACCCCTTCTAAGGAAGGCATTAAAATCACAGCTTTTGGAAGAATGGGAATTAGTGCCACGATGAAATGATTAATAGCCTCCTTATCAGTGTGATAGTTAAATGTGTTGCTTGTATTGTTGTTCGAGTTGGCCTCACCTTTTATTAGACAAGAAATAAACAGTTATGACACACCTTATTATGATCAGCATTGCTCTTATTCGCATATTAGCCAACATTGAACTCCTGTGCAAATATTTCTGTTACAACAGTTTTCTGATTTACAACATGAGGGTTTTCCTTTTTTCTTTATCCTTTTAATTTTTTTTTAAATGTTTGTAACCTTAAAGGCCATTGCCCAAATCCAGAGACCGTCGCAGCTACAATGTATTTGAACGGGAATATTTGACCGGGTTTGGACGGGACGACATATGGGCTGTCCTCTACCGAACAATAGATGCGGTGTGAAGCCACAAGTGTGAAAACCACAATATTATCCACGGTCCCCAATTACCTATTGTCTGGAGTATCTCCTTTCTCTGCGGTGCGAAAAATTTATTGCTTACAAGCAGGGCTCGCGCGTACCCACAATATACGCGTAAATCGATATTTTTTTGAAAAAATTGACTCTCACTTTATGACACTGGGAGTCAAATTTGACTCTCAAAATTTCAACCGGACAGTTATGCTACTCATGTCTGTAATCTAGTTTATATTAATCGTGCATTGTGGAGAAATCAATATGTAGGTGAAAATTAATAATTACATGAGAAAAAGGAACGTCTTTATTTTCTCTTTCTTAGATTTAAAAAAAAAAAACTAGTTTTTTGACTTTGACTCTCAGTTTTCCAAAATTGACTCTCACTTTTATTGACTGCTAGTCAACATGACTCGCAGATTTTGAAGTCTAGCGCGAGCCATGCTTACAAGTGATAATTGGTTCCGCTACTGGCGACGGTCGCTGGATTTGGGCAATGGCCTTAATTTTGGACTCCAGTGTATTTTTCAAAATTAATCCTCCAGGAAAAGGAGGAGAATAAAAGGTTTTACACATCTTTTTTATACCTAAAAAAAAGAAAGAAAGAAAAAAGAAAAAAGAAATAAAAGAGAGAGAGAGATCAAAATCTGAAAAATATTCCTCTGAAAATTTTGATATTTGTGAAAAAATAAATAAAATCGTCATGTAATTGGCTCGAACAAAGTGAGTCAATAATTTTTACCAGGAGATGAAAAAAAGAAAAAAAATACTAACCAATATATAAATGTGGAGTTCAGTCAATCAGTGGCAGTGGCAAAAAGCAATAAAGCCGATCTATTTGCACAAGAGCTCTCTATCAATGTCCTGCTCCCGTTCTGCCCGACCATGCAAAAAAACACAATATAGCCTCCCTTTAAAACAAACTCCCACCCCCTCTCTCTCTCTTTTTTTTCCCACAGTTCTTAGCCTCTCCCAAATCCCGGACACGCGACCTCCGGTCCGGTAGCCCCTGGTAATTAAGAATTTCGGCGTGCTCCGGAACAGGATTAGCATGGGAACTGATCGTTTTTCACGGCAGGGAATCCCTCCGCCCCCCCGCCCCCCACCCCTTTTCATGACGCGTGTTTCGACGACATGGTGTGTTGCCAGCAGAAAAGGGGGATAGGAAATGCGTTACGGGCAATTAAGCAAATCCGAGCGACGTCTATACCCGTCAATTAAGAGGGCATTAAGAGTTCGGAAATAAAGTGGCGTATGATTGCCTATTGGATTGGAAAGGGGGGGGCAGTTTGTTTTGGAGGAAAATACATGCAGTTGGGACCTTCGAAATCAATCACCAGTTCGTGCAGTGGATTTTGGATGATTTTAGATTAATAGGCGTTCAATCAATTTTTATTGAGATGCCCGGGTAGGGGAGTTGTTTGGCAGTTATATTCAGCTGCGAAAGAATACGCTCTGCAGAACTCATGTGCTAACACCGTTGAGTGAAAATAAATAAATAAATAAAATAAAATAAGGTATAAATGCTATCCTTACAACCAAATATTAATGTTTTGAAAAAGATACAAAATATTATAAGGATGATGGCCCCCAAATTAGTAAAACAGCCCAAAGAGCCAGAAAAAAAATTCAGGGAGGAACAGGCAGCGCTTCAGGGGAAATATCGTCGATAATTGATCTCCAGAGTCAACGCAAGTAAAAAAATCAACCAATACACTAACTAAAATTTGGGGGGGGGGGGGAATAAGCCCCTATGATTCTCCATCCCCCTTTTCTAAGGTCTTGACACTGGCATTCATAACATTATTTTGAGCTACATAAGGGCTAGAATTTCACACAGCTGAACTCTTGAGACAACATCGTACAGTAAAATAATAATAGTAATAATAAAAATAATAATAAGTATTGCATGGATAAAAGGCTATACTTTTCGAAGCAGGGACAAAGATTTTCAAAACGAATCAGTAGTTCGTGTAGGGCATTTTGATTATTTATATTAATATCCAATTAATTAAAATTTTTCCATGTGAAAGAAAATGCTTTGGTAAGAGCTGAAAAATAAATCACGTTTAATCTGCTGAACCAGTAAATGCAATTTAGCAAATATACAATACAACTTTATTTACACAAATTACTTTTTACTATTAAATTATTCATTGCTTCGTATTTACACAGCTTACAAACTGCTTTCATTTATGTTTTCATTTGGTGTTTAAAGAACTCGTGCGTTTCTAAAGCTTGGATAGTACCAGCTATTTTTAACGTGGACAAATATTTTCACACCGTACATTTTTGTTTTAAAATACTTCATTCAACAATAATAACGTTCGCATAAGTAAAAAATAATATGAGTGGTATATAATAGAAATATGTGTTAAAATAAGTAATTAAGAAATATAATACAATATAAATAAGTTTAAAATACACAAATGCACGTTTGCATGTTTTAAAAAGATTGATTTCAATACGTACGTAATCGAATTTTCACCTGCAAACTATGTTTTCCGAAATCCGAAACTTCCTAACATCTGCCAAGTGTAATTTTCATGATTTATATTAGTTATAATTATAGTTTAAACTAATTTATGTGAAATGTATAAAAAATTAACAAAGATTTTCAGTAATTTCATTCATCATTAAATTTAATACAAAAAGTGATTCATTTTCGCATGCATGGTGAGTAAAGCTAACATAATTACTTTTATTTGTTTTGCGGCAAACGAAAATAAATAAATTAATTAAGTGATTAATAAACCATGTCGTCCACCTTACAAACGAAGTAATTTTGTATTAATCAGCATAAAAATAAATCGAGACAAACGAAAAAAGAAAAAGGCAAAGACGTTTCCTGATACAGGCAGAATCTCTAATCACGGTTTTGCAAATTAGCATGTATACATGCACTGCATATATTACTGTGAGTAAAAATAGAGACATTAAGTATGACAAGAATCTTAAAATATATATATAAATTTGTTAGAGTAAAATATATAATTTGTTATAGTAAAATAAATTATTGTCAAGGGTATTTTCGTTTACATGATTAACTAGACTTTAAAAAAATCGTCCATATAGCATTCTTTTTCTGCCCATATTTTAATTACGTATATATGCTTGATTTTTAAATGTTTATCGCGTTTTTTCCCCACCAAATATACATAGAATTTGAAAATTTTTACCATAACACACACACACATACACGCAGACACACAAAAAAAGGAAGGAAGAAAACTATGAATTTTTTCGTAAGGTATATGATTAAAAAGCATTTAAACGCAATTATTCTGCTTGAAAATGGAAGAAATAACATTTTTTTTATAAAAGATAATGAATATTATTTAATAACTTACAAGGTAGTAAAACTAAAATGATTTTAAGAAATTAAAGAAAAATAAAAATTTTCATCTATTTATAAATGCAAATAAAATACTTGAAACCGAAAAACTGACGTAACAGGGTATTGTAATTAAATGGTAAAATATGAAGGCTTATGATGATTTGCTGTAAGAATCAATGAGTAATTTAAATCACTCGTTGTGCGCATTTCAGTTTATTTTGCAGTATTGAATTCGACTAACCAGTGTTTTAAAAATTAGCTCATACTATCAGCATTGAATTTTTAAAGCATTTCTTGTAGTAAGTTATCTGCTATAAACACTCAACGTTATTGCTACACATTTGCTTATTATAAAAATCACAAAAAAAACAAAATCTTATTAGATTTGAAGTTGAACAAAATTTGTAAACCATTTTCAAAAGCCTTTAAAAAATGTTATTATCAGTAGCATAGTAGTGTTTTCCATTCTTAATCATGCAACAGAATTTTTATTCAAGAAAATGGGTATGAGAAAAACCTTATGTTAGCTAAATAAAGTCTTCAATTTCCTTTTCCCCTATTTCTCAATTCTTTGTTCACTTTTATAATCTACTAGCTGAAGTACCCGTTCTTCGCACGGAATAGGTATTATTAAACCAATTGATACAAATGAAAAATAGGTAAACAAATATTGAATATACTTTGGTTGTAGATTTAATAGCCTACAAAAACTGTTTTACAATATTCGTTAGGCATATTCTAACTATACTTGATTTTTTAAAATGTTGTTTGGAATGCGCATCATAATCCGTGAGTGTGCTGTATTTGTTTTTCTTATTCCATAAAATACTTCTTCAAATTTGAAATCTAAATTAAAATCGTCAACTAAAACTATTTTGAATTCCTCGCCAGGCATATTCAAAGACTACTTCATCTTTACTTACTCGAATATAGGCACCGATATTCCAAGGTATGCAATTTCTGGACAAATAGTGAAGATATCGATAAGCTGAGTCCAGTTTTGGAGACTTTTTTTATGTCAAACTGGCAATAAATCACCAAAAACGGCAAACCTTGGAGACTTTTCACATTTCATGTGGCAACCCTTGCATTTTAAAGCAAGGATTTTATGGCTGTCTCTTTTTTTTTCCCCTCTGAGATATGATGGGAAATATGAAAAGAACACTGAAGAACGTTTTAGTCCCTTACGTCCGTTTGGGTGCGAATTCTAAAAACCCTGAAATTAGGGATGGACGCGAGACGACTTTTTGCGAGACGAGACATAGATTTACAGCTTTTTGCGAGACGAGACAAACATTTTTAACATTATGATATAGGGATTTTGCGAGACGAGACAAAGCTTTTTGGCTGTTTTGCGAGACGCAAGACACCTATTTTTCGCCTCGCGTCCATCTCTAAATGAAATTGATTTTTAGGTATTTGTGTTAGTTATATTTTAAAGCAAGAATTTTACGGCTGCCTCTTTTTTCCTCTGAGATATGAAGGAAAACGTGATAAGAACGTTTTAGACGCTTACCACCGTTTGGGAGCGAAATTTAAAAAAAAACCTGAAATTGATTTTTAGGTATTGCTGTTAGTTGCATTTTAAAGCAAGAATTTTACGGCTATCTCTATTTTCCTCTGAGATAAGAAGGTAAATATGAAAAGAAAGTTCAAGAAAGTTTCTGCCCCGTACCCCCGTTCGGGTGCGAATTCCATAAAACCATGAAAATGATTTGTGTTAGTAACATTTTAATGCAAGAATTTTTGGCTATCTCTTCTTCCTCTGATATATGAACAGAAATGTGAAAAGAACGTCAAAGAACGTTTTGGCTCCTTACAATCCCTTTCGGTGCGATTTCTAAAACACCCTGTAAATGATTCGTAGGCATTCGTGTTCGCTACATTCTAAAGCAAGAATTTTATGGCTATCTCTATTGCCCTTTGAGATATGATGGCAAATTCGAAAAAAACGTTTTTGCTCCTTATCCTTATTTTGATGCTCATTCTAAAGAACCCTAAAAATGAATTTTAAACATTTGTGTTCAATATATACTTATAAACAAGAATTTTACGGCTATCTCTTTTTTCCTCTGATATATGAAGGTAAATGTGGAAAGAACGTTTTGGACTCTTACACCAGTTTGGGTACGAATTGTGAAAACGATTTTTAGGTATTTATGTTAGTTGTATTTTAAAGCAAGTATTTAATGGCTGTCTCTTTTTTCCTCTGAGATATGACGGGGAATGTGAAAAGAACGTATAAGAACGTTTCGGCCCCCTTATGCCCGTTTGGCTACGAATTCTAAAAAAACCTGAAACTGACACTTAGGCATTTGTATTTGTTACATTTTAAAGCAAGAACTTCGCGACTATCTCTTTTAACTCCTGATCGATATTAAGGGAAACGTGAACAGAACGTTTTGGGTCGGCTACCCCTACTGGGTTCGAATTTTCAAAAATCGCTTCTTAAATGATGCCTTGGGCACAAAAACTATGAGCCCCTAAAATTTCCTGTCTGTATCTCCAGTATATTTGGCTGGGACATAATTGTCAGTCAGTCTGAGTCAGTCACTGAGGACATCTCCCTTTATATTGAGAGAGGGTAGTTCTCAAGACGCTGAAAATATTTGGTTGAATTCATTTTAATGAAGTATTTTGTAGTGTTTTGCAGAATTATCATATATACCGGCGTATAACACGCACCACTAAATTTAGGCTATGTCAAACAATGTATTTTACATTTTATATTCGGTGTATAACACGCACACGAAAAAAATGAAGTAATTTTTCGAAGCTGAAAGTGCTTGTTATACACCAAGATATGCTTTATCTTCGGATTAATTTTCAAGTAGATAGCAAAATTTTAGAGCAGTTTAAAAAAGTCTGTGAGAAAGAATTTTGTGTTTAAATTTGTGTTGAATCTGAAACCAATTACGAATTTCAAATATACTAAATAAAATATGTGGATGCACACCATTAAAAGATATTTGGGGAAAATACTGTTGATGAAGGAAACAAGTATTTGAATTTACTATTAAAAATATAGAATTATACAGTGCTTGTCAATGTTTAACTTTACATGGCTTTGATATCAACCTTGCACACGTTAATTCATTTGATTGATCGAAAATTCACCAACATTCATCTAGGTTTAAAATTAAACATGAATTATTTGAAGCACACAACAAACATTTTTGATAAAACTATCATGATAATAATATTAGTTGTATTAATGCGATATGACAAATAATGTTTAACTAATAGCTTTAAATTTTTGTTTTCAAATTTTCTGAAGTATTTCAATAACGACCATTCTTTAATTTTACTTTATAGAATATTTTTCAAAGATACTTTTCCCACCACTCTCTCTTTTTTCTTTCTTTCACTCGCAGTTTCCCTTTTCCAAAGCTTCTAACCTGATGCACTTGGATTCCTCTTTTCTGCGAGGAGTTAATATGTGAGCAAATCCCTATTTTCAGGTGCCTTATCTTCCCTATTAACTGCAATTATATTAACTGTTAGCCGCAATGCTGATTCAGTGGAGCGAAATCAAATTTTTCACAGTTGGATCAAGCGCCTGTGAGCTTCTGTGGGGTGAGAATTTCCATACCTACACCCTTCATAACCTCCCCCCACCACACACACACACAAAAAAAAAGAAAAAAATTGGGCATCTGCCACCACAAAACATAATAAAATGGTGAGTTGCGATTATGAAGGGCCAGCTCCTCGGCTCTTTTCTTTGTGCAAGGCTCCCTTCAACATGTACCAGGCGGATTAGTGTTGAACACATCAAGAGGGATAAATTGTTCCACGGTAGAGTGAGATATCAGGCGTCGTAATCTGATCAGATATTACCAAACGCGGCATGTTTCTGGGAGTTTTGAGGTAAATACCTGTATACGCCGATAGCACAAAAGGAAATTTTGTAAATTTAAGGTCTTGGAAGATACAGTGTTTCTGATCTGAACTCGCGATAATGCAGCATCCGGTTCACTGAGTAAATTTTGCCGAAGAGGTTGACAAAACTGGAGTTGCAAGCAAAAAAATATATTACAATAGGAGGGATATTTTGCTGCTCTTACTGAAATACAGCGAAACTTCTCAGGTTGGACACCTTCCCAAGTTGGGCAGATTTTTGAGAAGCGGAACATGCCAATAGGATTTATATATGTACCTCTTCAAGTTAGACGGTGTTCGAGAGAATTTAGCAGAGTCCATCTTTCGAAGCTTTCACTGTATTTATAATTTCCCAGTTCACTGATAAGATTTATTTCGTTTTCTAGATGACTCCCAATTGTTACACATTTTCGAATGCCGGCAAATGAAGAAAAAAAAAATTCAACAAATTGTCGTTACTCTTTACCTGGGAAATCGGTGTATTTATTTATTGCTTTTTAAAATTAATTTGTTACAAGTGCATTGGTTATTGTTTTCTTAAAAATGAAAGTTTAGTTTACCAAGTTTGTGATTGCAAAAGTATGAGTAATTCATTTTTAAAGTGTCCAGCTTGGTGATATTTAATTTATGGAGCGACCAAGCTGGAAGATCAAACCATAAGTTGTAAGGTTTATTTTATGCATTTTAGCTATTAATATAACTTTTCCGCATGAAGTGCAGGAAGAAAAAAATATGTTTTTGAGTTGCATTTAGATCATAATTTTTAAAAAGCATTCAAATGGAACGTTCTTGCACTTTATTTTACTTTATCATCACTTTCCATTAGCATCTGATGGATGACTTCGTCTACAGTCTGTCGTATTTTTCTTCTACATATTTAGTAAAATATGGAAAATCAATGATCACAGTGTTGCGATGACTAAGAAACAAGTAACATTTGCAGAACACTTTATTTTTATCTTTACATTTAGGGGAGATATTTGAAACGAAACGAGACATGCAACTGTCTTGTCTCGGAAAGCTCTGTTTCCTCTAGCCAAGCGTGTTTCGCTGTCTTAAAAACTATGGAGGGACATTTTGTTTCCTCACTTTTGATATTGTTGTTTCGTCTTATTAAAAATTTGAATGAGCAGATACGAATATCAGTACAGGTGACATTTTTCTGGCATTTGTAGGACACAGTTACGGAGTTATCCAAATCTAATCTGTTTACTAGATCGATATACAATAAAGCACTATTTAGACGCTTCTCATTTATACGACTTCTACATTCATACATATTTTTCATCAAGTATCGATTCATTCTTATTCATTTTGATCAAAAAAAATTTCTCTCTCAGTCATTATTTCCTTATTTAGGGAGAAATTTTTCCAAGGGGAGAACCTTAATAAATGATGTAAGGAGGGATTTATCTTTAAACACGCAATCGATAATATTAAAACTTTGTTAGAACACGAGTGGAAAAAAAAAGAACATTTTAATCCGTACTACTATAACTGATAATCAAAGACATTCAGGCGACTATGAAAGATTTTTTTTTTAATTCAATGTCTGTTTGGAACATAAGTCGCATTATAATTGGTAAGCAATTTGTACTACATTAATATGAAAGGTATGCAGCATTTAAGATATAGTGCAATAAAGGTACATGGAACAGAATTTCTTTCACTTTTATGATAAGTGATTTTTTTTTTAATTTATTGTTTTAATTGTACTCGTATCTCAAAGAAACTTAAAATTATTATACTTAGATAAATTTACATTAGTAGCATTAAACCTGTAATGCAATGTAAATTGTTGATTAATGTTCCAATTATACATACATCTTTTCATTTATACGTCGTTTTAGATCGGTCCCTTGACGGATAAATATAACGTATAAACAGTGCTTTCTCAAGCAGTCTAAGTTTTTCTTAGATAAAGATATAAAATTCTAGTACATACAGCCCTAATCCAATAAACATCTGAGATTCTTTTTATAAATTAATATTCACCAAAATGCTGGGACTGTAGCATTGAAGCTTATACCTGATAACTGACAGCTTCCACATATTTCATGTAGTGATAAGGGCCTTCCTATCGCGTATTGGCTTGAATTATAACCTTTTTAAACCTGCTTGATGTTTTCCACCACAATTTGGATCCTCATCAGAAGGTAAGAGCATTTTCTGAATACTAACACCGCTTGAAAACTGATAGCAACCAGAGAAAGGATTTGTTGAACCAATATGATTTAACTTGCACGTATATCGCATGTACACAGTGGTTTTTATGTGTCCGGTGTCCTTTGGGTACCAATCTTTTACCTTGGTTACCACACGCCGATAACTGGCAGTTTTCACATTTCTTTCATATAACTAAGCACAGACTGCTTTACTTATTTGAGAAAAAAAAGTAAATAATAACGTAAGTTTATAAGAGACGCGAGGCGAAACAAGGCTATGTTTTGTCTCGTAGCTATCCCTATTTGAATTAATTGTCCAGTAGATAAATATCATACAATAGAAAAATCAGATTAAAGAAAAAAAACCTATGAATTCTTCCATTGTCAAAAAACTCAGTCATCAGTGCTATTCTTTTTATACTTTTAAAGAACTATCAACCAACATTTGTTTTCCATTGCTGTTAAGTCGCTAAAAATAAATATGCATTTTAATATACAATTTTTGATTTATCAGGAAATCATGCAAACAGTATTTTTGAAGAGCTAAAGGAGAAAGGAACTTATACAAATAATGTATTTTTACTTGAAGCTTATGCATCATTAAATGCTTTCCTGAAAAAAAAAAAAGGATATTTGTAATGCTATTTGGAACATAATTCCGAAATAATTTGGCCATTCTTCTTAGACCGCGAGTCTACAAGCAATTTTTAGACTGAAATTACCAAAATGTATTTACAAATATATATTACTACGTATATTCTCATCATGCATATCATCAATATCCTATGACGTTAAGGAATGCAAGGTATTTTTAATACACTAAATATGCTTTCAAACTTTACTTTATCTGATGGTAACTGTTCTTCTCTGCATAACTTCGAAATCATGGAAAAAAATAAAATTGTCTTATCGCTCATCTTCTTCAAATAAATTTTCAGATATTTTCATGTTAATTTAAAAAAATAATAATACGTTATTCTTTTCTCGAGTATTCATACTTTTCTCTAGTAAAATATTCTCAAACATTGCCTTTAACATAGAAACAAAGGTGTTAATGTAAACACCAGTGACAGTTAACACAGACGGGTTTCGGTATAAGTATGGAACAATATTCTTGTTTCATTTTTGCTTCATTTTTCGTACTGTTCACGGTAAGTTATACTTACCAAAAACGGTCTGCTGCATAAACTCTCATTGGTTTTTACTAAAGTTATTCTTTCTGAGTTAATCAATTGGCATCAAGCTACAATTTTTATCGATATCTTTATGATACACTTATACAGTGATAGTATATTCTATCTTCAATCTTTTTAGCTTAGCATAAAGTATTTTGCATATTTCATACGAAACTGGAATGATAACTTTCGTACAGAACACACATTTACAAGCGCGAGGGTCATCAAGAAAATAAAAACCGTTTAGTAATAATTAATAAAAGGCACTGAATGAAAGCCAAAGTAACTTATTAAGAAGGAGTTAAGATAGCATAGGAATATGGGGAATTAAAAAATGGCAAAGAGTAAAAAATTTATAATAGGGAAATTAAAATCAGAACATTTTAACAATCGACATTCAAAACAAATATAATAATCACGATATTATTAGATGCATCACAATAACTGAACGTTATTTATTTTCTGGATGACAAAGAGCAACTTCCCCACCCTGGAGACGAATTAATTACTTCCAATAGACGATTCCGTTCTGCCTAAATAAGCGTAACGTGAAGTGCTAAATGCTAACCCAACACACCCAGATGGTATCTGTCGTCGTGAATAAGTTTAACGCTTCGCTGAACTCTGCCAACGCAACCGCTCGCGTGTTGAATTAAAGGTATCCAGTAACGACAACCTTAGCCCTCTTTGTCAAACCTTCCCTTCTTTTTTTTTTCTTTTCGGTTCGACAACAAGCACGTACAACGAAATTTCGATCTGAAAAGGTAACATGAGAGACCCAGAGGGGTCCCTTTAAAATTAGCCATGCCGCGTCTCAGAGTTTTAACTCTCCGGGTCTGTCAAGAGCATAATACCGGGTTTGATCCTGCCTGAAAACGGAGACTGAACCTAATTAGATCTTGCGTTGCCAGTATGGGAATAGGCTTGTTTACTCGTACCTTTTCACTGGGGGAAAAAAAATGTTTCTGCTGAATATTATTTATAAGATTGTTTTTTATTCCTCTTATGTTAAAGATAGTGGTTACTGCTTATGCTAAGGTAGTGTTTTACATGCTCAAATAAAACTTTTAATAAAGGGATAACTGAGATACGAGTGCCCTTAACAAATGCAGTTTTTGAGATACATAAGTCAAGATACCAGCTATCTGCCACGTGAAAGTGTGAAGTTAAGTTTATTAAAGAGAAATGAAGTGGAAGAAATTAAATACCTCATACTAAATGTCTGTGAAAAGGTATGCTTGTATTTTCCTTTTTTTTCTGTAAATTTCAGGGTGTCTCAAAAACACTGACTTAAGTTTTTCTTCCTTAAATGTTAATCATATACCTATACAATAAATTACAAGGTTGACTAGAAAAACGTACAAAATTTTATCGTATCCACTTAAATTTTCAGGAGATTAAATCCAAATAAATACAATATTTATTTTTTTATACAGCCTCCAAGCAAAACATTTTCACTTAGTAACTGTGCCTTATGTATAAATTAGTTGATGCAAGAAATTGTAGACTTACATCATAAGAAAGGTTTGGATATATGAATATAAATATATTTTAATATAGACTACTTTTCACACAATGGCTTTCGAAGGGAGGGGAGGAGCTAACCTCTGGCTTTAATTTTTTAATATTAAAAAACTGCAAAAAAATTCAGTATGCTCTAAATATTTTCCTTATGCCGAGGATTAGTGACGACTAACCGACCTCTATATATGGGTGCCCATGCAAACATGTGACCTACAGATCACAGAAAGCATATCAATATCTGCTGATGTAGATTTCTAATAATCTGGTACACCAAAATACATCATAACACATCGTAAAAACAAAGCCACTAAATGTTAATGTATAAATTTGCAGGACGAGACCCGCGAGATGAAACAGACATTTTCACTGCGAGACGATATATAATGTCTGGGACACCAGACAGAGGTTAGCAAGTGCGAGACGATACGAGGTAGCCCTGTGTTTCGTCTCGTCTCGTCTCGAATCCAACCCTTAAAAACTTTCCAATGATAAGAATGTATGTGAGGTGTAAATGTAGTAAATAGAAACCAATTCCTCCAAGAGGGGTTCTCCGTGAATCAACAGAGGTTGGGAAGCCACTATGACTTCGGTCTTTGTTCCTTTTGTTTTTATTTTTGTAAAATCCCGTTCATTGCTGTAATTAGCAGTAAGATATTGATACATGATGGTGAAAAGTTGTAATGTGAATGATATTTAGCCCCATCTGCAGTAGTTTTGAAGAATTAAATGGACTTATTTAAGAGGCTACAGCTCAATCAAATGGTTCAATGCTGAATGAAAAATTGTTAGAGTAGATTTTAGTATATCCTAGAGCCGTTTGAAGATGTTCGATACTTGTTGGTAGAGGATTGTAATGTTCAATGGAAATTGTTTCAATTTCCTAAATATAAAAATTATATATATACAAAAATATTTGAATTAGTAGCTTGATATATATATATTTAAAGTTTCTCTCATAAAAAAATGTAAATTGCTTATCTAAGAGATATCTAATTTCCCTAAAGCAAAAATTAAACGTATTAAATGACGAAAGTAAAAATTAAGTTAATTGAAATAACTTGACCAAGAATTCTCATAAGAAGCATACTAAGAATCTGAAGAAATATGCCCAAGTCCAGATGCCCATTGCTCTAAAGAAATGTCTTACACTGTTAAAACAAGTGGTTCAACGTTTCACCATTATATGGTGCTGAATTAGCTGCATCCTTCCCAAGGAGAAACATTATTCCATTTCTTGGTACTTTCTCCAAGACCATGATTAGGTAGAAGGTTGAACCATGATTTGGTAAAAAGGTTGAACCATGATTTGGTAAAAAGGTTGAACCATGATTTGGTAAAAAGGTTGAACCATGATTTGGTAAAAAGGTTGAACCATGATTTGGTAAAAAGGTTGAACCATTATTTGGTAAAAAGGTTGAACCATTATTTGGTAAAAAGGTTGAACCATGATTTGGTAAAAAGGATGAACCATGATTTGGAAAATAGGGGGGAAATCTGTGTCAGATGCAAAAAATTGCATAAATTTCATTCATAAAAATTATTTAGCACTGTAAAAATGTGTATATTTACCAAATATTTTCAAATACTTTACTTATAATTTTTTTTTTATATTTACCTTAATTACATATACTTCAATTAAAATTTTTTAAAAAATTATACTTTTTTTCCCTGAATTAACAGATTTTTAAAAATATATTTTCCATTGATAAGGTATAAAATTAAAGTATTTGAAAATATTTGTTCAATTTATGTATTTTTTTATCAAGAGAAATTTTTATGAATAAATTGCTTGCAATTTTTTACATCTGGCACTGAGATTTCCCTCTTTATTCTCTGGAGATAAGAATCTTCTATCTATTATCCAATCTTAAATCTAGGAATAAAAGGGAATTGCTGTCAAACATCGATTGTGCAATACAAAACTTTTTTGGTGCTATCTTCTTTCTCCACCTGAAATTTGAATATGTTTCATAATAACGGGGTTTACAGTGTCTAAAATTCCTACTTCCATAGAAATTGGGAACATTTGAACCTTTTAAAGTATGATGCCTCGTTTACATTCAGCTCACTTTTGCGGCAGTAAGGAAGGGAAGTGAGAAATACTAAAATGTAAGCACCCCCTTCTACTCGTGCTGTCTCCCACTCCCTTCTAAACAGATTTTTTTGGGCAAGGCAAACTGCAGCATGAGGGGAGTGAATATTTATACTCAACACGCTCGTTCATTTGGTGCCAATACTAGTCTTTTGACCCTGGGATTCTGATTGCTGTGTGTAAGAAGTGGGTTCGGGAAGGTGAGAAGAAAGTATGGCAGAATGCGAAACCCCCCCCCCCCCCTCACTGCTACTCTATACTGCTGCAGAAATATTTCCGCGAGCCCGGGAGAAAATGGGAATGGTTGAATGTAAACAGGGTATTACAGTAACTGTTGAAAGTGTTTTTAGATATTAATTATGTATCAAATAATACATGCCAATTATTCTTAGTATTAGATCAATTAGGTACAACTTCTATAAAGGTAGGAATTTTAGAAAAAGTAAAACCTGTTATATTATCAATCCCTATTATAATAATGATAAATCCACAAAAGTGGGAAGTAAATATTTTTTACAATGAAGGAATGATCTTGGTTCGTGTGACATGATCATGCAGCATGTTTATCTGGCATAGATGTTTTTAATTTTATTTTTAAAAACATTTTCATACTTAACATAAAAGTACCCCCCCCCCCTTTTTTTTAAAGTTACAAAAAGCCCTTCCTAAAAAATCAAAAAGCTTTTAATTTTCAAGTTAGATTTCAAATAGTTTCCAAAATCATAAATATCTACATAGAATCATATTTTTAAAGCGGTGCAATGAAGTCTCCTATAGATACGAGTTGACTCATTCCTCCATGTTTTGCTGCGGACTGCCAGATTTAGCACCTCTTTTGGCACATTTCTCGAGAGATAAACTCATGCTGTGAAGCTGAACATGCACACTAGATTCCCACCAATTTCGTTTTTCTGTCAATTTCAGTAGGAAATTCAAACATTATGCGATTTTAACTACGACAATTCAAATAATTGAAGGCTGAACAGCCATCCATACCCTATGATCTTTTGATTCAAGACCTAAAACAATGTTTTGTAACTTGAAATTGTAAGAACAAAAACTGTCCCATGTTAAAGCAATGGCAGATGTGCAATAAATGGCATCTCTTTGGCAACAAAATATTGAATGCTTCAGCCTGTGTTACAGGAGCTCTAGGTGCAATATGCTTTTATAATCATACTCAATTAGTGAAAATTTGTTGCCCCACCCTAAGAAATACATTAATTTTACACATATATAACATTATTAAATTTATGTTAGATAATATTCACGAAAGTCGGAGCTCTGCTGCATGTATTAGCTCTAGAATTGCCACAGCTATATAAGTGGTAACATATGATGCCAGGAAGGAAATGTACATCAAAATTACTTTGAGTCCCAACCTTATAATTTTTTTAAGCTCATGCACAGACAGTGAAAATACAAAGAATACTACAAATATGTTTCAATTAAAGATAAAAATAATCAGCTTACTAACCCTGCCCCCTCTCTTCTTGACATCTTTGTAAGAATGTTTATATACATCCATAAATTTTTTAAATCAGATTAATCACTTGTATTCGACAACAATTTAAGGCATAAAAAGACAAACAAAACCCAAATGAGTTATTTTCAATTTTTTATTAAATATAAGAAATATTAAATTTAAAACAGTAGTAACATTCACACACTTTTATTGTACAATAGGCAAGATGGATTTCTTAAGCACGTAAATCCATGAAAGTGTATCTAAATGTTATGAATAAGTACAATTTAATGAACGTTCTTTAGTAAACTAAGAGTTATCATTTACACACAATAACTAGTAAAGAATGATGGGGGGAAAAAAGTTCTTTCTTTTTACTTTTATTAAATTTAAGACAAACACTTAATTTAAACCACCAGTTTTATAATACAATAAGGTGGTGGTTGTCAATGTGTCAAAGTGTCACACAATTTTATACTACCGTTGGCAAAATAGAATTTTTAACAAGTAGAAAAAGACAATTTAATGTCTAAATAAAATTACTTTGTCTGAGACACACTTAAAATAATAGCAATATACAACCTGTCAGACAGACATTGCAAGTCTGATGAAGGATTTCAGAAAAATTGCAATTTCTGAACAAATTCTTAACAGGCCTAAGAAAATAAAGAAAATTTCAGAGAGTTGACACGTCTGTCATTCAAATTACCAATATATGGCTGC
The DNA here is from genome assembly GCA_038373885.1 of Cheiracanthium punctorium. NCBI lineage: Eukaryota > Metazoa > Arthropoda > Arachnida > Araneae > Cheiracanthiidae > Cheiracanthium > Cheiracanthium punctorium. The sequence goes on from JAWZYV010011187.1 coordinate 154,791, forward strand.
CATTGCCTAGTCACACTATATCTACATCACAATATCTAGTACTTTTTCCAGGAAAAATTACATTTCCAAGTAAAAAATATATTCAAAATACTTTGTTGAATGAATTATTCTTTTGTATTAAATATCAAATACTTTGGAATTATTGTCATGGCCCTTTTATATTTATACAATGATAAAGGATAAATATCTATAAATCAAAGAGATTCAAGATTTTGACACCTATTGGATTTTTCAGTTTAAAGGCTCTTATATGAAAAATTGTGCTACTAATAAATGTTCGACAAATAAATTTTGTACATGAACCTTTACGAAGAATTATTAAAATTTTATCAAAAACTGGTTCATCTTTATCAAAACCAGATATAAGGCAATGCCTCTTTTGTAAGCAATTCCATTTATCTGTACCTTTGATAACGAATAAAAATTTTCACACCCTACAAGTAATTGTTTAATTTCTGCTGAATATCTGTTCACATTAATAAGTTCACTCCCTGAAACTATATAGCTTTTTCCTACAGATCTTGAATACTCCAAATTGTAATAGCACTGCATTTGCTGTAACAAAATCATCTGACTTCCTTTTTTGCCTATTTAATTTTACTTCTAAACATGAATCCTCTTGGCGGATTTTTTTTAAGCTTATTAAAAGCTTTATTTCCCACCCTGCAGTACCCGAACCTACCAACATTTTTTAAATAGGGAAATTGTGAGACAAGAGCATCACAAATTTCTAAGCGTTCTGCTTTATTTGGATAGCACTTAAATTTGTATGCATAGCTAGCCAAATGACTCACAAGCTCTGACGACAAACTCAACAATTTTTCATTAGTGAGGGCCTCTGCTAAAGGCTTTGAAAATTCACTAATTGGCAAATTTATTTGATGTGGCCATTGAGGTTTTAAGTTTAGCTGTACAGTAACAGCAGTCTCAAACATCTAAGTTTTTGCATGTTTGCTCTAACAAATCCTGAGTTAGAAGCGCATTTGAAAAAGGGGGGTTATCAGGACAATCTACTACTTTTTCTTGGATTGGATCTATTAAAGATGTAAAAAGTGGGCTATATGTTGCCTTAATAGGACAATCAATAACTTTAATGGTTTCTCTATCTTTTAGAGATGACATTTCTTCAACATCTACATAAGTTTTGAAATCTGGATCATAGCCAGTGATCGCGATAACGCCTCTAGATGCGTATTTCATGCTTTAGAAATTCAGAATACGCCTTAAAAATTTCGGAATGCGTATTTTTACGCATTGCTTTTCCATATAAAAATCCAATTATTGCACCAGTTTTTGTTCAACTGACATTTATGTACCTTGACGTATAATTAGTTATTATTTATATGCAAATGCAATTTAATTATGTATTTGAATATTTAGCATAATTGTTCGTTGTTTAATTACTCCTTTGGAAAAGAAAATACTCTTTCTAAAAAGGTTAAGAAGTATTTTTACTCTTCTGAAAAAATCCTAGATCGATCACTGATCATAGCGTTGAAGAAAATAATCATCTCTGTTAAGCCCAAAGGCGGACTGCAAGACATCATAAATTTGTGCACCCTCACCCTGTAGGAAGGATGATGCCTTGATACATGTGAAGTAAACGAGGAGAACACAGAATACTCTTTTTTGCAATCATTTAGAGGACACAAAATTATGTCATGATTTTTAAAATGTGAAATAAATTTTGAAAGCAAGTAAGTTTGGAAATCACAGCTATTACATATTAATTTATTTACGCTTCTACCTTTAAACTCATTATGTGTAAACAAATGCTTCTTAAATTTTGAAAAACTATTAAATGTTAAAGGACAGTTCTCAAACCACAAATATAGTTGAAGTTTGGATTATGTCTGTGAAAATTTCTTGTGAGACTTAGATATAAATAGATACAGTGGAACCCCGATCTATCGTTCCCGCATTCATCGTTTTCACGTATTGATCGTTTAATTTATATGGTCCCTGCACAAGTTGTATTTAAATAACGTTAACGAAACCCGCATTTATCGTTCGTCAAAAAATCCTTTTACTGCGTTGATCGTTGTAAAATATTTCTCCTGACCAAAATGAAAGCGAAATTCAGATGTATCCATATAGCATACAAACTTATTTATTTTCTGGTATGACTTCTTGGGTTGATAATGGTGTAGATGAAGAATTGTTACATTATGCAGAGCATGTGGTGTGAAATTTAGCGATTATATTTCCTTTAATATAGATGTAGCGACGTATCCTAAGAATGGAAGAAATGTGTGGTGATGCAAAATATAAAAATAATGGCGAAGAAGCAGAGAGTAATATTCCTGCCGATGAGACAGCCTACACTAGTGCCAAGTTTATCGAATAAAATTACAGTATTTCGAATTGTATATGAACTTTTATATACAAACATGAAGACACAGAAAAGGCGAGAAAAATATTGTAAATCTTTAAATTTTTCGGTTAATTAAAAAAATTAAGGAAAAACTCAGTGTAAAATTACTGATTTTTCAGAAATAAATATCAATTTTCTTCAACTCCAATTTGTTTCTTTTACAGTTTAGTAACAAATTAGTATTTTTGGTATGAATATATTGTGTGCATTCATAAACATTGTTTTCTTCGTATTTTGTCTTAACCCACATGCATCTTTTTTTTTCTACGCACCCCTTGAGAAACGATAGATCGAGGTTCTACTGTAGTAACAAAATTTCTACTACATTTAAAACAATTAAACATTTTTAAGGAATAAATATTTCTCAAAGAGTGAAATTATTTAAATTCTGTAGGCAAAATTTTTGGATTTTTTTTTTCCATAAATACATCAGACAGACAAAAATTTTAGCAAGATTTTGAACATTCATTTGCATTCTGTTAGAAAAACATTTGAGCAATAATAATACTTACGAATTTCAAGTACTACAAATATTGTAACTGCAACAAAAGTAACATTTTTCTTTAAATAAACAGAAAAAAAATTAACATTATTTTTTTACCAACTTACTGTACAAAGTAAGTACTTTAGGGGGTACTTTACCACAATTAATTTTCAAGCAATAATTCTGAATAAATATTAAAGTGCCATAAATTTCTTTGGGATATGATATACAGTTAAGAGCCAAAAATCCGCAAACGTCCGAAATCCTCACTCCTTCTCCGATGTAAATAATGAAATTTGCAGTCATCCGCCAGTGATGAAATTGTTGAAAAGTGTCTTGAATCCAAAGATAAATATGATTCTGATGATGATGATAAAAACTTTAGTAATAACAATATTAATAAAATCCGTTTAATAAAAGTTTAAAGTTTGGAGTAGAATACCTTAAATTTTTAGAACAGTAAAGTTCTGTAACAAAACAAGAATTAATGATAATATACAATTTGCAAAAACAAATAAATAAAAGAAAGAAAGAAAAGGAAAAGAAAAAAACTGAAAGCAGAAAAAATAACATTTTAAAACAAATCACAATAGAACATGCTTTCAAAATTAGAAAAAGGAAATATTGAAACCATTTGCTTTGCTAGTCTTCACATATTTTTTTTCTTTTTTCTCCAATGCTTTTGTATTTAATGTGAAAATATAAGTTAAATACTTTTGACTGTGCTTTTATTTCATTGTAATTGTATTCTACTTTTTTAAAATTAGAAATGTAATGATTTATCTTTTATGGCCCGAAATCCACAAAATCCTAAAATCCGCACAAGCCATGGTCCCAAGCTGTGTGGATTTCTGGCTCTCTACTGTATTTAACGTATAATAAAATGATAATAATAGACAAACAGCTGCAATAAAGTCTTTTGTCTGCACTAAGCAACGGTTTTCTGCGACAACACAGAAATTTCCATCAGTTACACTGCCAAGTGAAAATATCCTCGGAAATGCAGATTGAAATTCTGTATCAAAGCTTGAGACCTAAAAGAAAAATAATAATATTGTTGATTCCCTTTCTAAAAAGAAAAAAAAAATGAAAAGAAAATTGAAACAATAGCACTAGAATGACTTTAAAAGGGGTATGTCTTTCTCCTGAAACAGTACACTCTCAAGTTAAAGTTGCCCTATCTCTCTGCTAAATATTTAAAATTAGATAAAAATTATATTTGACTTTTATTTTAAATTCTAGAATACTTGCTTTATCATGATAAATTATCCCTCATTACTTTGTTATTATTCAATTTATGTATTTAAAAATTAACTTTAAAACTTTTTACTTATTCATGGAAGTGTCAAGTACCATAAAAATCGGGAGAAGGGCCGCGGCTCATACGAAAAAAAAGAAACTTTTTCAGGGTGAGGCCCATCTGATATTTTCCCCCCCTCCAACTTTAAAACATTTTCTTGTATTTTTCACTCACTACTGTATTGATGCATTAATTTAAAAGAAAAAGAAAACCAAACCTTAAATCTATGACTGCCTAATTCCCTTTTTCCTCAAATAATTAAATCATTTGAGTTTGCTCTATGCCTGTTTGATACACTTTCTCGGATGTGAAAAACCTGGAAAGGTACATGGGGCTAGAAACACCAACATCACACATTTGATTGGCTGACAAGTTTCATTTTTAAACACACCAGTTTTTATAGTAACTGCATCATTAATTTAGAATATTATAGCACCAGATTCTTGTACTATTTTCTATTTGTTTATTACAGCCCCTGTTTACATTTTTACTGCTGCGGCCCTTACGCCGGTGTGGCCGTTTTGCCAGTTTTTACGGTATCATGATGCTAAACGAAACATACACAAATGCTAAAAAGAAAAATTAACAATATAATTTAAAAATTAAACTTTGCTTTTTAAACTAGCATCAATTGTTTTTTTAAAGCGACAACTGCTTACACATTCTTACCGATTTAACAAAGTACTGCATAGGTTCTTTTAGTAAATAAGGGAGAACAAACAAGCCCATTTTTTTAACAGCAGTAGAAGTATCCTCAACTTCTCTCAAACAATTGATAATTGCATTAGTGTCATCTCTTTCATCTTTCAAATTTTTTTTGGACTGGAAAATCTGAAACAGATGAGCACCATGACGTTCTGCAAAAGAAAAGATTTCTTCTCTGATATTAACCGAAGAAATTCTTCAAACTGCTGCTCCTCTTGGAAGAAAAGTGGATACGCTTCAATTAAGCTGTCCACAGTTGCACGATTGTTTATTGAGCTGTGCCTAAATGAGTATGTTATGGCCATAAGTGCATTGATTTTTTTTTTTTTTTTTTTAATCCTGAAAGGAAATACTTTTCTTGGACTCCTCAATCATTCCAGATCTGTGAAGGCTTTGTGACAGCTCCGTTTCCCCCTCAACATGATCAGGAGCCCAGATAATTTCTCCTTTCTCGGGATTTAATTTAATTCTCTTGGGGGTAACAAAATCAACTGATTTCCTTTTTTGCCTATTTAATTTCAATTTATTCTTTTCAGTAATTGCATCATGTGCAAACAAAAATTTACACATTTTGAAAAAAATCTTAAAATCTATAGAAAATTTTGAAAGAGATCCATTAGTTTAAGTTAATGATTACATATCTGTATACCAACTTTTTATTTCATTCGCTGTACTTGTAGTTCATGTATGAACAAAAATTTAAGCATTTTGACTAAATTTTCACAAAATTCTAAAATCGTGAAAATATTTGATGTTCAGGTTGAGTAACCACCTATTAATATGTCAAATTTTATTTAATTTGTATTCAGTCGTTATATGAGTGAACCAAAATAAGCATCACAGATAGAATGACAGGTACTTTTTTTTTTAATGGTTTTCCAGGTGCTTAAAAGGGATAAAAATAGAAAGAGGTTTACATTTTAGGTTAATGTACAGTAAAAAGTTTTGTACAGATATAGGAAATTTGACTGAATATAGGATTTTTGTAAAATATAGGACGTTTTTGGCAGTTTAAAAAAATATATTAGAAATATAGGATATATAGGACGACTGAGAGCCAGCCCTGTATCTGAAATAATAATTAATTCTTAATGTGATTTTTCCCAGTGAACATCGCTACCCCTAAGTAAACATAGCAGTTGCAGTCGACATGAGGTGAATTTTTCTGACTGCATATTATAGCACAGTTCTTCATAAGATGAAATTTTGTTCTCGTAACAAACTAGAATTAGCACTTTTTTTTTAGCCCAACTCAATAAATATTTTTGAAATTACATAAGTACAGTAATCGAAAACAAAGCTTATATCTATTACTATAATCAAGAAACCATGCAGAAATTCATAATTAACTCACAGATTACTATGGCTCTGGATACAACCAATTTGTGCTAATAGATTAGAACTACTTTAAAAATTCACATATAAATACTAAAAGGATTAAAAATATACATACATTATCGATACATACATATACAGAAAACTTGGTATATTGGCTCTGAATACAATAAATTTGTGTTAATATTCTTATTATATTAAAACTCATTTTAAGAATTCACATATAAATACTAAATGAAATAAAAATATACATACCTAATCGGCTCCAAAGTACAGTTTGCAGCACTGTAACATACAACACACGTTGTCAAAATCAAAACAGTTTTTTTTCTTAAATACCATGCATGCCTATAGAATCTGAAATAATAGGATAGTGCTGTTATAGAGTGTAAAGAAATTTAATTTCAACTTTGTCAAAGAAATATAAAATACAATACATCAATCAAAATACACAGGGAATAAACTACTCATATCTAAAAATATATATAAAGAGAACTTACAACACTCAAATTCAAATAATACCTAATTTTATATCCAAAAGAACTTTTCTTAATATTATACAGCTTTGAAATTTTTACCTTATTTGTACATAAGTAATAAGCATAACATAATTAACTTTTATTTATGTAATTTCTTAGAACAACTACAGATGCGTTATTTCAAATCAAATGTATTCAAGCAGTAGCGTAGCCAGAAATATTTTTGAGGCATGGCTGACAACTCAAAAATTAGAATGCAGTACAGCTTATAAAAATTGATATAGCATATACAGGGCCTGAAATTTCAGCTTGGAATATACTTGCCAAAAAAATAATGTATTCGCCACAAAGTTGAGTTGCCGTATATTTTACTTTTTATGTATTTTGGGATTTTTTTCTAATTAAGAAATGCTAGAAATATGCCAAGTTATTTTATATAATAAAATGGTCTCATTGTAATTGAAAATCATTTTAATGTATTGTATTTGAGATTTCATAAAGATTGTAGTATTTATGAACATAAATGAAGAGCCAATTAAAAAAAAAAAAAAAAAAAAAAAAAAGTTTCGCTTTTAAAGGGTCATATCTAATACGAATTTGTGTATATTTGCCTGTCAGAACTAAAGTACTACCACTAGTTAGTGGCATCATCTGGATGAAAGTTTTCAACATCTGGCCCATTTATATGGATATAGTTAAAAAGATCGTTCATAGTGCTTGTTGATAATGCATTCCTATATGCAGTTTTAATTCGGTTAAAAGCTGGGCTGCGCAAAACGTGAAGAGAGAATGCATAGGCATAAAGGGCACTTCGCTTTAATTGTTCTGCTGAACATATCGTTTTTTTTTTTCTTTTTCTTTTAAAGGATAAATGGTATGTGAAATTGTATCTTTACATACTTTCTACATCCGGCTGTGTCAACTTTTTTTTTCCATGTATGAACATGAACTCCATCCATAATTAGACCAAATTCGAACTCATCAACAGCGAGTCGGTGAGTGGAAATTTCGTGCCCCAACACACACACACATATATATATCTTTGGGGAGGGAGGGTGAGGGCGACACCAGAGAAAGGAATATCCCCTTGAATTTTTGCCTGAATATTTTCGCATATAAAAATGAATTAAAGAAAACAAAGGAAGTTCTAAAAAATCATAAATCGAGTATAAAACCTTTAATATTGGAAATACATACTTTAAAAAAAAATGGCTTAGGTCCATAGCTGAACTTAAAGTTCATGAAATTAAGGTAAACTTTCAAATGTACCATCATAGAGATTAGTGATGTACCGAGTAGCAGAATACTCGACATTTACTACTCGGACTGAGTGTAGTGTTGGGAATTAAAAACACACTAAATGTTCAATGATAATCGGTGTCTGTCTGCTGTAGCTCCAGAAAGGATTTTACAGCAAGTTCTGTTGCTGAGTCTCGGGAGATGGAGTAAATTAAAAACTGAGAGGTGGCTTCTATCTTTGAATCAAATAAGTCCACAGACGAGTTAACGGATGTGAAAAGAGAGGGGAGGTAAGAGATCACGCATGGAAGCACCAAATTGCATGAAAAACAAAGAAAATCAAATTTATTTGCAAATGAAAACTATTCAAAACTGACATGGATTTCACAAAAACTTCTTTTCCTTAAATAAGAGCATCTAATTCGAAGTAGCAAATTATTTTCCCAGAAAGCTTCATAGGCCACAGAGGAAGACATCGAGGGCCGCAGGCAGCCTGTAGGAAACCCTTAGTGTAAATCAATGAGAAGGAATAGCTGAAATAAGGGTAAAATCATACAAGCCGGTGCCCACCCCATGTAAACATGGCGACAGTCGCTGGAGCTTGGCGACCGCCAAGCTCCAGCGACTGTCGCCATGTTTACTAGTCATTCTAGGCAACCAGTGGTCCGTTTTTAACTAAAAAAACCCCAGTGGATTCAGCAACCTAGTTGTACAGCTATCTAAACTAGGCAACCAGTGGTCTGTTTTTAACTAAAAAAACCTCAGTGGATTCAGCAACCTAGTTGTACAGCTATCTAAACTAGGCAACCAGTGGTCCGTTTTTAACTAAAAAAACCTCAGTGGATTCAGCAACCTAGCTGTACAGCTATCTAAACTAGGCAACCAGTGGCCCGTTTTTAACTAAAAAAACCTCAGTGGATTCAGCAACCTAGCTGTACAGCTATCTAAACTAGGCAACCAGTGGCCCGTTTTTAACTAAAAAAACCTCAGTGGATTCAGCAACCTAGCTGTACAGCTATCTAAACTAGGCAACCAGTGGCCCGTTTTTAACTAAAAAAACCTCAGTGGATTCAGCAACCTAGTTGTACAGCTATGTAAACTACGCAACCAGTGGACCGTTTTTAACTAAAAAAAAAACAACAACAGTGAACTAAGCAACCTAGTTGTACAGCTAATGTAAACTGGGCAAACACTGGCCCGTTTTCAACTCAAAAAAAACATCGGTGGATTAAACAACCTAGTTGTACACCTCTTATAAAGTCAGTATGATTAGAATAGCACGTAAATAGCACTTACGAAAACATAAACACTTCAAATATCAATTTAAAATTCACATTAAAAACCTTAAACATCGAAAGATTCGTTAAAAAAGAACACTTACCTCTATTTTTTTGGTAAATAACCGCTCAGAAATGTCCCCAACACCCACCGGCTTATAACGTACTATATTTCTAACAAACACCCACAAATTCTTTTCTTATATTAACATAACACATTTCATTCCCTTCCATCAATAACGCAAACAATTTCAAATTCCCAAACCTGACGAAACACGTATTCTTTATGGTTGCCAGTCACAACTACCACCGGCAGTTGGCGGTGCATCGCTCACTCTCGCGTCAGATTGTTCGCCAATGATTTGTAAACAAACCATTGACATGTAAACAAAGCACCGTATACGGAATATAGTCCGAAATAAGCATTAATTTCTAAATAAGTGGATGAGCTACTAATTATTGCTACCTTGGGTAGTCTCATAATAGTTGCATAGATGGCGTGCCAAATTTTTGAGTGCATATAGTACAGTGTTCTATGAGGGGTTTTTTTTTTGAAGGGGGTGGGTGAGGAAGGGCAACCATTACATATTTTTGAAATTATCTAAGTCATGAAAATTCACTGGAATATTAAACTTTATTTATTCATTAGTATTTTTCATTAGGCATGACTTTTCAGAAATGTTTTGTTCGTTGATTATTACATCATATATTTTGCAAGAAAAATCTGAATTTTAACATTTAGCAGAATATTTAACAGTATGGATACTGAAAGTTTATGCCTTTCTGCTGAATACATTTACCCCATAATTGTAAAACAAACCCCAGACAGTAGGGTTGGCTGTCCGTCCAGGCTAATCGCAGACGTACGGTAACCCAAAACAAAGCTTGCATGCATTGCGGGAATAATTCTGTAAGCAGGGGCAGGTTTATTAGGCGAATTTCTTTTTTTTTAACGTCTATATACAAGAAAACATAAAACCAAAGCTACAATACACTTATCTAAACAGCTTATTAAAACCTTTCTACACATATTTCAAATGAAATATAATACAAATTGAACATAACCAAAACACTACCTCTACACTGCCCCCGCTTACGGAATTTATCTCGTACTTAAGTGATCACAACAAACCAGATACAGGATTAAGCACCCGGCAAGAAGCAGCACACTTGTTATATTTTGGCTCTGAATTCAATAAATGTGTGGAAAACATAAATCTTAAATAATATAAGGCGAAAAATTCACATCTAAATACTAAAACGATAAAAAATACACATACTTTTTTGATTGTCAGAAATCATATAGGCAGCTGCATGCGGCACAGTCGTATTTAAGCTCTAAATACAGTAAATTTGTGTTAATATTCTTATTAGGTCAAAACACATTTCAGAATTCACATATAAATAATAAATGAATGAGAAATATACAATACATACCTTATTGGGCTCCAAGAAGAGATTATGCAGATACGAATTCAGACACCTTCACCTTCTTGCTAGCCCTAACGCGAACGGTCGCGGATGCCGCTGTCGCTGTGTTGTGTTTCTCAATGGTTGGTTGGTTTATTTCGATCGCTGAACAGCGGAGAAAATACCGAATCATGGTGTAACTTCGAACCATACTTCAAGTTGAACCAATAATTCTTGTTTTTGTAAAAGTGATCGCACCATCTTTTGGTAACTCGGTTTACTTTTCACCAATGCATGGTACAACGTTGAACTGATAGTTTTAACAGTGTACATTGTGATCTAATTACTAATAACTACAGCACAACGTGTGGGTAAAAGTAACGCAATTAATTTTTTCGGTAGAGTTTGTAAATAAATAAACAAAATCTTCCAATTCAATTTTATTAAATTATACTTCTTTAATAAACTTTTTCACCACGTTATTTTTCTGTATTTAATCTCAGTATATCGAATCTATAAATACTGTACCGTGACGAGAAGTGTAAACTTTGCGCAATCACTATGTAAACGCCCGGGTAAATAATAGTAAAAAAATTGCTGCAATTTTCATTCAATATGCCCTCTTTACTTTTATTGAATTCCCCCTCGAGGCCAGTGAATCGCTACTAATCTGCAAATAACCGCCTGCGGACCCCAGGATTTTAAGTAGGGCCTAATTTCCTGCCATTCATCGAGAAAAAAACGGAGGGCTGGAGCTTCACTGTTTGCTCGCTAGACACATACCCCCTCCCGTATGCGGCCCCAAACGGCCACACAATAGTTGGTACAAGATCCCGACAATGGCTACAGAGAAACGGGCACAGCAAGCGGCAAAATCGCAACATTGTATCGGCACCCGAGATTACAGGCGAGGGGCGCTTAGGAAACTTTTTTCAAGTCGGATCAGCGCTGCAGGAAATCTTGTATCCCAACAAAGTACCTTTTATTCGGAAGCGATAAGAATCTCTTTTAAGGTGTTTCCATATTGGTTAACGAAGCGAGAAATATACAGAGGTGGCGACAGATATTGAATGGACATAATACAGCCCGGCACGCTTGCGGCAGAATTGATTTTGAAACTTTTTTTTTTTTTCAATACTTCATAAAAATAGGCCCAAACACACTCTATTCATCTACCTGCTAGAGTAAGTTTTCATCTTTGCACGTAAGATCTAATTCGTAAAGATTTTAAGCAATGGTATGCACGACAATTTTGAAAGTACTCTCTAAAGAACAGTAGTAAACAATTTTAATTACACTCTTGCATATCAAGAAACCTTATCCTTTCTTTTTTGTACTTAGTTCTTCAAAAATACAAGTGACGCTAATTAGGTTTGTCTTTAAACAAAATTTACGTATGGCTTTTTAGCAATGAGTGTTCTTAATTTAAAATCTGACCATATTTGACCGTTTTACAAATTTACAGAATTGAAATAAGACTTGCATTACAAAATAGTTGCGCAATGTTCCTCAACTGTTGCTCTGAAGTTCTCGCGTCATATCTGATAATTGTTACTGCGTTCAAAATGCAAGCAAAGCTTTCTCGTAAGAATATATTGTTAAATGCGTCAGCCAAATGGAAGTGGTTCTGCATTCAAAGACAAGCGATATAAACAACTCCTTACATATCTTTTGATGTTCTGAAATTCGTAGTTAGAGTTCATACGTTATTTACTAAATTCACAAGATGCTGGATTTAATGAGATTTGAGTCTATTTGCAAAACTTTCAAACACAAAATGACAAGACTTGCATCATGGTCACCGTGTGTTATTTTAACATTAACTAAAACAATATATATATATATATATATATATATACATATTATTTTTTAAGAGTGTTTGTTAATTAGAAATTTTAAAGCATATTTAAGTTCTCTTCAATATCTCCGAGAAGTGTCTATAAGTTTTCAATTATAGAGCTGACAAAACACAATCAGAAAACTTTTATCACAATATTCTTAAATCTTACGATGGCTATGAATGAACACCTTTAAATAAACTTAAGTGCAGAGAATAATTTAGAATAATTAATTCAGAATTTAATTAAGAATTTAATTAAGAATTTCAGAGAAATGTATTTATTCCTTCATGCAAGTACATGAGCTAAGCCTTACAAGGGTAATTTTTGAACTTTTAGATGACATATGTAAGAAAGCAATGCGTTGAAAAATCTAAACTCTAAAGTAACATGTTTAAAGTGTAACATTCTGAAATAATCACCAACAACTCCTAAAACAACAGCTTTCAAATGTGGGACACTGAACAAGTATTTAAGAGTAAATATAACATCATTGCAAAAATACCATCTAATTGAAACTTTGAACCCATATAAATGTAAGACAAGAATATGTCGACGATCGATGATATAAACTACATCGTTATTGATATATTCTCGTGGTAGAAGCTTCACATATCCAATATTAGTTTCTGTTAAAATGTAGAGAATGGCATAATCCGATAAATATTTATTAAACGTAAATATTAATCGTATATTTTTCGACATATTCATGTTTATAAATGCTTGTAAACAAGAATATATCGATGATCGAGGATATCAACTATATTATCATAAATATATATTGGTAGAAGTTTCACGAATCCAATATTAGTTTCTGTCAAAGTGTGGAGAATGACATAATACGATAGATATTCATCGTATATCCGTCGACATATTCTTGTTTATAAATGTCTCTAAACAAGAATATGTCGAAGATACGAAGATTGAGGATATCAATTACATCGTCATCAATATGTAAGTCTGACAGAGGTTCCAGATATTCAATATTAGTTTCGGTTAAAATGTGGAGAATGACATATTATGATGTCGATATTATTTTTCGACATATTCTTGTTTATAAATATTTGTAAACAAGAATATATCGACGATCATGGATATCAACTATATCGTCGTAAGTATATACTTTTCGTAGAATTTTAACGAATCCAATGTTAATTTCTGCTAAAGTGTGGAGAAAGATATACACAATAAATATTTATTAAGCATAAATATTCATCAAATATTTTTCGACATATTCTTGCTTATAAATAACTGTAAACAAGAATTTGCTGCACTCGAGAGTATCAGCACAAGAGAATATCAACTACATCAATATATACTTTTGGTAGAGGTTTCACACATCCGATATTACTTTCTGTTAAAATGTGGAGAATGACATAATACGATAAATATTTATTAAACCCTTTACCTCATGCTCTGTGCTAATAAAAGGCATCTTCTCCAGCCCTGGCATCATCAGCTTATTTTTGTTTATTTACCTGCAGGGAGTCCTACCGACATACAGCACTCGTCTTCGCAGCTGGAATTGTCAAGTGGGAGCAGCAAGCAGCAAGATCCTGACAGCGGATCGGAGGAAGGTCCCAAAAAGAAGCACCGGAGGAACCGGACGACTTTCACAACATACCAGTTGCACGAACTTGAAAGAGCGTTTGAAAAATCACACTATCCCGATGTATACAGCCGAGAAGAGCTAGCAATGAAAGTTAATTTGCCCGAAGTCAGGGTTCAGGTAAATAAAAAAAAATTTTTGTTTTTGTGATTATATTTTTCCTCCGGGTAGCTTTTGTATGTGTTTGTTTTACTTAAGTCAGTGTTATGCTTATAAAAGCACACAACCATGGTTTGTACAGCACTTTCCTTTCAAAGTTCATCTGTATTTATTTGAACAGACACGATATGTGTTGATAAAGTATAGTGTGATACTCAGAATGTCTAATGAGTATTTTATGACAAATTATTAATGTGTGATATAATCATAACGCTTTCAACTAAAAGAAATGAAATTTTTTTTTAAATCTAATTATATAAATCATAGCCTTTTGATACAATCAGATTAATGTTTGATAAAAATTAACAATTTAATACCTAGGAACAGCAGATGCAATAAAACCTCCGGCAGTCAGACAATCACGGTTCTGACTGAACGTGCCTAATTTATTATGTTGCTTAACTTGTGCTGCAACATTTTAATGTTGTGAGCACATTCTGTTATCCAAAAATGTGTCAACTTATAGAAGGTATCAAAGAAAAGAGGTTTCACTGTGATATGTAAAATTAAAACTGTATTTCCTCCACAAGATCAAGAAACGGCCTAAGATACTTTGACGTTTTCTAAATAATTCTAAAGAAAAGAATCATCAAACGTTCTACTCGTGGGAAAAGTAATTAAAATTTTTATGATGTTTCTTGTAAACAATAATGAAACTATTTTCGCTTTAGAACTAACTGTATGAATTACTTTCTTAAAGGCTACAAACGTAAATAACACTTTTTTGTTGTTGTTGAGAAAAAACAGAGTTTTGTATTATGCGATTTAAAATAATAGCTCTTGGAAATAATAAAATTGGTTTAATTTAAAAAAAGGAAATATGTGCATAAAGGAAAATATTTCACAATTTCTAAAAGCGAAATATCACACAAGAGATCTTTTTTCTAGAAATTATCCTGGAAAACCCTTCAAGTGTTGTGAACTTGTATATTTATTCAATTAAAAACACTTTTCGTGGTGGAAGTATGCCTATTTTAAACTGCTGCGCAAATAAAGGCTATGCTAAAGCTTTTTCGGATTCATTATTAGATTACGATATTTAAAACTCAAATTATGAACTCAAAAAGTTCTTATTTAACATTTTCGGTATTGAAATTCCCAGGAAATCATTTTAGACGAGAAAATTTTTAACAATAATAACAATACCAGTTATAAGCGTTCATTTTTCTAATTATTCCCTTTTGCATCTCTCAAGACAATTTTTGAAAGGTTTTTGTTTTTCTCAAACTTTTACTCCGTTTGATAAAAATTATTCATGTCTAAAAAAATAAAGACATGTCGATGCAAAGCTTCTATCGATAAGCATTAATCCAGAAATGTAATGTTAATTAATAAAAAACGATGAGGGTGGTGTCTCCAGTTATAGCCACCTTACGCTTTTTAAAGATTCAAGAACTTTTTTCAGCATTTAAAAAATATCGAAAGACTTTGGAAATAATATACAATATATTTTTGAAGTGTGCCGTATAATTATGTATAATCAAATTACTTTTAAGAACATACTTTATTTAATTCAAATTATTAAATATTTTTCTGACACTTTTCCCTGTATATGGGTACATCTGTCGCCCAGTTATGGCCATTTAAAACTATAAGTGAAAAAAAATTTAAAAATTATGAAAATCTCAAATATACTACTTAATTTTGATAAATTTAATGGGAAAATATAATACAAATGTAGAATTTTTCGTCACTTCCCCCCCCCCCCCCATGTAGACTGTTCAACAATTTAAAAAAAAAAAAAAAAGAACTGAATAATCAACATATATGAAATAAAAATATTCGAAGACATCAACTGTGTCAGGAAACATGTTTTACAGAATAATCCCTTTTAAAATAGGTTGAGATTCGGATAATTTTCCGATAGCATCAAATATGCTGATTGTAAAAACGTCATTTCTGATGTAAGCTAAACAAGGTTTTTTTTTTTTTTTTTTTTTTTTTTTTTACACTCTTTAAACACTTAATCTGAAATTCGTCTGAAGAAATAATTTTTAAAATTGTTGCAACATAACAATTGGCTCTCTTTGTTTTTGAATATTTTACAATGTCAAAGTCTCCTGGTGTCATATTTAACTGTTGCATTCAGTTACACTGGCTTCTCACTAGGTTTTGGTTTATTGTCATCTGCATTAGTTTTGTTTTCTATCCAATCTTCTGATGAATTTTTACCATTAATTTTTCATTTTATTTTTTATTTAGTTTCATTTGCTGATTCTTTATTCGCAGAGCTTTCTTCTCAGTCTATCGTTTTCTTACTTTTTTGTAATTTTAAATCCACATTTGTCATTTCTTCATATACAAGTCATTAATTCTTAGAACCAGTTGTGCTATAACAAATGTCTAACTTTTTACCTCTTTTCTTCTTTTTAAAAGCAAAATTTTTACATCCATAATACAAATTTTTAGAAGCTTTTGGGAATTTTATTTAATGTTTAACATAAACAATGACTAAATACAATATTATAATTGGATGTACAGACTTTTAAACTTTTTATCAAGCATAATTTAATATTATGTGTCAATATTTTTCGCACTAAATAACCATTATTATAATTTAAAACTTATATCGACTTTTAAATATCAATACCATTTTAAAACATTGGTTACAAGTAAATAAATTATATAAACAAATATTGACCATACCTGATACATCATATAATCCAGTTAAATGGTCATAATAGGAAAAATTGTTTTTATATAGACACCAGTTACGACAACCATATTTATTTCTAAAATTTAAAATTTGCACTTATTATAATTGAAATAATGACTCAATATGCTTTTGTCTTACCTATAAATGTTGAAAAGCCTTCCAAATATTCATAGATTTTATGGATTGAAGCTGAGGCAAATAGATGATGATTAAGCAAATTGTTAAGGAACTCTTTGTATACTGCTGACCAACATAAAATGAAATAGCATGCCTTCTTTTTGCATGTTATTACCAACTAATCACAGCCCACTTAAGGGTGGATTGTTTATAGCATGTTGTAGTTTTCAGCTTGATTTATTAGCTTATGTTAAAGCTCAGAAAAATCATAAAATTTTTGAAAGTGCCCATAACAGGGGTAAAGACTATTACTTGGAACACCACCTATATTTCAAAATTCCGAAAAATAAATTTTATTGTTTTTTCCTGCAATTCATAGTTTATCCTGTGTAAATATGCTAGAATGCGCTGATTTATTCTCATGTTTCATATAAACTGAAGAAATTGCAACCATTTATTTTCAAATCAAATAATGTTAACGTAATGCGTTAAAAAAATAATATTTTCCTTCTTATTTTATTTATCTATATATTTTTCTTCAATTTCACGAATTAAAGTTTCAGTTAAACGCAAAATGTTCAGTACACAGCCTCTGTGCAAATGAAACTTTTTAAGTTGCGCAGCACATTAAGTTATTTGATTGCAAAACAAACATTCCAATTGAAAATTAATGGAAACTGATTGCTTTGGGGATTTTTGTTGCGAATAAAATTACTTGCGAATAAAAATACTTGTTCTACCATTTTATGAGATAAAATTGATAAAGTATATATCCTGGGAAATTAAAAGCTAATCTCTACAAAGTTGTTACATGAAATATGCTAACCATTGCTTATTCATTAACTGGATACTAATTATTTTCTGAATACAAGACAACTTTTTTAAAACTGTTTATGGCATTCTAAGAGATTTACGAGAGTCTTTCGATAAAAATTGGATGTTTCATTTTCGCAAAGTAATTGATGTTCACAAATTAATACAATTAGTACAGGATGTTGAGTGGATATTTTGTGGGGTTTTAATTTCTCTACAAGGATTTTTCAAAACTATACGAGAGCTGTCTGCCTAAGGAGGGATGCCTTTTTGAGGAGTTCTAACTCATATTCATGTTATATATGGAGAATACCACCCATAATTCCAGAACGGCTTACTAGATGATTAAAATATTAAAAAAATACTTTATATGCATAAAAATATCATTGAAAATTTAATTTACACTCGAATGTTTTTGAGAGAGTTTACAACTATAATTGAATATCATACATATCTTACATACAGCTGACATAAAGTACACATAATTAAAAGAATAATAGAATGTATGAAAATTCCCCAGTTCATATTTTATTTTAGTTTGCTCGTGTACTTTAAAAGAAAACTTACAAAATTAGTGTAAATAAAAATGATGTGATAATTTTTCATGAAGGATCAAATTAGAGAATTAAATTTTGTTTTCTAACGACATCCCCGTGCATTCAGTATAATTACAACCCAAATAAATTAGAAGAAAGTATACAATCTGAAAGATGATTTAATATAATAAAAATTATTTCTTTACATTTTTTGTAATTTTTTTTCAATTTTAAGAAATATTAATGAGTTATAACTTGATATATAATTTATCTCTTAAGTTCATTCTATTTAAATTTAATTGGAAAGAATCTTTTGATATAGTCCCTATTATGTTATTAAAATATTCGTTATAAGTAAAATATAAATTAAATTTCATATAAATTTTCTAATTATTTATATATTCAAATATTAAGAAGCGGTTTACGTAATAACGTAATTTTTTACAATACTTATCATGATAAATAAAATACTTTTCATTCTTGGTTGATATTTTCTTCTGCTTTTCTCTTGGTTTTACAGTATTTTAATGCGAATGAGAAACGAATAAAAGGAAATAGTTAATTCCTATTGCTTCTTCATGTTGATTTTTTTAAATATCTGACTACATAACATTTTTAAAAAGATGCCCCCCCCAAAAAAAAATAATATAATGTACATAATATAATATATTAAATAATTAAAAATAAAATAAAACAATATATAATATAATATATACTATATGAGAAAATTAAAAATATTGAATACTCTTTTTGCCTGTCCGTCGCTCTCTCTCTTAATTATTGGGTTTTATGCATAAAATTGTTTCGTTTTTCAATAATGTGATAATAAAATAGCACAATTGGAAGAATAGCTTAGTCTTATATTTTCAATAAAATATTATTTAAAACTTTAAAATCATTTTTCGTTTAGAGAAAAATAAAATCTTTATTATTTATTCGCGTAAAGGTAAGACTGTCTGAAGAAAGAAAGCAAGGGCGAAGAAGACAATAAAAACAGAAGTAATATTTTAAAACTTTTTTCTTCGTTTCTTTCTTTTTTTATTTTTTTTTTTTTATCGGAAGTAAAGCCTGTTTGTTTTACGCTCATTCTATTTCCAAGCGGCGGATGGGGCAGGGGATGACTATCTATTTCTTACATTTCTTCAAAATTAGGACTTTTTTTTATATAAAAATAAAATATATCTTTCTGGTTATTTACTCAGCGCTCTCGGGCCAATAAATAGACGTACATCCACTTTTCTTCATTTCATTTCCTATACCGTAAAAACAGGGAGCATGGGGGATATATCTTTCATTTGTCTTTGTGAACATGTCTTCTCCCTTAAAGATTTCAATGGCAGAAACTTAATCTTTGCCGCTGATTTTACGTACTTCATATATAGTGTTGGTACTATTGGTTTTGTTGTGTACAAAGAGGAGCTGCCTTAATCCGGTATCCGAAATTCGTTTGGTTTAGGGAGAGATATCCGAAATTGTAACTTTATTGCTTTGAATATAGTTATTTGCTCAGGCCTGTATCGTAACTTAAGTTCATTGAAAAGTGAAATACCCTTAGATGCGTTCGTAGTAGGATGGATGTGTGCGGGGTGGGTGGAAATCGAGGGCGTAGGATATAAGCGTGGTGCACTCATAAACATTTGTATTTAGGGAATGTATAAAGAGGGTGCACAGCGTTATTAGATTCGCGAATGGGCATAGTTTTAGTTGTAAAAGTGGTTTATACATGGATAAATTAATAGGCGTGACAATAAATAATAGTCCCTGGTAGCGTAATGTCGAACCTCTTGGTTCTATCTTTTTTAACCATACATTAATAATTCAAAACATCTTACTTCTTCAGCTAATTTATAATACTTCTATCTATTATAATAATTCCTTTTATTTCATTGTAATTTAGAGTATTTCTTAGAAACATGCCGATGTTATAATTATTTTCTATACAGTTTATCTGCTTAATTTTTACCATCAGGATAATGAATCTAAGACTTCCACTATACAAACATTTTTCAGGCTTTATTATCTACAAACTACTACATATGAATATTAACGATTTCTAAATAGTTTTAATTCAGATCACTTCTTCTGCAGTACACATAATATTCCAAGGAAAAAAAACTTATGACTGCAGTACACATAATATTGGAAGAAAATCTTATTGGAAAATGCAAGTAGATGATTACAACCAAATAAAGTTTTTGAGTTGTTTTAAAACGAGCACAGTAATGTCCAAGCGCATAAAAATAGTTATATTATAAATAAATTTAATAAAAATCGATTATTCATACAGAGTTTGACCAATTTTTAAAAATTTTTTGACATTGATTTATCTCACTTACTAGATCATCTCATCCTTATCAAAGTTTCAGGAAACCGCTACTTTTTCTTCTCTCGGAGTATCATTTTACTAATTTTATCCACATTTGATTTTAATAAATTTCTGTAATGTGCTTATTAACCTTACAAATACTTGATGAATTCGATGATCTTAATCATGAACTTTTTCTGGTTTCACGCTTAAGTATAACCTCTCTGGCACAAACTTGTCTGCTTTAAATAATATGAGTTGCCAATTAGCTTATTTATGCGAATTAATTACATCGTGAACGATCTTTTGCACCAAACATTCAGATATAGATTATATGAGACTTCAAATTTAAGCTTATCATAAAAATATACATGTGGAACCTCCGAAAACTGGACGTGGGTCCCGCAAAAATACCCCTTTACGGAGATGCCCAACTTATCGAGGCGTATATAAATGTTTCAAACAATTCTGTTCCTCAGAAGATTGTCCAATTCAGGGAGTTGTCCAACTTATGGGGATATCTAAGTTGGACTGTTTTACTGCATATTAGTATTTCAGTAATTAGAATTTTGCACAAACACATGCCTCTCCATTTTTCAACAAGGTGCTCAATATTTTCTTGTGCTTAATTTACTACTATGGAACTAAGTAATTTGTTCTTTTTCACTTCCAGGTTTGGTTCCAAAATCGGCGAGCGAAATGGCGACGCCAGGAGAAACTTGAAAGCCAAAATGCCTTAAGAACATTGGGGCATGTTCCTAGTGAATTTGCAGGATCTGGCGGAAGGCCACAGTCGCCCATCACAAGTCTAGCTACTGCATTAGGCCCTTGTTCCTCCCCCACATCAGTGGTCACACCTACAGGACACAGCCAGATAGCATTAGATCCTTGGTCCCTCACTGCTCCACTGCTAGGTTCATCTCTGGCTGCTGGTCTTCCGGGGTTTCTGAACAGGCATCCTTCAGTCTATCCCAGTTATTTGACTCCAGCAGCTCCTACGACTTCTCTGACTGTTCCTTGTTCGATGGGAGAACTTGCTACTGGTACGCCATCTGGCCCTTTAGATCACCCTGGACCTGTTAACTTATCTCTAGGACCAACGGATCCTAAGTCGGAAGAAAGTTTGGATGCCAGAAGTTCGAGTATAGTTTCGTTACGCATGAAGGCTAAAGAACATGTCGAATACCTCAATAAAGGTCTAGCTATTATGTAATTACTAATGCATTATATATACCTTCGATAAAACATAAAATTTCATTATAAAACGTGTATATAATTTTTCTATGAATGAAATAAATGGATCGAAGCTTCTCAAAAGAACTGAGTGGAATAAAACGTGTAAAAAAAATCTTCCAAATAGTGAAAGAAATGTTTAAATTATTAGAAAAGTACTATTTTCCTATCAAGAAAATTGGTGATCGTTTCTTCAATACTAAATATTTCTACAAAATGCCTACAAACATTATATGAGACATTTTTTATGACATATAATAATACTGAATGTAAATAAGTATATATAAAAGTTGTGAACATTTACAGAAATTGAACGCCTGCTTCCAAAATTTGAATGACTGAAACTCTAATAGGATTTAATATATCTGGAAACTGCAGAATATTTAATTTAAAAAATTCAAATAAATCTGCAGTGATGATGTGCAATTTTTACTTCCATTATTGAGTTGGGTAATTTATGAGACAATTTTTAACAATTCTAAGAGAACTTAACAATTTAAAGAGATGTTGGTGGAACTCTTTTAAAGAATAACTAAATTTATCAATGGCTTTATTATAAAAACTGAAGAATCTTTTATATATATAAATAGCTATAAAATGTCTTTAAAATAGAAACTCGCAAGAAAATTGTACAATATTTTTATTCATTTGCCATCACACGAAGAATGCTTCTCTTGTAAGTGAGCAATGGAAGCAAAGATATTCTAAAACCTTATATGTAATTTGTGTAATAAAATTATTTGTTTAACAGTGTCTACTATTAAATGTGTTATTTCCATATTGGCATGATATGTAATTAATTAAGGCATACATAACAGATTGAAAGTAATGTCACTACGAGAACTGAATGTAGGCTTAGACCAGTTTCTATTTAAATCATATAAAATGTTAAACAGATATTTATTAAATAAAGTATGTTTTATACAGTATTTAAGTACACCAAATGAATCCTCAAATGTTAAATGGTTATTTTTCATAACACTTGAGGCAAAATTAGAGTAACGCTTAATGTAAAAATAATGTTGGATATTGAGATGACAAAATTTATAAAAAATGCATCTTTTCTTTTTTTAAGTTCCCGTTCTTTAATAATGAAAAAAATGTGTACACCTTCATTATAATCATCATACAAATCCTGTAAACATCATGTTTTATTTATTTATTTATTTCATCATCTTCAACACATAATAATTAAGTCAAAAAGCATTCTTTTTAAAGATGAAATAATTAAAACATTGTAAAGTAGCACACATAAAAAGTACTTATCGCTCTGCAATAAGTAATTTTAAGTACCTTTAGGTGAATAAGTTCTGCGATAAGTAAACGATAAGTATCTTTTCGTGTGTTATTTTACAAAGTTTTAAGTATTCCAGCATTTTAGAATAAGAATGTGCTATCAAAATTTCGAATTCAAGATGCGAATTGGTAAGTCAGACTTTGCTTCATAGTTACATATGATGTTTGCTTCATATGTAACTATGAAGCAAAAGTTACATATGAAAAATGCTATGGTTTTTTGCTCTCAATTGTGAACATGCAATGAGATTAGTCCGTTTACATTACACTCCCAGAAATTATCACTTCACTTTTAATTCTAATAGTCGAAACGATGATAAAGATGCACAGTATGCGTGAAATTATTGAAATAATTGTGCAAGAGAAAAATGAAATACAAAAGCTGGTTTTGCCACGTTCCTGTGAGAAAAAGAGAGAGAAAAAGGAAGCGACTAATTAAAAAACACAATGATTTTGAATAAGTCATTTATTTCATTCAAATCCCAAATAAATTTAACTAAAACCCTGTTACAAGAAAGAAAGTTAGTTTTAATTAAATTGAGTCCAATAATTTGGTCAACATCGTACATCAGAAAATCGGCTAATGATGTAATATATCGTATTACATATACAAACAATGACAGCTACACTGTTAATAAAAACAGTTAACATTTCACCATTAAATGGTGCTACATTAGCTTCAACCTTACTATGGAGAAACCTTGAACCATAATTTGGAGCTTAAAATAATCAATGGAACCAAATTATGGTTCAACGTTTCTCCATAGGAAGGGTGCAGCTAATTAAGTTCCATTGTTTGGTGAAATGTAGAACTACTTCTATTACATATACGACGATATGTAACGATTGGTGTACGATTAAACTTTTACTGTTAATATATACGGATTATTTATTTTACTTTACTTTAATTTTTTATATTTATTTATAAATTTCCCCCCACTGATTGCAAAAACTTTAAAAATCATAAAATGTCCATCCTCAAGTTTCGATAAGAAATCATCCCAACATTAAAGGAATGTTTTAGTCTAAATTAAATTGCAATCTGTGCAAAAACATCTATTCAGAAATGAAAAACTGAACGGAAGTTAGTGAAAAACTGGCTGCTGACAGCACAGGTTTATACTTCACTTTGAAATTGTAACACACTTTGAACCTGTAAATATAAAAGTAAATTAGTTTATAATTTCTTACAAATCTTTCGGCAGGAAACGTGCATTACCTAACTTATGTTAAGAGTCAAGAATCACAATTTGAGATAAATAAATAAATAAATAAATAAATAAGAGTAATCTTGACAAAACTTGTAAAATGAAAGATAGAAAAAAAAGTAAAGTCACAAATGAGCAGTACTTGAGCTTACTTGGAAATCAAACACTATAAGGAGGAAGGAAGAAACAAACAGACAAACAAACAAAAAGATAAATATGTGAGATTTTTATGCTATTTTTGTTTTGTGCTTGAATACATTTATGTACGGATGCCTATACGTACAGATATACATATTATACATATATGCATACATATATACATACATATATACTCGTAAGTTTAGCCATTTTGCTATTATTAATGACTATGTCATTTTATCTCTCACACCTTTATTGAAAATGTGACATAAAAATGAGACACGAAAATGCGACATAAAAGTAAGAATAAATGTCCGCTGAAAATGTTAGTATGTGTTACGTAAACCACCGATTTCTATAAGCTGCGTAAGGTTGCATTTATTTGATAAAATGATTGCTTAAAAATTTCATCCGTTTTGTAAATGTTATATGAGAATGTGGCAATAATGTGTGGATAAAATAAAATGTTAGTATGTGTTACGTAAACCACCGATTTCTATAAGTTCCGTAAGGTTGCATTTATATTTAAATACTGTTAGTTCACAACAGCTTTAATCTATTGTTACAATATTTCGTAAGCTATAGAATATGTCACATGTATTTTTCTATAAATAGGTTACAATCATAAAAAATTCAACCTAGGCTTACCAGGCGAAATACACGAAAGAGGAGAGATAAAATGACATAGTCAATTAATATCGTTTTAATATGACAATATTGGAACTAAAAAATTAGGGAGGTTCAGGGGGGGGTCTCCCCCTGACGAGGCTCGAACAGCAGAGTTTCTTTTATGATATATATTTTTTTGCTTTTATTCATGCCTATATTTTGAGATAGCAAAAGTAAACACATAAAATACATTCAACTTAAGTTTGCAACGTTTATAAAGTTTTTTTATTACAATTACTTCGATATAAAAATATTTTTTATATTGTTTATACTGCATTAATTTATGACAATGTTAAGTATTATCTTTGAACATGTGTATGTGCATATTATACACTACATATGTATGGATATTCCTTCATTAAAATACATAATAAGTTCATGTTAATTAACAGTTTTATTAATCTGTTCCAATTATTTAACCGCTAAAGTGAATTATTAATGGTTCTAGCAAGTTCCCTTCTTTTTGTTATAAACTCAAACGACCTTTTATTCGTTCTTTTTTTTTAAATCCCGACATTTTGATAATCTGGATAGGGTCCCATAAAAATTAATAAAGATTATCAACGCTCTGTTTTGTATAGATGCAAGAACCACAGATAATAAAATACTAAGTTGCTTTAGTAAAATTATGAATGCAAACGCAGCAATTGCGGTTTACTATTACATTGTATTGTATTAATGCAAACCTACACGAGGAACATTTGCCAGGGGAGGGGGGGCTGCATTGGGCGAAGGACTTTTTAAGGGTTTATAAAGCATATTAACGTTGTATATGAAGAAAACCACTCAAAACTCACGATAATTAGATCGGAAGTCTAGCGATAGGCCAGAACCTGAAACTATACACTTCAGCCTTCTACTATGTTCAGTGTGAATACTATTTACTCGCATTATCAACTCGATTATGATAAGGTGCGGTATTATTCGAAAAAGACATTAAATAACAGGTCACTAGCAGTATAGGATGATATAGCATTGAAATAAACACTAATTATCGCTGTACTGAGGAAAATTCTTCTATTATTATTATTATTATTATTATTATTATTTACCTTTGGTTGTTTGTTCATTTCATGGTAATTTTGCTGCGAACAAAGCATTTTGTTTCTGAAATGCATAACATTTTATCTGTAAAGAAAACAAGTTACAGGCGAAAATCTCTCTTTCTATGTCTACAACAGATTTACTTCGCCAAAAAGTCCGAGCAGTATAAGATGATATAGCATTGAAATAAACACTAATTATCGCTGTACTGAGGAAAATTCTTTTATTATTATTATTTTTTATTTTTTTTACCTTTGGCTGTTTGTTCAGTGCATGATAATTTTGCTGCGAACAAAGCCTTTTGTTTCTGAAATGCAACATTCTATCTGTAAAGAAAACAAGTTACAGGCGAAAATCTCTTACTATGTCTACAACAGTTTTACTTAGCCAAAAAGTCAGATCTCGCACCATACTTTAAGAGAAAAGCCTGATTCTGTAAGAGTGGTTCATTAGATTCCCTCTATAAACTGTTGAAATCAAATCATTCAGCTTTAATAAAACAATGAAAGCCTCGAATTTCCATAAAAGTCTGTATTGCTCGAAAGGATAAGATATTTAAAAATAAGGAATGCATACTATTTACTCCCATTCGTAACTAAAATTTGAAAATGAAACAAAATTTAGTGTTGTGGTAACGCTTGTCAGCTTAGGTTTACATTTCAAATAACCTTGCTTTTCAAATTTATAGTCAGATTTTATGTTTGTTTGCTTGGACCCGGATTTAGAGTTTTATTTATTTATTTATTTATTTATTTCGTCTAACGAATGCAAGCCTTACTGATTATTTTATTATGGGGTCCACTCAAACCAAAGAAAAGTTACAAATGCAGAATTTGTTTATACTGAAGTAATATTTTAAAGATAAATTGAGCAGTTGTTTTTACAGAAATAGTGAAGTACAAAAACATTATTTTTGGTTCTAAAATAAAATGGAGCTTGCTTTTTAAATGTATAAAAAAAAATACTGTCTTAACTGAATTAGAGTTTAACAAAATTCTGGAGAATTTTAGTAGCATATTAAGGTCACCAATTCAGGTTCTGTAAAAAAAAAAAAATCTAGTTTTCCTTGATAATATAAAATATTCTAGGATGCTTTAAGCTGCTCAGTCTCACCCAGTTATTAAAGTGTATTTAAAATGTATTTTTTGTTTATGTTCTGCACGTTCCAATATTTGAAGTTTGTATTAACTATTTGTTCGTCGATATCTAGTGATACTCTTTATTTTCTAGACTTATTACTGACGGTTGAAACTGATTCAATAACTAACCAGTACAAGTGATTGCAAAATTATGGCGCATATCGTGAATCATATTCATCTTCAGTTTTTAATTACTGAAGTGTTATTGTTATTTTTTGGGGTGTGTGTGTGTGTTCATTTCTTATTTTAATACTTAATGCAAATTAAGACTAAAATCAAACTAAATAACAGGCATTCCTTTAGACGAACATTTTGCTCAATTATAAACCTTGCTTAGATCATTTCAGCTTTTAAGTTAGCCCTTCCCCCCAAAAAATTACATTGCTATAGGGTATAATTTTACTTTATTAAACACAATCACACCTTCCTGAACTGGACACTTTTATGAGGAACGGAATATGATCACAATATTGAAATAATATTCCATAAGTGTGATACCTCTGGAAGTTGGACACTTTTTGGGGAAACCGCAATTGTCCTTCAGAGGTTTCAATTTTGTTTAGGTCAAATTAGTTTTCTTTTTTGATTAACCTGTCTCCAAAAAACTTTCTGTATACGCTAATGCCTTCAATTGCCTTCATACGTGAATGCGCATGCTTTAATATGTTTTTGCTGACGCTTAAATAAATAACATAATTACTGGGTTTTATTTATGAAAATTTCCAGAGAATAGACAAGACATTTAGCAGTCCATGAAAAATTAAAGGATTCTCATTTTCAATAGCACAAAATAAAAGTATACTTAAAACATAATATCTACAGATCGCTTAACGGTTTAATCACTTGAAGGAACATCAGTAACAATAACCGGAGAATTAAAGTTAATGTGCGATGCAAGTCAGATTAAGATCTTATCTGCGCTCGAGTTTAGAAAGATTCTTTTTTCAGCAATGTCACGATGCCGTGATTAATGCTAATTTCATTTTCGTTTGGTTGAAATCTGAGAGCATAATACTCTACAATAACCTAAAGAAGGATTACTTTAAAATCAACTCACGAATACAACAGCTTCAGACTGAGAGGAATTAAATTATAAACATATAGTTTACTTAAAGAGCTTGTAAGAAGCAAACACACACACACCAACACACACAATTTAACTATCAAAATAAATTTAAAGTTCTGAAAATCAACTCAGGAGTAATATATATATATATATATATATATATATATAAAATATATAATAGCTTACTTACGTAAAGTGAAATCCCAAGATAATCCCCATATATATATATATATATATATATATATATATATATATATATATATATATATATATATATATATATATATATATATATATATATATATATATATATTACTCCTGTGTTGATTTTCAGAACTGAGATTTTTTTTAATTTTTTCTTTCCTTAAGACTTATTACGAATATTAAATGAATGAAGCCAGCTAAAGGTAAATTAAGTAAGGTCATCCTTTAGCGGAGAATCACCGAACTAACCATATCAATCCCTGGAACTTGGTATTGGATATAACCCAGACTTATTTGACTTACATCTATCTAACCCTATTTTGTGTATTGATGCAAATAGATTTATAGTTAAATAAAACTTAATTTATAATGGACTTGAATATTAACTTAGAATTTCTTTCTTTGCTTAAGTCCTCGGTCATTTTACATATACGTATATATATATATACTAGCAGAGTACCCGGTCTTCGTACGGGAGGAAGCCGACATTTTTTTCTAAAAATTGTAATTAAAATTTATTCAGTCTCAACAGAACTGACAGAGCGACTTTAATATTATTTTCAAATCAAATAATCAAATTAGCAATACATTGCTTATTAATTCTTAAGGTTATTCTTTTAAGAAATAGTGAAACTTTAGAACAGTCGAGGAAGTGTACTAGGGATACCCAAATGTACTAGGGATTCGAAAACATTTAGAATGTCTCTTTACGAGCTGTACTATGCACGATTGCAAACAATGATCCGTTACGATTTTTGATATATTCAAAAACAAAAAAAAAAAAAAAACTTTTATAAGGAATGTTGCAGTATTTCTCTAAACAAATGACGCCATTTTTGAAGGCAATTTCATGCAAGTCCATAGCGCATTTTGTAAAGAAGTGTTATTGATTTTTTCGAGTGATTAACATCAATAGATTTGTTTTTAAAACTATTTTTAAATTCTGTGACCTCTAGCGTTTTTATAAGTAACAGCCTTAAGGTTCTCCTTCTAAGAAATCATTCAAATTTAGAGTAGCTTTTTAAAGAATATAATTATTCTAGTGACTTGAAAAAAAAATTAGAATGTCTCTCTCTTTACAAGCTCCACTACGCACGATTTCAAACAATGAGCGTATAAGAGTCAAAAAACATCCAGAAGAATATCTTACTTAAACATACCAAATTTTATTGCAATGTTTACCTGAACGGATAACACTTTGACATGCACTTTGAAGGCACTTTTTGAACTTGATAATTTTTCTGAAAACTGCAAGAGACATATAGTTTTGTTGTTAATATAAGTCCATAATGCATTTGGTAAAGAAGCGTTATTGATTTTTTTCGAATTTCCCAGCATCATTGGTTTGTTTTAGAAGTTGTTTAAAAATCTTATGACGTCTGTTATCTATTAAAAGGCGTGATTTCGTCACATAAATACAAATAAACCAGCTATGGCAATCCCTTCAGAATTTTTAGAATACCTCTTTACAAGCTCTAGCTGTACTATACACAGTAATAAAAGATAAACCTACATCGGGTGCGAAACTTTCAGAAAATAATTTATAAAAACCGTAAATTTAACAGGATGTGTCATTGGGATGATTCGGATTTATTGTTCGAGAAATTTTGCCGTGCAACTCCATGTTAACCCTTTGAGGCGCTACCCTTTCCCAATGCTGAAAAAGGGCAGCCGTTGCCATCCTTCGACTTAGCTACCAGCAAGATGGCGGACGATCGAAACGTTCATCGCGTGCCACAGATCTAGAGACCCTTTTTTGACGACAGCTGGCTGTGCCGCACAGCCAGCTGGGTCAAAAAAGGGTCTCTAGATCTGTGGGACGCGATGAACGTTTCGATCGTCCGCCATCTTGCTGGTAGTTAAGTTGAGCGATGGCAACGGCTGCCCTTTTTTCAGCATTGGGCAATCTATCCAGCTGTTCTCGCATTCTTCCATTTTTCAGCAGATGTCAGTGCTGTTCCAAATAATCGTGACATTTTTTTAAGGGAAAGGACGTGCTAAAAAGTAAAGGATTCTCGTGGAGCTATGTCATCCGCAACTATTTTTATAGAAATGAAATCTATTCTTTGTTGCCGGCAACAGTCAAAACGTCAGAGCTTGGTGTTCCCAGCGCGTTAAAGGCTTAAAATGTTTTTAAAAAATTTTCATAAAGGACACTGTTGTTTCATTTATTATGGTAATTAGTGAGGTTTATGAAGAATCATCCTGAATATTTTAGAGTGCCTGGCGCAATTAGTTTACTTTTCTTAGTGTATAAAGCCTAAGAGGAATATTTACTTTCTTCGAACTACACCCTTAATCCCTCTAAATTCTAAATCATTATTATTATTATTATTTTTTTTTTTTCGCAGTCTCGGAATTTGAGAAAGCGGAAACTCTAAGAGGAGTTCGGTAGAGTAATAAGAGGGCCGCTTCTTTTGTCGAGCAGAAAAGCGAGAGGTAATTCCGTCGGCGCCTGCCCTCAATGCGCTGACCCCGAGGAAGCGAGACGGCCGCTTAGTATTTGTGTCCTGGAGTAGACAAAAATATCGACGCCTTGAAAGGGTTACAATTTACATTGTATTTCCTGGTAAGAAGGTCCCGAAAACTACTGTTGATTTTCATTGTTACTTGCAGACGATTTTCTTGTATATTCTCCAAGTTGTGGAATGACACAAGGCACCGACATGCGCCCTGAATATTATAACCCCATTTATTCCCCCTGAAGAAAGTGTTTATAATCATTAAGTGACTTACCTCCCCCCCGCCCTTCTCCCGAAAAAGAGAGAGAGAGATAGCCTGTACAGTACATTGCAGCTATAGTATATAAGTTTAGGTGACGTTTGGTTTATACTTGGATTATAGTTGTTACATTAAATTTTCATTATAGCTCGATAGCTTTTAAATACATTTAATAAATTTTGAAGAACTTCATAATTTACAGTGTTATTACAGAAAAAAACAACTATTTGAATTTCACGTAGAGATAGAGTTTTTTTAATTGATTGAGAATCTTCATCAAATGCTATTCTTTGATATGAGCAATACAAAAGTAGAGTATCCAGTACCGAGATTTCGGTAGAACATACCTTGTGAGCATAGTATTTGAGTTCATTAGGTCCAGAATAAGGCGCTGATTTTTGGCAAGTACTGTTGTTGAGAATTCTTGAATAAAAGTGAGATTGTTGCAAGAAGTAAGTATAGATAGGTCGGTGTTTGAAAATCCAGAACAATAAATATCAGTATCCGTGCAAGAAAAAGCCGTGTTCTTAAGCATAAATGTAAAATATGTGTAGTTAAATGATAATAAACGAGAACTGTGATAGTCATACCATGTGAGGGTCGTCCGGAAAGTAATTTTCCCAAAACCAATAAAAAGGAACAAAGCATATTACATGGAAAAATTTATTGTAAAAGATACAACAATATTTAAGCTATACTTCTCAGCATAAGAATAACAAGAACTCTAAAACTTGCCACACCGTGGGATAAGATTTTGTAGTGTAGTGTCATAGAAGTCAGGAACCCGAGAAATGAGCCCGGATGTCACAGTTGTTCGCAGTCTTCGTCATTAGTGCCCTGTAGGGATGTACGCGAGACGGAAAATAGGCGTCTCGCGTCTCATAAAACATATTAAAATCTTTGCCTCGTCTCGAAAAATCTCTATATCGTAATGTTGAAAATGCTTGTCTCGTCTCGCAAATAAGCTGTAAATCTCTGTCTCGTCTCGCATCCATCCCTAGTGCCCTGGACAGGAATTTCTTCAGTTGCAAGTCTCTAGGTACTATAGAGTGGGTTGTACCACATTATAGTACCGATAAGCCTTCCAGTGCTTAGGTCTCATTCAGAAATTAAATACATAAGTATGATGAAAAAAAAAAAAGCATTAAGTTACTGGCGTTTTCAAAATACGCGGTTTTTTAATGTTACTCTGGATATTTTGCATTTTATATCCTTAGATTATGTGAAAACACTTCTAGCTCGCTAGCAGAAGCGGCGACGTCTAGTGTCGGATACATCAGAAACGTTTTGAGATCTTTAGTCCAGTAGATGGTACCTATCCTCAAATATCAATCCATAGTTTTAAAAATATGCCGTACTCCCCGTCGACAAACTTTTCTGGGTACGATCTTGCATTTTTAAGATTGAATGATGCGTACAATAGGAACACGAACCATCCAATCAATACGCAATGAAGAAAAAGTGCGAGCCAACTCAAATTTTTATAACCAAACAAGACAGACGGTGCTGCCAACTGATATAATCTAAATTTTACGTTCACTTTCTCTTCCGAAATGGCTTAAAAACTTAATTTGGGTATAAAAAAAGACACAACACCCAAAATGCACCGATCTGACGTCGGAAGGGAGTCTTTCTGGCTGCATTCGAGTCCCCCCCCCGGGGGGGGGACTCGCACATGAAAAAGGGACAGTGGAGTATTCGATTTAGGCACGACAAATAATGGAACAAACTCTTGACTTCGAATTTTTTTTCACCCCCTCCACTTTCCCTAGCCGTGTTTATTATGCCCATTGTTCGAGGCTTTTTGATCAAAAGGTGGAATGATTACTTTTTCGTGTGAACAGCCCGCGGGTTTTGTGAAGAGCGAAAAAAAAAAAAGTGGGTGTTATTTGAAATGCCGCTGAAGGAGTAAGCAAGGAGACAAGAGCAGCAGCGTAGAGAAGTAAAAAAAAAAAAAAAGTAAATGCGAATCTCCTTCGAGAGCCGAAAATGGAGGAGGGAAAATCGAAGGGTTGTATTTTATTCAAGAGAGTGTATGGAATTAAGTAAGAAGTGTGTACAGGTTGTGATTTTTTTAAACAAAATAATAGTGCTCAATATAAATTTAACAAGATCAGGAATTTAAAAGGAAGCTGATGAGGAACTATTCAGATGAATTTAATTGTGATTTGCAGTTTCGATTCAGTGTCGCAAGTTTCTTTTACTTATTTAAACTAGCTGAAGTACCCGTTCTTTATGCATGAGAGAAAGAAAAACATTTTTTTTTTCTGAAACTCTTAATTAAAGTTTATTCGAAAGTACCAGAATTTTCAAAAGTGCCATATCGTTTCATCCCTATTTTTAAGTCAGAATTGTTAACAAAAACTTGGAAAGAATGAACTTTATTTTGCTTTGTAGAACTTTATAGTTCTTGCTGGATTTATAAGCTTTTTAGAGCTGCAAGATAACGGATAAAAACAAATTTTTGGATTTGGGTTTCTAGATAAAAAATTCTTCCAAAATAGGAAAATAAAACTTGAAGTTTTCAGATTTTGATTTCATGCAGACGATTTATTGAGCTGCAGAAAGTATAATTATCAGCGTAGTTTTTCAAGTAGAAAAATTACGCTGTTTTAAAGTGAGATTTGCGGAATTATTTCAACAATGATTTAAAGTCTACGTCACACCCTGCAGCCATAATTAAATTTATAAGGTATTTTTAAACCCGTGACATCAATATGACGTCAATCCCATTTACAATGTTTAACTTTCCTACTCTACCGGATCACTTTCTTAGTCTACAGGATATTAAAGAATATCATTCTGGAGAGGAAAACTCCGAGAATTTGTAGACTTTTATACTTTTAGATAGCGTTCACGTTTCTATTTTGCGCATTTGTTCAAATTTTCTAGCCGATTTGTTTAATTGGTGTATACTTGTATGCTGAACAAACAAACCCGCAAACAGATTTTTATTTTTATTTATAAGATAAAATACAAAAGAAATGTTTGTTATCGGATAAATTCTTTATTTAAAAACTAATGACGAAATATTTCTTTAGGCTCTTAAATAAAAGTATTTTAAAGTGTTTTATAATTGCTTCGCTAGCAACACGGAAGGTAGAAATGTAAGTGATTTTTTAAATATGTGTAGTGCATTTATTTATTATTAGAATATTTTAAATACATACGTGAAAATTTTCAGTTTCACGGAAGGAAAAGCCCCAAAATCTTTGGTTATTAAAATGACTTTCAAAAGAGTAAACGTTTAAGTTTAAAATGAATTGAAAAAAGAATTGAAAATTGGCGAATGTCAACATATTTTTCTGGCCGTAAATAAATAAATAAGTAAATAAATAGAATCCTAAAACCTTACTGTGAGTGTAAATATTTAAAAACACTGTTTTTTTTCATTGATTGATCATCTTGCAGATCATTCAAGGCTATTGCATGTAATATCAAGTTAAAATATGCAGCAATCAAATGTTGTGGCTAGAAGGAGATAAAATATAATTTTAAAAAATTGAATTGAATTGTTAAAATTTGAATTGAAAAATTTGATGGAAAAATTTACAAACATTGAATAACTTTTCAGAGCACAGTCGTCCAAAATAAGGCAACCATTCTATAGAACAAAAGATATTAAATTATATATTTATACATACAATTTCCTTGTCTTATTTGTTTCATCATACTAACAACCATCTCTCGTAGTGCTGATTGCTTGTTAAAACGAGTTACTAAATTGCAAAAGTTACTTGCAAAAACTGCTTTTAAAGGCATATTATATACTAATTTATATATTATTTAGTAGTACAATAAAGTAAATATATAAATGAAACAGTTTTATTTATTAAATTAATATAGTAAACTAGTGCAATAAATTGCCAAATGAAATTTATTATTCATAACCTGCATTACACTGAAAAAAGTGTTTTGTTGATTCAACAAAAGCTTAGTTGGCGCTATTCCAACCGAATAATTTTATTAAATGAACCAAATTTTCATTAATTCTAAGAAATAATTTGCTGCCGACCAATTTTTTGCTGAATCGACAAAGTTTTGTTGATTCAGCAAAAAAATAAATATTTTTTTTCTGCATACACGTACGTAATATTTGTGGCCATTTGGCTGTTGCATTCTTAGGCAAAATCTCATACCATGAGTCAATAAAGCATGCATTCTAAAAAAAGTTATTATAATCAAGTACACTTTATGATGTTTTTGTTTTAGTAGTTCATTTTTAATTACATAATTTTAGAAAAGAAAATATATTTACACCAAGCCAACGATAGAGGAATTTGCAGTTCAGTAAACAGCAGTACACAACAGTATCTGAGAATGCCTAGCTGATTTCAGGCAATCTCCTTTTCAGTCAATCTTTGTTGCTGATTTGAATCACAACTATCGCTGAAAGTTATACAGCTACATTACTTTAAATTTAAATATTTTCATTTTTGAATTGAAGGCTTCCCACACACACACATAAAGCAGTCAATTTTACTGACATAGGATGAAATTAAGAAACATTTACATTACTTGTATTCCTAAAAGTTCAAATTGAGCTATACGTTTGAAAGAACTTGAGATGTGGCCTGCATAGTTGTTTGAATGTATATAATCCCTGGAAGCATAGAAAGTTACTATTTATTCAACGATATTGGTTTAGTAAAAGAAGGTATTCTCTATTTGAATATTTAAGCTCTCAAATTTAGTCTATAGAAGGTTGAATATGTATTTAAACAGAAAATTTCACTATTCTTTGATTACAGAGCAGCTTCTGTTATACAAACTGCCGTAAATACAGTGAAAAATTAAAAAAAAATGTTCATCAGACGCTCAGAAAATATTTTGGTGCTCTTGGAATAATTTTTGTCAGTCAACAAAATTTTCCTTGAAGTTTGGTAATATTCAGGCTCTGATTTTCCGTTAGTTCCAGTAGGCCCGGGCTTAAGGCCCGTTAATGTTGGAGCCCGACAAAACAAAATAACAATAAACAATTTTCTTAGTTTTATCTTTTTTAATTGCAGATTTTTGTATGTCCTTTCTATCCTTTCAAATTTTTTCAAACAATATTTTAAACAAGTTGCCAATCTGCTCGATGATTGGATGACATTTATAGCCAAGGATTGAAGAAAGTTATAAATTCTTAGACATTTAATGCACAGCATGAATTTTTTTGTTAAATTCATCATGAAAGATAATAGACGGCTGCCATTTTAGAAAAAAAAAGCTCAGACTTCCTTCAGAAGAGCACAGCCAGACAGTGATTTACCTTTGAAAATTTCACGCTGCCTGCATCAGTGTTAACCGGCCCCCCATCCCGAGTTGTGCCTATAGTCAAGAATTTTCTAAATAGGGCCTTAGTATTATTCTTTTCTAGGTTAAGTTCACAAACAATTTGTTGATTGAATGAAATATTTTATCGATTCCAAAAAATATTTGTTGATCCGAAAAAATTCTATTGAAATAACCCCAGTATTTTTTTATTTATTTATTTTATTTTTCAATCAATAAAATTATCTTAAGCAAAACAAAAAAGTCCCACCCTTCCTGTAAATAGAAATACTGCTATTAGACAGATAAACAATAAACTGAAAGAACATTTCAATCAAACTCTCTGTGCAAATTTTTAGTCGTGATCTTATAGCCGATGTTCAAAGTTTGGCGCAGCACAGCTTCAGAAATAAATCTTCGAACACGGCGAAAGAGAAAAGCTCCGCAGTTTGGCGCAATAACGTAATTATCTTCGAAAAAGCCGGTCGGGATCCAATCCACTTTTCCGGTAAGCAGGCCGGAGCTTTAGCCAGGGCACTTACACAGATTTCATTCAATCTATTTTCCGACCCGCCAACCATAAATAATAATATATATATATATAGAGAGAGAGAGAGAGAGAGAATCAAAAAAAAAGTCACTGCCCGCGAACAAAAAATAAAGAAAGGAGAGAGTGATAGAAGAAAGAAAAAAAAAAAAAAAGCGTGAAAGCCAATGTCGACAGTTGTGCGTCTAAAACGCTCGCCAATTCACCCCTCAAACTCAATTTAAGGCCACGAAAAGGTGGGAGATGTTATTAAATTTTCCCGATTTTCATAAATGGCGAAATTAAATGACGAACCATTCTTGTTAATGGAGTTTGGCGCTTTCGCGACATTATCTCCCAGTCACAGCGTGGTAAATGAGTGTTTCATATAGATTCGTGAGAGGGATTTTTTTTTTCCACCCCGGGTTTTGCTTATTAATTATTTTTTTGGCACGGCTTTTCTAGCACTCTCTTATTATTTTCTTCATCATGCAGTACTTTTTGGTCTCTCCCTTTTAATTTCTTTTTTCGTTTATTATTATTTTTATTTATTTTTGCTGCAATTCCTTGATGATATTAAACAGCAATTTCCGTCTTATTTCACCACCGCATGTTAAGGGAAGCGCGAAGTAAAAAAAAAAAAAAAAATGAAAAGTGAGGCAAAAAATGTAATAAACTAAACACTCGTATGTGGGGGGGGGGGGGGACTAGGCATATAATCAGAGATTTTTCATCGGATGCCAGGTTATTTTTTTTCTCCCTTGAGTACTTTGCTCCATTCGCATTTCATATCGCAGTAATCGATTTATTTTTGCTAAACGATTATCGGGCAGAGAAAAAACGGTCATTTCCCTGTTTCTCCTATTTACGGAGTGCGCACGGCAAATAGAGATGAATTAAGTATGCAGCTCCCGAGAACAAAGAGAAATCTGAACAAAACTCAATCAAATATACTTCATTAAGAAATATGTGTTTTATTTATTTGCTGCCAATTTCATTATGTATGGAAAAAAAATATGAAACGAAGTGGTAATGACTTTCGTAAAAAAGAGTGATAAAAATGAAATTATTAGATTGGAAATTAATAAAATGGGCAAGTATTTACTCACATAAAAAAGTTTGCTTTTTTGCCTGGTTTTTAACTAGAATTTTTATAATTTCTTAATCGTTAATTAAAGTAAATATGGTAAAATGCAATGAAGCGTTAATGTTGAGTACAAATGCTTTCAGATTTCCTGTTAATCGAATGGTACAGTTTCCTAATAAAAATAATTTCTTATAATTTCTATCATTTCAATTTATCAAAAAGCACTCAAAAACTATTTTATTAAAAAGTGCTGCAATGATAATTTTGCTTATGCTTAACAGATTATTTCTTTTATGTCTAATTGTACTTGAATGTTACATAAATATTGAAGATGCACTTGGCAACATCATTATTTTTTGAGACATGAACTCTTTCATTAAACCCTATTTCATTTAATAAATGAGATAAAACTAACTTCACTTTTTCCACTTACATGTCTATATTTATATATTTCTAATTTATTTCATTCAATAAATGCAGGTCGTTATGTAATTATTTTTATTAGTAAAGGAAAGGAAGAATGATCTGAGTTAAACTGTACCATTTATGATTTTGTAAAATATTATTTTATTTATAAATAATTTAAATTAAACAACTGTAAATGATTTAAACTGTTTCTCTCTCTTTTGAAATAGATTCTTACAACTAGAGAATTGTTTAAAAAAATAAGTAAAAATAATGGGATTTAAAGTTATTTTTTTTTTCAAAGACCGGGCACTTGCTCACCAAGTATTCGCCCCGATTAAGGCCCGAATTACTATCTATTTTATTATGGGAGCACCCAATGGGAGTCCGGCATTCCCCCCCCCCCCTATGAAGGGACGGACAAGTTAAGACCTATGCCGAAGACGGGATTCAAACCTAGATCCAAGGCGTGATAGAATGGTTCTTTAGTCACTACACCAAATGAGCGCCGCAATGAAAATTAAAAATAATGTATTGTTGTCATAATCTTAAATACTCGATTTATATTAACACTTAAAGCTGAAACTAGATGCAACTCAACATAAAAATCCGTCATTGCATTTCAAACATTTTTTCCTGAGTCAGATTTCGCAGGACTGTCAGTAGAAATATTAAGATTTATAAAATGTAAAAATGTAGTAGTTAAATAAATACGAAAAGAAAGAAATACGTAAGGTGCGCTATTTTAAAAGTTTAAAACAGAAGCTGAGGGAACAAGAATGACCGTGAGTATTATCACAAGTGATAATAAAATTGAAGATGTGCAAATGAATGAAACTAAGCTCAAATGAAAATCAAAAATAATGCGTTTGATAGAGAGAAAACAAGGGTAAGAAAGTATATTTAGGTGTGAGCAACGGTTTATTTTTTGGAGAACTTAAAAGGAAATTTTAATTTTTAATAGATTATGTATTTTCACAATTAATACAAATGTATTCCTACGTGAAAATCTCTTATCATCATATCTCAGCAGGCAGGTTCTCTATTTAGAAATTTATATTAACTGCGTTTTACTTTTCATATATCCTCTGCAAAAAATGAGTCTAAAAGAACTAACAAAAACCTGATGAATTAAGGCTATAAGTTTTAATATTCAATGTATTGTTTCGTGTCCCAAAGAAATAGCAAAAAAAGTTTAATTCGTTATCCATTAGAGATAAATAGTCAATGCGTATTCAAAAAATGTTCAAAATAAATTAGGAAGAAAGAGAACGTAAAGAATAAATCCCTCTCTTTAATTTTCAAAAAGTAACACTTTTTAAATTTGCGTAAGACCCCAGTACGAAAAAACTCCCAGTGAGCAAAATGTGCCCTGTACATTAATGAGGTGATGGTCAAAATTTCAAACTTTCATCACAAAACTTTTCAGAGATATCTTTAAACAAAGATGGTCAGGAGCTATACATGAATTTGGATGTAAACTTTTACTCCTAGAGGGCAAAAAATTATTTTCTTTTGTCGTTTCTGCACGACCCCTGAAACTCAAGCGTGTAACGTGATTTTTTTTTTCAAGATCCCTTGAAAAGTGATTTAAGTCATCATATAATTATCTTCATATCCCTGACACTTTTCATTATATAATTCTCAAATTTTGTGCATCACCTAATTGGTGAATGGGGCATATTTTACTAAGAGGAAATTTCTCTACAAGGGTCGTACACAAGTTTAAAAAAAGGTTCGCTTTTTGTAAATCAACGAGAGGATTTTTTTTTACTTTTTTTTTCAATTTACATGTACCCCCTACCTTTAACAGAAAAAGAATTAAAGCAGGTTACCATATATATATATATATATATATATATCGGCATTCCCTGAATACGTTATTCTGAACTGAGGTAAGTTTAATTATTCTTGAGTTCTTTTTATTTTTTACGAATTTTTTAAATAAAAACTTGCTTAATATTTTCACTGGAAAGGTTTTTACGTGTCAGCATGCAACCAT
This sequence comes from Cheiracanthium punctorium, assembly GCA_038373885.1. Lineage (NCBI taxonomy): Eukaryota > Metazoa > Arthropoda > Arachnida > Araneae > Cheiracanthiidae > Cheiracanthium > Cheiracanthium punctorium. Next base: position 195,421 of record JAWZYV010011187.1, read on the forward strand.
TGGATTTCCAAAGACTTTTTTAGCTCGTGACATCAAAACAATGTCAATTTGTCTTATGATGTTTAACATTTTTACTCAATTTCAATGGGCTCACTCTTTTAATATATATCAAAGAACATTTCTGAAGCAGCAAATAGCGAAAAATTCCAAAAAAAAAACTTTAGAACTGGTAAATTTTTAGATTTTTAATGTAGCCTATGTTTTCAAACCAATCAATCTTGTTCTTCAGGATATTGAATACGAATATATGCATACATACGTTACGTTCATTTTTATTTATACAGATATAGCAAAAGAAATGTTGCTTTCTCTAAGCGTTTCATTAGCTTGCTGATTTATCATAACATTGTTCCAGTTCAAAATTTGTTTTGGAATTTGGATGCACTTTATACCAGCCGATCAATATGAAACTTTGTATACTCGTTCAACTGCGATGACAATCAATACTACTGTACACGCTTAAACCAAACGAGCGAAATTCGATCAGCCGGATTTTTGAGCCAGTTTTCAAAAGTGAGCTTCTCCTTTGGGAGCGTTTTTCCGATCACAAGAGCGGAGCGGAATATAACAATAAGCGATGAGGGAATTTCTCGGCAAAAACAGGAAGCGAGGAGACGAGTTCTCGGAAAAAATACTACTTAAAGAGCACTTTAATACCGCTAGGTTTCCATGGAAACGAATCGCTCCGCAATGCATCCTTTTTCCGCTCTTTGGGTTTAAGCGTGTATCTCTATTTTCAATGTAATCTTGATTTTTTTAACTAATTTATTTAATGTTTTGTTTTTATTCCAAGAATCAGCTCGTTTCCACCGAACTCTCGATCAGAAAATGATTGGAAGGCTCTTTTGATTCTGAAGAAAATGGAATCAGTTTCATTTGCGTCTTTCGGATTTTGGATATATATGCATACATATATAGCTTAAGAAATCCTCCAAAGCTTAAGAAGTAAACATACATACATACATACATACATGATTATACAAAATGTATTATTTAATTCAAAGAGAATTTTTTTAATCGGGTATCAAAAGGGTTAAAAATTTCGATAATTTGTTTCTACTTTTTTCCCCTTAAATAAAATTATTTGATGTTTACAAGTTCAGACCCGTAAACTATTATATTCTGATAAATTTAAGTATGAGTAAGAACAAATTTAAACTTCCTTTATTCCAGGGCTTTGAAGATGACATTATGCAAACATCTATAAATACGCATAGAAAATTAAACAAATCATGTCAAACTCATCGATTATAAAACACTTTCCAACACAACAACATTTTTTTCATTTTTTTTGCTTCAAATTGGATGTATTGTTGTCATATTTTTTCAGATTTTGGAGATAACCTCAAAAAAATTGTACATTAATAATGCTGTACTTTTGCAAGACCCTGTAAAAAACAGTAAATGCTATTACTATCTTTTAAATGAAAAGTAAACTTTTATAAACGTTTATATACCTACTGTCCTTTGAAATGGATGGGTGCCTTTAAACTGTCATGGACCTTAATGCATACTATATGGTGCTATTGTAAAAGAACTGCGTATGGTACAGACACTGATATCGATTGAGCATTATTTTGTAATTCATTTTATATACATGCACCAATTTTGTTTTGTTTGAAATATCCAAATACCTCTAAAATATGCGTAAAAGAGAGAGTGACTATGTAGCATAATGTATTGAAATTCTTTTGGGAGTTCCTGCAAAAGAACCATAAACGCTGTATTCACCCTTTCCAATACAGTGCAGTATGTAGGAATAATATGCATAAATTTCAATCTATACATTTATAGCAGTTACAGCAGACAGACACACAAAACAAAGTCATAAACATTTTTCGACCTTATTGGAAGACGTTAAAAAGAGAAAAGAAAGTGGAGGATAATAAAGCGACAATGCTAATTTTTTGTCACAGTTATATCTATTATTTTCACATACAGAGTTTTTTTGACACACGAACGCACGTTTGGTGTTTTTACTTACCATTGACGAATAGATATACCTATAAATGGATGTCTTCTTCGATCTTTCTTTGCAAAAGAAAACGATATTTTCATTCCCCGTCCTTTCTAATATTTCGTAGCTGAGGAGTATCCATTTGTATAAGGATTATTTTTCGTAGACTGACGTACTGATGCTCACATCTAATGAGCAAATTAGAAGCCAAAGCATCCAGTCTATAGTCATGATAGTACATTCAACCCCTGAGAGTGTGAAAAACGTACTATTCTGTTCCTAAAATGTTACATAAAAAGAGTTATTTTTTTAAATTTTCAAGGATTAAATGCATTCACAATCCTAAAGTGGCTGCTATTTTACGCTTAGAAAATGATATTTACTGTCTAAAATTTTACGTTTTTATTTCTAGCTCTATATAACTACTGTATTGATTACAAAATCACTGCGCATTCTGTCTATCACCGTCTAATTAAATTTTAATTCGTTCTTTTTCGGAAACAAAATTCAATATTACATGTTTCTTAATTTTGTATATTTGGTACGCAAATTATTGTCTTAATGGCGTTTCTATTTACATTTTCTTATTATTACTACTTTTTATTAAACTAAATATCAGCAGCTTATTTTCAGAACTTTTATTTGTTTCTCTTGTCACGTCCTTGTCAATTTATTCATTCGCGTTCCGTTATGTATATGCAAATAGTTTAAATAAAATTTGTGTGTTTAGTGATAGAAATATTTTCAGCGATCCGTCAATTCTTCTCATCTTTCATTTTATTTTGTATTTTCCTATAGCGGGTATGTCCCAAGTAGCTAGTAAAGCGCGTAATTTTCTCTAATGTTGATATTTTTTTCCCTTTTCAGTTTATCATTCTTAAATAATACACACAAAGTGCTATATTTCCGACAGGGCAAACAGAACAACTGCCATGGGCCCACAGATTTTAGGGAACCAAAAATCTTACATTTTATAGTTTTACAATAAAATAGCAAAGGAGAAAAAGCTGTCAAAAGTTATATTATTTTTTAATTATAAACCATTAAGCATGAAAATAATTCAAATTTACATTTGTATGAATTAATTTCTTATCAACTCATCGAAATGTTCTATAGTCGATATACAGCATTTCGACGTAACGTTTCCCTGATGTTATCTTTTTATTGACATCATATTTATTCGTTTATTTCATATTATTTAAAAATTTCATGTTTGGGGCTGAGGGGGAGATATTTAAAACTTTTCCGAATAAATCAACCACAACTGGTTTTTGGATTGGGGGGGGGGGGAGGAGTTATCGCGTGGGCCCAATATTTTTCTATGGCCCACAGTTGCTTTGATCGGGGTTTGCACACAAGTAAATACGGTGTTAAATATGTGCCTTCATGATGTTAAAACCGTACCTCCATGATTTCTGAAAACTATTGAGCTGAAGTGAACGGACTGATTGTTAAAAAATAAAAAGAGGTTACTGTTTTGAATATTATTACTAGAAAAATTAAAGTATCCTTATCGTGCTTGTAGCTCAAGAATATGTTGTTTAAAATAAAATATTTTTTTAATGCAGTGTTTTCATTTACACGTAAGGCATGTTTTCAAGCTATGGTAAAGCAATAATATTTTTAAAAGGTTAATCTAAAAGAAGGGTTTCTTTCACACGGGTTTTAAAGGTGCCACATGATATGGTTAATACTGAACTTAGCTGGATCGTTTATCATTTCAGATTATTGGGAAAATTTTCTGAAGTATATAGCAGTCACATGTTTTAACAAAAATATTCAACAAAATTTAAAATCAGAATGTGAAATAACAAAAAATTCGTAAAATAAAACCTCCAAAAGAGCGAAATCCTAGAACCTAAGACTTTTGCTCTTGTGGATGCTTGAACTTTTTACCACTGAGGAAATGCTGGATATTTTCTACCTGCCGAAACTATCATCTTGTTGATAAGTCGCCATTTTATGTGTGTTCTTATACAATGTTTTTATTATTTTAAATCATACTGTTTATTTTTAAAAAAGTTCAAGCATATTTATAGACATTTGGGTGGGAGCATACTTCGCGGCAGATCGACAGATGTACGCGCTTGATATTATATTTCATCCTATTTAATGATTTTTTTTCTAACTTCATCAATATATAAATAAATAAATAAATAAACAATTGTTATGCCGATTTTCATAATTTGAGCAAATACAGAAACATTAGGCCTATACCTGCATCCTGTGGTGGATCGTATGTTGCTGAATGAGCAATTTTGTTAGCAGTATATATTTTTGTCTTTTTCCCATTGTTCTCTATGTGCAGTTCATTTAATCAGCTTATTTTATTGCTGACATTAATTTTTAAAAAATACAATCAATGTCATAAACAACGTTTAGTATGTTTTCTATACAAGGAAAATTATAGATGAAAACAAAAACAAACAAAAAATTTTTTCAGAAAAACTTTGCTGTACAATGCTGTATATAAAACAATACGGTATATAATTTTAAATAATGCAGTAGAGAGTAATGCCATAGCTTTTCAGTAGTGTTTTTGTGTTCCTGTAGCCCAGAAGCAAGCAATTTAAGTTAGCCCAAGATCAAAGCAATAGTTAACTTACCCCAATGTCAGAAACTTTTCACGAGAAAAGTCGAACGCATGAAATTTTGAAGATATACTAGCGATATAATGTCAGATGAACAACTTATTTTTTAAACATCCTCTCAGAAAGGTTTTGAGTTAAACTCAAAATACCCAAGTTGATTTCATATTGAAAAAAAAAAAATATCATAAAGTATGAAAAGGACTATGTATAATTAAAAGTTTTCATATTTCTGCCGAGTTGTGCGTTTTTCAAAATTAAATTTAATATTCACAAACCCAAAATAGGAAATTTCGCTTATACTTGATTGAGATTTTGCGCTCGATTTTTGAATATGTGTACGCATCCGGTATTTATTCATATTCGAAGAATAAACAGTGTAAAATAAATTAAAATAAAGTAAAAGTAAAGAGTCGCATTTTTTATATATAATTCTGTAATCTTAAAAAAGTTTTTGAAGATTGTCCAAAAATTACGGAAGAGATTTGTATGCTTGTTGAGACAATAAAAAATAAATTAAATAAATAAAAAAACAAACCGCGTTCTGTGGGAGTGGGGAGAAATAGACTGCCATATTAATGCATTATATTGTCAACTATTTTGAGGAAGAAAAAAATAACTATAATCTAAAAAGTTTATTGTTTCGTTTTACTACATGCTTGTGCTTTAACTTTTGTATATATAGATAGCAGTAAAATGTAAATTTCTTTTATGTTATTAATATTTCTAGAATTTTGCCTTCAGATAATAGCGAATGCGTACACTTACAGATAATTTAATGAAAAGCACACTGTAAGGATCATATCCATAATCTTTAATTAAATTAAAGACGTATCATTTTATCGTATTTATTTCAGCTGTTCAGTATGTTGTAATGAAAATTTGCGTTGAAAAGTGTATTCAGTGTGTTATGTTGTATGTAGCATGTAGCTGATGGTTTATCATTTTTACTATAATGTTTGTTAGATTACTGAAGAGTAATCCATATAAAATTGCAACTAAATTTGATAACAATCGTATTGTACTTGAAAAAAAAATTACCATTACTAAAACTTTTCACAGTATTACTCCATGGTAATTAATTATTAAACATGTTCAGTTAAGTAACTACTTAACTTAAAATTTTTATTTCACGCTTGTTATAATATATATTATACATACATACATACATGCATATATATATATATATAACTTACATAAATATTGGTTAGTTTACTTGAATAATTTTTATGCAAGAAGATTCATTTATTATACGTATTTTATTGATAAGCGTTAAAAAAAAAAAAAAAAAAAAAAGGCTTTGGTGCAGTTTTGAGGTGGAAATTATACATATCGCATATATTTGGTTTTTAATAATATTTTAGTTGAATTGACTTTCCTAGATCAATATAATTGAAAAATAAATTGACATTTCAAAATTTTACACATTTTTTGTCTCAGTTAGTGCTTACACAATTGTTATTTTCTATTTAAATTATACGATTCCTTTGTTTTTCATTTTTTTTCTGCTTGAACCAAACACTTTCAATACGAAAAAACAAGTCGTAATTCTATTCCTTCTCATTATCCAATGAATTTCATTTTTATTATTTGTATTCATCATCTGCACATGCACAGCGCACTCTAAATCTTCTTAGCAAACGTGAATTATCTTTAATATAGAAAATGTAAACGTTTAAAATGAAATATGTACCTAACAGATGGCGCAACATGATAGAACAGGTTTGGGATATTTTCCCGAGAGAAGTGTAATTGTGATTTTCGTGTTTTGCAGTTGCTGAAATAAACTGTAGATAACTTGTTCCTTACAGAAATCTTTTAAAGAATGCATTTAATTAATAATTAACATACCTTATCTAGATTATTTAATTCATGTTCCAGTGGCTTGATAATAGGGGGCAAGAAAATTGGACAGGCAGGCAAGATGCCACAGACCAGAGGGCCGTGAGCGTAGGAGGATCCTAACATTCAAAATTCAGTAAAATTTTTAGTTTTGTAATTAATTTAAGTTACTCGCTAAAATAAATACACAAATTAAACAAATAATGTATCAAGATTTGAACGTATTTCAAGCAAAGAGACGTGGGTGTTTCTATATATATTCCAATTTCCTTTTCGAATAATCTTATTTGTTTCTTTGACATCTGAATGGCCCACTGTATTGTTATTGTTATATCATGGAATGTACTTCTTTAGCTCTATAATTCTGGCTCCCAACTAAAACAAAAATTAAATTTCTACCCAATAAAATTTAATTATTGCAGTAAAATATCAAGAATCATGCCCTGTGATCAGAATCCTATTCAGAAAGTCCTTGACTACAGGAACAACTCGGGATGTGTGTGTGTGGGGGGGGGAGGCTCTAACACTGATGTAGGCTTTATTTTTAAAGTTAAATCTCTGTCTAATTGTACCCTGCTATCGAAAGTCTGTTTTATTATTTCCAAATTAGCAGTCGTCTATTATCTTTCATGATGAATCTAACGAACAAATTCAAGCTGTACATAAAATACCTAAAAATTTACAAGTTTTTTTAACCTCTGGATATAAACGCCATTCCGTCATCGAGCAGATTGGCACCTCGTTTAAAATATTCTTTGAAAAAATTTGAAAGGATATATAAAAAAATCTGTTATTGAGAAAGATAAAATTAAGAAAAACTGAATTGGGATTTTTTTGGGAGGCCCTAAGGCCTTGGCCTACTGAAAGAAAAATCAGGGCCTGCCTGTGCTATGTATATAGTTTTCACATTCTTATGAGTGTCAATTAAAAATAATAATTGATTTCCTTTCCAGTATTTTTTTCCCGTAGCATCGAATAGGTATCCTTGAAGAATATTATTACAAAAAATAAAATAAAAATGAATTAAATAAAATTAATCACGATAAATGAATTTAACCTTTGTCCCAAGGATTATCTGCCATCTACATGGATGAAAAGTAAAGATTTTTTTGCCCAGGAGATTTTTTTTTTAACAGCAACACCTCAATAAAAGTTCATTTTTTAAGAAATTGTATTTTACTGGTTTTAGAATAATTAGGGCTTTGGAACATGTAGAACTTTATTTTCAAGGTATGTGTTTTTAATCCCCGTCATTCATGTGTCTTTTAAAAATCTGGTAAAATATCAATATAAGTAAATGTTGATTACATGACATAATAAATCTTGCGGATACGATCTTGATACGAGAAGCGAAATTTGAAAATCTCCAAATTTGACTTATTGAGATAATCTTTAATTGCTATCCAATTTTTTGCCATCTACATTCCCCTGTTTTTTATGTCATCCGCATGTCTCAGTGAGACGTGAACGGTCTAAAGACCATGTAAGTTATTAAAATACATTAAGTGTATTATACCATATTTACTCGTGTAATAGCCGCACTCGTGTAATAGTCGTGTAATAGTCGCACCCCTGTTTTGAAGCCAAAAAAATCTTCAAAATATTTTCCCCGCATAAAAATTCGCAATCGCGTACTTGACCTTCATCTAGAAAATGAAAAATAAAAAATTATTTTGAATGTGTATTATGTTATTGTATTTTTTTTTTCCCACAAAGATTATTTGTGAATTTATGCCTGTAAAACTGTAGCATCAAAAGAAAAATGCTTCTTTTTTGTGTGCAACTGACGAAAAGACTGAACAAATTGACTAGTATTATTGGCAATTTAACAGCTATTGACTGACTAAACAGAATATGATCTGGAAACAGTTGGTAATTTCCTAGTTTTATTATAATGCATTTTTTATACCTGTAATGTTTCAGCATTAAAGTGTACAATATTGTACACTACAGTAGATTTCCCCTCATAATAGTCGCACCAAGACATTCAAAATAAAAAATTCGCAAAAAAGTGCGACTACTACGCGAATAAACACGGTATTTTATGATTTTAGATGAGTATGTTTATTGCTTAATTAATAAATCATTTTTAATATTTATATGCTTATTAGCATCATTAAAAAGTCCATTCTGTCTCTTACAATGTTCGTTTTGCTATTGAAATGCCTTTGACAGAATGCAAATACAAATGTATGATAAAATACAAACAAGTAATGTTTGTATTTTATCTGCTGATGTTTTATTTGAATTATGTAACGAATGAATTATTTATATATTTTTTAAATTTTTAAAATAACTCTTTTTATTTTTATTACTTTTTTTTTTTTACATCCCAGATATTCTTACGTTTCTCGAATCACTCATATCGCCCAGGTTTAGAATGCGTTGTAATAAAAAAAGCAATATATCCAATGAATTTGGCACGGCCCTCAGGGTATATCCCGCATCAGAAGTATATTTAAACAATAAACGTTGAATGTCCATAAAATTTTGAATAGATTTTCCAAGAAATAAATTTTGATTGCTACAAATGATTGCCAAAGTTGAAATTTTTTTGGGGCAACATTTATTTCTTGATTTGATGGAAAAAGACTTTTTATTTTATCTATTTATTTATTTTTCGTGTTATTCCATTGAAAATGAATGATCAATATAACGGTGTGTTATCTAGTGAAGCAATTTATTTGGAAAATATGCATATTTTTTAACTATTTTATGTACAGAATGTTCCGAGCCTGGATTAAAACTGAAAGAAGCAGATCTTCCTAACAGCTGTTCAAATTTCTCACCCAGGCCTCCGCTGGTCAAAAGCATTCACACAAATATCCAAATCCCCCTTCTTGACACCACAAAAACTTGCAGTGGATGTATGTTGCAAAAGTCCAACAAACCCGAAAATCGAACATAGCACTTTATTCGACCAATCAAAGAACTAATATCTCACAAAAAATACAGAATTTAGAAACACAGGCAACGGCAAATCATTAACTTACACAGCAATAATACTATTCAAATCGAGATGTTAAACGTATCGCTTTCCTCTCAAAATCTGCAGTCTATCACAACATTGACTCGACAGCGAGAGTGATTGCTTATTTATAGATTTCCAGGTGGACGTGACGTCATAAAGGATGTGACATCATTTTCCTAGACTTTTCCAGTAACTTCTTTCCTAACTGAGATAGAGCCAAAATTCCACTAGTTTCGAGAACCTTATTTTTGTCTCAAAAGTCCCTAAATTTGTTCCAAAGTTTGTTACCAAGGTCAAAGGGTTACATACCTAGTCATTTTACTTGCAACAATGACTGCGCAACTCACTTTCCCGCAATACACATCTATGCGGGAAAGAAACGTTACAGTTTTGTAACAGTAAATCGTGATAAATAACCTGCGCTCGTTGCACTAAAAAAAAAATGAAATCCAAATGGAGTACTTTATTTGAAAATGATAGTAATTATAACAGTGGCTGGTAGCTAGACAAAAACAATCGTGGCTTCTCCGTCGATGGCAAAGCGATAGTGCTCGAAAAATGTGCGAGAACACACCAAGCCAACTCGGCGATAGAGTTAGGAGCAAGAAAGAAGGGTCGTCAACTAAATCGCTAGATTGAAAATAAAATGAGTTGTCAGTTAAAGATAACGCAATAGTAATGAAATTTAAAATGTGAGGTCGCCAAGAAGGGAGAAGCAAGGAGAATTTGTAGATCAAGAAAATTTACAGAAGCCCCTCCGGAAAACTCCAGAGAAGAGCACAGACAGTATACGAGGGCGCCTGATAAATAACATTATAACGATTAAAATCCAAAGTAATTTACCTACAGAATTAAAATAGCGTAAGGGATAGAGATGGGAAATCAAAAATCTCAAAGTGTATTAAATTTAGAATTTCGAAAGGAAAATCAAATCTAATTAAAACTGTGTGATGAATGCATCTCACTGCTCTTTTATATTTTTCGCTGATATTTCGCAAATGTTTTACTGAACTCGACGACATTCCAGTTCAATGATACTTCCTATTGGTCCCGAATAATGGTTATCCAATGCGAATGCTATTCCGTAATACTAATACAGGGGAGCAAACATTACAGGCTTCATTAATAAAATCGCTTTCTGGCGAAGTATCGCCAAATTTCGCGCCAAAATTAAATCCCCAAAACTGAAGTGACCTAAACTATATCGTCAATATTTGGTGAGAAATACCGAAACACCATGTTGAACAATGGGAAAAACCTAAAACTCCCTATCTCGCATTCTGGTTAACCAATTTACATGCAAAAAAAATGCAGAATTTAATTATTTGACACGTAGAGCATGCGTTTTAGCCTTAGTCCCCAGAAGAGCAGATCATCCCAAAAATTTGCAACACTACTAAATTACACTGCTAACCTATCTTAGTAAAAATTTTCTTTGGAATGAGTTGTTATCTTACGTGCTAACACGTTTTTGCTTCCATTCTATAACTTTTGAGATATTTTTCGGCCCTTTAAATTCTAGGCTCTGGACAATTACCCCTATTTACCCTGCCGCTAATAGGGCACTGCCTATGTTGGATCAGAAGTGTTTAAACATTTTCCCCCGAATACAGAACGTCTAGAGATTTTATAGACCACTCTCCGTGCTTATTAAATTAGCGATATATTCTCCCCTATGGGCGAAAGCAAGCTTCCACTCTCCCCGGGTGCACAATCACATATCCATTAACAACCTTCACATAAACCTTTAGTAAGGGACAACAAACGCATTAGCGGTCCAAACAAACTGCATTAGGGGCGCTTTCCATCTGCGGCGAAATGGGGCTGATGGCTGAACCTCGTCCGCGCTCTCCTTCCTACTAATTTAGGCTCATTTTTGGCGGGGCGGCGCCCGGGTCTTGGAAAAGAAAGGTACCGGGAAGTGTCGGGGCGCATTCACGTCAAGCCAGTTCCCGTAAATCGTCACTTCGCTTCGGGAGCCGGCGTTGATCGACGTAAACCGACGTTGGCGGGCCGCCATTACGGGGAGGAAACGGGGCGCGTTTTCGAGGGGCGGGGGCTGAGACATTCTGTCACTCTTGGTTCTGAATTCCTCTGTGCTGTTTTCACACTGCGGGGGCGAAGGGTGACGGACACAGACTGCTAAGAAATCGGTGCGAAGTGTGAATGTAGCGATGTCGGCTGAAGGTTCTTTCAGGAACTCGGAATTGGGTGAATTTAAAGCAAATAAAATTATTTGAAAGAATTTAAAGCTGCACAGCTCAAAAAAGGGGATGGAGAATGAATCTGCTTGTACTAGGTGAAAAGTTAAATAAAGTTCTAAAGAAAGTGAGATTGCCACCTAAGTGGTGTAATGGCAAAAGAATCATTCCATCACGTCTTGAGTGTTAATTCGCGTGTCCCTTCATTGGGGGTAATGCTGGCCGCTTTATTTTCTTCTATTGGAAAAAAATATTATCATGAGACATAGGGAAAAAACTAAAAAGACATCTATCATTAGTACCACACATACAGTTTGAATTATCCCTTATTAATCTCAAATACTGAGGCAACTTAAACTTTTACAGGTGTGTGGAGTGTAAGAGAAAATAATTAGGCGATTTTTCGTAATTTCCGAGATGTTAAAAGGTATATTATTCTAAGTGGTTCTCTTCGTCTATCTGCCTATTTACGGTAATAATTTTTAAAAAATAAAAATTTATTCATCACCTCTTTTTTCACGATTTTCTTTTTAAAATATATTTTTGGAAAATTAACTGTTTTCGTCTCACTGTCTTCACTGCTTATACTAATACTACAATGCGCTTTTATCAAACGTGGTAGAGAATTTTAGGAAAATTATGAACTTCAGACTCCCCAGTGATTTTTCGGCAAACTTAAGCAAACATTCTTGTCAAGTTTTTACTATCACAGTTGCAGATATATTTGCACTAAAAAAAGTAGTAAACTAAGACACAGTGCAGAAATGCACTAGCCCAGTTCAGTCTCCTTCAGAGACAGGGTCAGTGGATTAATCTATGGGCGACAAAAAACTGCTTCAGTATTGGCCCGCTTAAGATTCTGTATTATTCTTAATACAAAGAAAGATTTTGAAAGTTTGTGATGAGAACCTCGCCCCCCCCCCCTTCTGAGTTACAAAAGATTAAATTTTCATTTAAAAAATATTTCTGTGTTCCACATATTGATCAAATATTGATCAAAATTGGGACTGTAGAAATTCTCCAAAAACTAAGAAAATTTTTCAGAATCCTACACCGTAGTGTTTGGGATAAAAAAAAAAAAAGCGAAGTAAAAGAAAAAGATCGAAATATTGATCAAAATTGGGACTGTAAACTAAGTCAAAAACTAAGAAAAATTTTCAGAATCCTACACCGTAGTGTTTGGGATTTAAAAAAAAAAAAAAAAAAAAAAAAAAGTAAAAGAAAAAGATCCAAATATTGATCAAAATTGGGACTGTAGAAATTCTCCAAAAACTAAGAAAATTTTTCAGAATCCTACACCGTAGTGTTTGGGATAAAAAAAAAGGAAGAAAAGATCCAAATATTTATCAAATATTGATCATAATTGGGACTGTAGAAATTCTCCAAACACTAAGAAAAATTTTCAGAATCCTATACCGTAGTGTTTGGGATAAAAAAAAAAAAAAAAAAAAAAAAGAGAGAGAGAGAGAGATTGAGACTGAGACTGTCCAGTCCAATTCAATCTTAATCATGGTATTTTTTTTTCCTTTTTTTATTTCCCCCCTCCCCCTACAACGAAAAGAGTGAATTTTCCTTATTCCTACGTTCGATACGGGGGACCCTTTTCCCCTCTTCGCTATAATGCACCCGCAGGGCTCATGTGTCCGGTTTGCAAGTGAGGACCGTCCGACACGTGAAATCCAGGGACGGATTTCCGCTTTCCACGTGGATTCCCGGAAGGGGTCGTACGGCGACATGGAAAAGAGCCCTTGTCGCAGGGGCCGCTCGCCGGTGGGAAGAGAAGAGAGACGCGTAATCAGATTAAGAGGAACAAAGTGGCGACCGGGAAAAAGAGGAACGGCGGACACTTATATCCCGGAATTAAACGGCGGGGGCCCACTGCCTGCAGACGCATTTCAATGGCGATGACTAAAAGAGTAAACGAGCGCAGCACTTGCGAGAGAGATTCGGCGTGTAATTATGCACTCTTATGGATGTCCGTTCCTATTAGATCGGGACGGGGCGACAGGAATCGAGGTATGGAAATTGATGAAGAGCAGCGGACTCGATAATCGCCTCTTTATATAGATGTTTAGATGGGCAGAGCGCAGCGAGTTATAGCTCGCGTTTGTATCATAATGGGAGTCGGTTCCTTAATTAAATTCTTTTTCCAAAGAGCTGACTTTTAACGGCGAGTACGCAGAAGGATACTTTGTTGCCGTAGTGCGTATGAAATGAGTGAATAACTGGATGTTGGAAATTTGTATTCAGACGGAGTGGAAAGATATGGGAATTCGAATTACACTAACAAGTACAAAAGTTGTTCTCCTCGATATGTAAGACTGTAAATTTAAACATAGGTAAAATTTTACAAAAACGTGCAACAATATACTTTTAGAAATATTATAGGGGTAATAAATTACCACACGCAGAATTTTGAAATTTAATGGGGAGATCTTAAAAGCTGACGGTACTTATCAGTGAGAGTACAACCAGTCTAGTCGATTTTTGAAGATTATGCTTTGCATTTGCACAAATTTGTACTTGTATCATCTACCAACTCCTCAACACCTTATATGCAGGAGAAATGAATACCCTATTAGCAATTTTGCTTGGGCTACCACTGGCCACACAACCGGCCGGTGGTAATTCGACCAAAATTGCTAATAGTAGGTGCTAAATCCATGGTTCCGAAATATCTTTAGGTGTTCGTCAGTAATTCCTGAGGGATGATTTTATTTTAACCATTTCTCTTGTTAGTCTTAAATGTGAAATAAATAACATTTTTAAAGCTTTGTATGTTTAAATTATTGTAAATTTAACTAAATTACATTAACATTCCTTTGGGTATACGCATGCACATGCACAAGAAAAACATTTGAACGAACGATAGGAAATTTATCTTATTTTTAGTTATAAGTAAAGTGGCATTACTGTCCTTACTTATGTACTGTCTTGTTTTGCTTTAGAGACAATTTTATGATTTTTTAAATTGAAATTTTATACAATGTAGCTAATGTTGTGTTTGATCTTGCATCCAAGTTTAGCTCTTTTTCACTATATTCTGTATGCCGTTGGGACATCTCAGTGCTCGATGGGGTGTGATTCAGGTGTGGTCATTCAAATGTTGCTTTCTCTCTTTTCAAACAAAATATTTTTCTTAAAGTCAAAATATTGCTTATACTGCTTCTGGGGACACACATTAAAATATAAACCTGAAATCGAAATAGAGATGTGTTCTAGACTTATGCGACCATTTTTCGTAGTACTGTATATTATGATGGTCATGGTCTTGGACTTTAATTGTTCTGTAATTACTTTGTATTTTAATTTCCATTACGTAATTATTGTATTTTTCTATTTGATATATCAAAAGCCTTTCTGTTTCCTTGTACGGAGGAAAAGAAGTATTTTATTTTGGTATTCAGATTTTGAAAATTCTTGGATATACACTAGGACGTCTGCACGTACATGTGCACCTCAAACAAGTCTAAAACTATTAGCCGGAAATGTTGAAATTTCCTACTTAGGATGCTATAACATTTAATAGTGTGGCTCAATTTGATTGTTATCAACTTGGTAGTTTATTTACAGGGTTGCACAAAAGACTTTAAATACATTAGTCTATAGACAACCGTTTCTTGTAACATGACCAGAATTGACAGGACTGTTAGCGAAATATTTGACACCAAAAATCAATTAGCAAAATGAAATTTAGTTTGGTAACATCTTCTATATTTGGAGAGAAATCATCATACCTTAAATTTCTTGAAGTGTCGTACTTCACTTTCAAATGAAATAAACTTAAATGAAGTGCATTAAAAATGTGTATGATTTATAGACGTATCCGCTAATGGTGTATCTGGATCAGTGGGTACACCATCCACATTGGTATACTCATCAGATTTATTTATTTATTTATTTAATGACTTTAACTCATCAGAAGTATCCTCATCAGAACTTTTCCCACTTATTCGAGGAATTTAACTCATCTATTGAAACACTGCTTTGAACTAAATTTTGTTAGCAAGTGTTCTTTTTTTTTGTGTGTGTGTGAAAATTATTGAAATATATTCTTCAGCGATTTTTTTTCTTTTATGTTTCAGCTAGAAATTGCGTTCTGTTTACCACTTGAATTTGCTTCACAGTCGATTCCGCCGTTTATTTTCCCTTTTTCGGTTTTTATTCTAAACACTCATCGAGCAAGATTGTCTGGTTAACCGTGCCATCCGATCAATTCCTCGTCGCCCGGTAAAACCATATTTATCTTCGCTGTGCTGTCAGCGTCTCTACCCCCTCCCCCCCCAAACAAAAATACGTCGAAAGCGCGCGATCAACTCAAATTGTCGCTTTCTCACGTCTATTTTTAAACGAAATATTTTGCTAAAAGCCCCACCGAGAGAGAGAGAGAGAGAGAGAAGCAAAATAGCCTGGCATCGCATTTGCGAAGCCTGCTCCTGGAATTGCAGCTTCACCTCCGCACACACACACACACGCAGAAAATCTCCGCTGTTCGCCATCACTTTCAATATAAATCCTTCCGCAGAAGCCCCCCCCCCTTCTCCCGTAGGCGCGCTGCCCCTTCTTCTTCTTCACCCCTCACTTCACTGTGTGTAGCGTCAACAGAGGGACCCGGCGTGATTCGATTTTAATTTCGGACTCTGGCGCCAAGCCGAGCAGAAAATGACTTTAAAGGGCGGCCATTATCGCCCCAATAGCAGCCAATTGGAAAAGTGATCAGCAAATACCCATTTCATTAGGTGCCCGGTGAGGCGTTCGTTCACTCCCTCCGTCTCTTTCGTCTTCTCTCTCTTAACTCCCCTCCTCCTTCCTTCGTCCTCCTCCTCCTCCCACTCTTCTTCTCTTCTCTTCTCTTCAGCCCTCCTCCTCCTCCTCATCTCTGGTGCACATCTCTGCGCTGCCGCCGCCGCCGTCGCCCGTATACCCCAGATTATCCGGCGAGTGGAAAAATGAGATGAGTTGAGGTGTTGTTGTATGAGAGGATGGAGTAGGCAGTAATTAAAAGAAGGGAAAAGAAAGAAATTAAATTGAATCTTCTCCCCTCTCTCTCTTTTTTTTAATTATTATTATATTTTTCTTTCTTTCTCGTGATGTTTAAAATCGTCAAGCTAATAGTGGTAATTAATTTTTGATAATTAATTTGCGATAGACTCTTATAATGAAAATAATTTAACTTTTCAATGTGCCTCCGTTTTTTTTCTGTACTTAATTAAGGGAAATAAAAGATTCGCTTTAAAAATACCGTTCAAATAGCAAAAATAATAGTTGAGTGAGGCGTTATATATTGATTAATACGTGATTTTGTTAATTAAAATATTTTGTTTTATGCGTTTATGGCACTTAATGCGCATAATTAAAAAATTGTAAGAAGTTAAACTGACACTAGTACTTCTTTTTCTGCTTTTTTCCTCTTTTGATTCGCAAAATTAAAAATATGTAATTTGAAATATTATTATACGACACATTTAAAATTAAGTTGTAGAATATGTAATGAGCCATTCAGATAATGCGTCTTC
Source organism: Cheiracanthium punctorium (assembly GCA_038373885.1). NCBI lineage: Eukaryota > Metazoa > Arthropoda > Arachnida > Araneae > Cheiracanthiidae > Cheiracanthium > Cheiracanthium punctorium. The sequence goes on from JAWZYV010011187.1 coordinate 212,496, forward strand.
GAAGTTGTAATAGACAATTAAATGCTTAATGACTTTACTACTTACTTATGACTTTTGATTTTAATACACTTTTAAAATGAGAAATGCATTTTTTATTTTTGAAGGTGAAAATTATGCGAGAAACTTTATCAAAGGTATAAAAATACTTAAAATATTTTAATTCAAAAATGAATAACCGCAACAATTTAAAAAAAAAAAACAAAAAAAAAAAAAACAAGCGAGAATGGCAGCTTAGTTAAACTATTGTCTTAAACATTATTTTTTTTAATGTCGTTATGATTTTTTTATGAAAAATCCTTAAAATTGCTTGTTTGTAATTCACTAATCTGATTTCATAATTTCTATTTATCATAGCTTCACACGTTCTTCTAATACTGTCTGTACACTTGTCTGCCGCACACCAAAATGAACAGGATGTACATAAAATGCGAAGTAACGTTAGGTTTTGGAAAAAATATATGAGGCCAGGTGGGGTAACTATGACCAGCGAAATTGTTAAAAAATTCTTAAAGGATAAACCTCACAGAAACATTGTTTATAATGTATTTTTCATGATAGGCAATTTTCATTAGTAATATTAAGTATTTTTAAGGTATAGTAACAATTGAAAACAAGCACCATGTCAAAGTTTTATGTGTTCAGAGTTATTTGGAACATAAGGAAAAAAATTAGCAAACTAATTCATATTAAAATTACGTTGGTAATGTATTTAAAATATTCTGAGTTGTTTTTACTATTATTAGTTAAATATATTTAAATGTGATAATATTTACCCTTTAAATTTTCTTAAAGTGTGGTGATTATGAACATATGTAAAAATATAGTAAAAGAATCTGAAGTGACTCTATTTGACTTTCCGAACACTTCATCTTTACCAAACGATTAAATAAATTCCATTCAACTCAGTTGGGTGTAGCGTTCAAATGCTAGTACACTTCAAATAATTTGATTATATAAGCTGTAATGCAAAAGAATACATTTTAGTAGTCCTGTAAGGAGCTCTAAACCCAGCAAATAGCAAAATATACACAGTATTGTAAGACATTGACCTATAATATGCATACCTAATTTTAACTGTAAGCCTGATACACACTGAATTTATACAGGTTGAGAGTGATGGTGACCTACAATATACATACCCAATATTTTTATATTGGGCATTTATTTGGTTGGTCACCAATACCCAATATTTTTATTTGAGACAATCATTTAGACATTAGCACGTTTTAAATTATTTGTGTCCATAGGCTATGTATCAGAATTATTCTTTGCAACCATGCGAGCAAACTATCAGCCCTACATATATTAAAATCTATAAAGGACATGTGGTCGTGTCTTTTAATGTGCACATCCAATTTGCACTCAATCGAATGCTTCGTTTAGACGCTAGTGCACTTTTCAGAATTTCCGTCCATTGGCCTTAATGTAAAATAATTCTTTTTTTTTTAGCCCTGTAAAAAATTCGTAAGCCAATATGCACTCCAAAATAAATACCGGTCGAGTGAGGGTGATCTATAATATAGATACCAAAATTGAGCTAAATCGTGTGCCCCGATGGAATCTTGGCACACGAGTTATCTTGCTCACTCACATAATTCACAAATACACACGCACATACATGCACGCATACATCGCCGTACAAAAATAGCATAAATGAATTAAGAAGACCACAAAACTTGCAAAGATCTCAAAGTCGAATTTTTTGATGAATAAAATACTTTCCTTTCGTGTGTACATGTTCAGAAAGTAAAAAGTCTTTCTGACCCAAACAAGCACTTGCTTGTCTTACATCACTTAAACACTTATATAAGTGAAACAATAATTTAAACTATTTTATTTATTTGTAATATTCAACTTAAAAATAGTTTATAAAATTGAAATTTTGCTGTTGATTATTTTTAAAATATCAAAAGCTTAAAACTTTTTAAGAATTACTGTCATACCATGTGGACAGAGCCAGAAGTTCATTCCAAGACAAGGAAAACTATACCAGATAAGAGTTTCTAATAAAAATAAATGAGGCAAGTAAATATAAAACATTGATTTATGCCATGGGCATTTCTTTGTTGAAATTCTTATGCACAATAAATTTTTTCAGCAGGTTAAAAATTTAATTTCCTCATCTCAACACGGCTTTATTCCTAAACGATCTACGCTTACTAATTTATTTTGTTTAAATAGCAATATTATTTCTTCGTTTGAAAACGGATATCAACTCGATGTCATTTATACCGATTTTTCCAAGGCTTTTGACTCTATTGACTTTGGAATTCTTCTTAAGAAATTAATTGGCTTGGGTTTTCACATTAATCTTACTGACTGGATTTTTTCTTACTTGTGTAATAGACAGCTTTTTGTGTATTTTAATGGTGCTGTTTCTGAGAATTTTACCTGTACTTCTGGTGTTCCCAAGGTTCTAATTTGGGACCTTTACTTTTTATTTTGTTTATTAATGATTTGTGTTCAGTTTTGAAATTTTCTAAGTATCTTTTATTTGCTGATGATCTGAAATTATTTAAAGAGATACGGTCTGTTAATGATGCTTGTCTTTTACAGAGTGATCTTAATAGTTTATATGAATGGTGCGCTGACAACAAATTACTTCTTAATATTATGAAATGTAGTATTCTTAGTTATTCTCGTAAATCTCAAACTTTAATTTATTCATATCATATTAATAATCTTCCCTTATTTCGTTCGGATTCCATAACTGATTTGGGCGTTGTTTTTGACAGGAAACTTGAGTTTTCAATCCATATCAATAGCATTATCTCTAAAGCTTACAAAAAAGAGCACTTTGCACTTGGGTTTTCTTAAGTGCAAAACTAAAGAATTTTCTAACCTTCATGCATTAAAAATATTATACTTTAGTTTGATACGCTCTAATCTTGAATATTGTAGTCTCATTTGGGATCCGTATTATAAAAATAAAATGAAAATTCTTGAGCGGGTGTAGTGCAGACTCAGTTTACTCGTTATTTATATTACAAAAGTAATCCTATTTACATTCCGAATATTTCTTCATCTTACTTGAGAAGTCTTTTTGGTCTTCCTAGTTTAAGTTCTCGTCGTGATCTATTTTGTTTATTATTTTTTTATAAAGTTGTCAATAATATGGTAGACTGCAGTGATATTCTTCAAAGTATTTGTGTAAATGTACCGAGCAGGTCTCTTCGTAATAGCCATTTATTTGTGGATCCAATTATAAAATATAATTATATATACTTTTCATTATATAAATTTTATAAAATTTATAATAAGTTTTCTTTGGATTTGGATATTTTTAACATGTCTTTTAAAGTCTTTAGAGTTAAGTGTTTTGAACTTTTGCAGTCATGACTGGTATTTATTTTATCTCTGTATTTTATCTTTTTTAATTTTGTCCTATGTAATTTGTCCCTTCATGCATCACTGTAAATGGATTTTAATCTGTAGTGTGCATTTCTTTTATGAAATAAAAAATAAATAAATAATAGGACAGAATTTCAAAATGTGTTGCAAAATTCGGTTTCTATTGGTTTATACATATTCTTGGTGGGCGTGTGTCACTCAGGAAATATTGGAGCTTATCTGCAGTCGCGTGGTTTAAACAAATTTACTGTAAAATTAAAACATAATAATAAAAATAATGTGTTGACAGGCAACATACCAGAATACCATATTTGTTTCTTGAATTTATTTCATATTTGTTTCTGTGTTTGAATTGTCTTAAATATTATTTTGACTTTATTTTTATTTCATATTTATTTCTTTATTTATTTTGTACTTTGTTCTTAAAAGGGCAACATTACTTAATACCCTTTAATTTTTTTTCAGCAATTCTTTTACTGAATATTTTTTCTTTTATAAAAAGAAATTGATTTGCAACGCTTCTTAGCAACAAGAGAACATGTTGGTTTAATAAATAGATATTATATCCATATCAATTCTTTAATTTGCATCAGTTATCCATGCACCAGGATAACTCTAATCACTAACAAAAAGAATAGTACTCTTAGTTTCTCTAACTTTAGTTTTACGAGTAAGCATCAAGAGAAATTAAGCGGTCATTTACCCCAATTATGGTCATAATTACTCAATTTTTTCCAACTTTACTTATTTGTTAGGGTAATAATGACCACCTCTTTAATTTTTAAGTAAATAATTCTACGTAAACAAAATTTTTACTAGGCGTTCTCAAAAGATCAAAGTTTTCCCCCAAATTAATTAAAACAATATTTTTTTCTACTGTTAAAATGCTAAAAACTCACAAAGTTAAAATTTGCAAAAAGTAACCCTGCACGGTTTAAATTTTATACTTGATTTTATTTAGCAAAAAATAGTACACTTTTTTTAAAGTTAACAATGCAAATGTATAGTCCAGTACTCAAAGACTATTTCCGAATTAATATCCATCCTAGTAAAGATTTCGTTGATACATCAAAACAGTACAAGAATTTTAAAAAGTATGTCTTTTTTATTTAGCATTCTATAGTAGGCATTCTTCTTCATTAGTCTGCTTTATATTTATCAGCTTTTCCCAATTTTGAAGCACAATGTTTTTTTTTCCAAAAATCCCCACAAGAAAGGCCATTTGTAATAATATAACAATAAAGAACTTTGTAAAAAAAAAAAAAAAATACACTAAAAGTAATTAAACATTGCGGACCGTTTTGTTTCATATAACTTTTTCTTTTACGCAGTTCATCATTTCGTTGTCGGAAGTTCGTCATTGTTTAAACCATTTCCCACAGGTGTTTGTTTCTTATTATTATTCATTTGTATCGATATGATCAATGAAATTTTCGAGCTTAGTATTTTATTTTTGTCATCTTTACTGCACTTTTGAATTCAGTTTTTTGTGAGATGTTTGGATTGAAACTAAAGTGCTTAACTTCTTCTTTGGTAACAACATACGCTGCAAAACCGAAACTGTGATGGGTTTAAAGTCGTTTGTTTCTACGACTTTTGGACTCGTTACTGGCAAAAATAATGTGGTGCCTGTTTCGGTATGAAAAAAAAAGCTATTTTACTGTTTAAGTGAACCACTCGTATCAGATATTTGTGATAATGAGTGAGGAGTAGTCAAGAAATACACAAATAAATCAATGCAAGGTAATTCCATATAAAACCAAACAACAAAAAAATATTTTTGACATCGATGTTGTAGATTTGTATGATTCTTTGCATGCTTCTTGCAATAAACTTTGATGAAAATTATGAAGTTTCAAACTTTTTCTATAATTCTTTCAAAAGTTACCAATTTTTGAAAGAAGGATATTTCGCATGGTATGGTAATCTTTAAGATGGTGTATCTCTCAAGATCTATTTGACCTAGGGACTTGAAATTTATATAATTTTGTTCAGTGTTTTGAGGACTTTTATAACGTATGTAACGTGACCACTTCAATTAAATATGACCACTTCAATTAAATGTGGCCACTTCAATTAAATTTAAAAATTTTTAATATTAATTTAAAATTCTAAATTTTTAATAATTTAAAATCGGAACTTTTAATTATTTAAAGTAAATGTATATTATTTAATTCTTTTTACTGCATAACTTGAAGGTGGGGTTTTTGTGGCATAGGTGGGAGAAAAAAATGTTTATTTATATGAAAATTTATTTTCCGGGAGGGAGAGATTTTATTGACAGTGTATAAAAAATATTTTATGTTATTAACAAGCTGACTATTATCATTTTTGTTTAATGTTGAAAATATATAAAATATAAACACTAAATTAGTAATAAAAAAATAAGAAATAGAACTCACGTTTTCAAATATTTTTTAATTCAAGTATTTCGTCGCCAGCGTACGCCCAGCGAGGCAACGAATATATATCCCTTCTCTGCGCCCTAGGCACAGAGGAGATCTCAGCAAAGGGACTAGAGCTATTCTAGTAGGGTTATTATTTGTCAATTTCATCCTAGCCGCAATAGTGTTTATTAAGGATTAAAGCCACTCTGGATCTACAAAGGAATATGATAAAGGAATATATCTTTTAACTTCGAAACCAAAGACAGCATGGATCTTATCTCTTGGGAGAACTGTGCCAAAAAGATTTAAGATACTAAACTTGTTTTAATAATACAAGGAGACGACAGTCCTTTTCAGGCCCTTTCTGTGGTTTTTCTCTTCCCTGTCAGTAACAGGTATAGTCGAAAGAACAGAAGTTACCATGCTTTCAAAGAAGTCTACTGCCATCTTAATTTCAGATGAAGCACTAGATTATTAAACCGGCAGAAAATGCCCTGGTTTGAATTGAAGTTGCTTTTTACATACCTCGTTAAAGCATGTCTCCCAATGGTTATGTAGGAAGGGATCAGACTCTGATTATACCACCTCCTCTTGGTGAGTCCTGGATAGTGGGTACACAATAGTGGGGACAGTAGCAAAGAGCTGCAAACTTTACTGGGCTACTGATTCTTTTTTGATGATTTTTTAAAGAGAATAAATCACTAGAAAGAAGTGTGTTTTCTACACTTTTTTTTTTAAAAGGCGTATTTTTTATTTCTTGTTTTGAAGTCTGATGTACAATCTCTAGACATGCCCTCTCTCGTGCCCCCTCCAAATTTGCATGCATCTTATTCATAACAATATCCTGCTTTTAACACCTCTGGAGCCCAAGAATTTAGAGAGGGGGGGGGATTGGCTCCATTTCTTAAAAAAAGGGTTGTTTTTCAAGTATTTCTAGATTTCAAGCTCAATGCGAAATACCAAGACATTGTCGTAGCCCCTCCAAATTTTACATACGTCTTATTCATAACATTATGCAAATTTTAAAATCCCACAACACAAAGAATTCAATAAAAAGATTTTTTCTTTCTTTTTTTAATCCATCCTAATGGGTAGGCCCATCGACCCGCAGGATTTTCTCAGACTTATTGTATTGGAAATAAGTTGGAGGATCGAGTGAGCCAAATGCGTAAGTGCGCTAGTTGAAGACGTTCTGTTGCACACTTGTGTATGGGTAACAATTCTCCTGTTAAAAACAAACAAAAAATCCTTTGGAAAGCCTTACGATGACGATAACACATTTGGGTGAAATATATATCACTTACATATTGTGAATCTGTCAGGGTGTCCTGAATCAGTGCTAAAGCAGATTGGCTATTCAGAGCTGCCAAGTCTCCGGCTTTTTTCGGGAGATTTCCCACCACTAATTTTTACTTACAAATTTATGCTTAGAATAACTCCAAATATTTTATCCAAAATAAAACTGTCTAAAAATTGTGGTGGGAAATCTCCCAGAAAAAGCCGGAGACTTGGCAGCTCTGGCTATCGTGTGCAGTGACATCTCAAAGCCTTACTCCATCGATGTGTACGACATGCTGCTTCAAAAGGTATCCAATAAAGCACTTAAGCAGTTCTCGTCAGAGGCTAAATTGAGTTTACATTCGCCAATAAAGACGATATGCATAGTCTACTCCTATACAAGCGAATCCCATTGAGAGTGTTGTGGGATTACGTCTAATTAGCTACAAGTATTTAAGCTAAGTTTCGGAGGAAACCGCGAAAGGAAAACTCCGAACAGCTAGGTCGGCGGACGCGACCTGGTTTTGCACCAGGCGCCTTCCGTCTCCCAGTCCAGAGCGCTATGGTCACTGGTCGGGCCCCATTGAGAGAGAGGCATCAGTTCACAGAGCTGACTCTCAGGTCTGTCATTCTGATGACTGACTCGTCTCTCAAGCATTGATGGTTTCTTATATACTAATTTCGAAGATGGTTTCAAAGTCCATACGAATTCGTGTATTTATGTGCCTCAGCAAAAAGAACGTGGGGAAACTGTCTTCGCTTTTCTTTTTCTGTGAGTGCGTGAGTGCATCTGTGTGTTTGTGAGAGGAGGGGGTAACAGAGTTTCCCTGGCAACCACCATAGAAAACCTGCAAAATTCTGCAAAAGCATCTAGACTAACTGCTGCGATTTTGAATCTGTATTCTTACAACATCAGTTATCTACCAGTTTAAGAAGTCTACGACTGCATACAGCTAACGTAGGAGCTGGACTTTTAGAATAGAAGAATCGTTTGTTTGTGGCAGAAAGAAATGTACTCAATGATATTACTCAAAATTGCTAAATCCAATTGGATGTTCCTTTCTCATGACCAATTTTTTCCTGGCACACAAACCTAAAATGATTCCAAACGAAACAACAGTCGCAGCACGACACTAGCTGTAGCATATGTTTCGTCTTCTTTTTTTTTTTTTTTTTTTTTTTTCTTCGTCCTCTTCTCCCTTCCAATTTGCTAATCGCTTTGGGTTCGAAATATTGTTTCTCTTCACGACAGGCACAGGCAATCAAACGCAACCTGATCGGCGGCGTAAGATTCAGACTACCTTCAGAAACAACAACAACAACACAATCCTCCGCTCCATGCAGGCAGGAAGACGTATGCCACTGTCTCTACAAAAGGCTTGTGGCAGACTTAGGTTTGAAAAGAGGGCGTCGGAAGGCGGGGAAGGGAAAACTCCGTACTGCAGGCGTGTGTCAATATTTGACTCCTTTTACAGATGATGCAATAGTGCCCAGTGCCGCCGCCCTACCCCCCTCCGTTTTCCGTCCATCTATCTCTCGCTCTCTCCGGCAAAAGAGAAGAAAGTTGGGGCAGAACAGGGGGATCAGAAACTTTTACGAATTAATTAAAACGAAGAGTAAATATTGACGACGGAATATTAATTGTTTGCAGCAGAGGACTACTCTCCTCTGCTTTTGCGATTCGCTCTGTACTCCCCCCCCCCCCCTATACTCCTCCCGTTCTCAATCCCCCCCCCGGAATGCGAGATAAGAAGTTAAAGATGGCAACAGGGTGGGAGGGAGGGAGGGGGCATGGAGAGTCGCTACACTTACCGGTTACATCTACAGAAGGGTGGTAGAATGTAGGGGATTAATTGCCTTCCAGCATTTTAGCTTCCGCCCCTCCCCCTCCCCCTCATCCCAATGCCCCTGGTATGCCCTTTAATCCCCCAAATGAAAAGTTTCAACTATTATTTCGAAAGATCGAAATTGTCTGCTTCACTTCTCTTCTTGCTCCCCCCTGCCACCTTCCCCCCCCCCTCCCATAAGAACCAAAAGTGGGGAATTTTGGGATTAAACGAAACAATATATATGGGAAGGAGGAATGGACTTTAATAAACGCAAAATGGGGTTTGTTTTTGAGCTAGGAGTTCGACGCCGCGTGAAGTGGCCGAGGATTTAAATGCCACCAGCTTTTATTCCTCTGGAATGGGGGAGGGAGGGGGGGGAGATAACGACAAAATTGACGCTTTTTATTTGTTCGCTTTAATATAAAAACACACATTTAATATGCCCGGCTCCGTAGAATAATTACAATGGATGAAGGAAGTGGGAATAGTAAGAAGTGCAATTAATGAAGCCATGAGCAGGTTTAATGAGTTGGTTCGTTACTTGCATTAGAGGTAATAAGAAATGAAAAAGCTTAGAGGGTTTATTTCTTTTTTTTTCTCTCCTTTTCGCATTTCATCTTTTATTGCAGGATCACCTTTGTTATCAGGGAATTAGTGTAAATTATCAGCAACTTCTTGTTTGAGATTGTCTTTTGACTGTAATGCGAATTAGCAGATTTCGAGAAATGAATATTTACAAAAATACCATTAGAATGCGTTTTATTTAACTATGGAATTTAATTTCGGAAAGTACTTAGAGTGGTTACTGTAAATAATTGTGACGGATTTTGCTCAAAATCTTAAAACAAAGTTTGCCACAAAAAAAAATCTTTCAGGGGAATTATCTAGAATTAGTTTGTGAAATAAATTTTACTCCACGTGAAATACTGATTGAGTAGATGGCATGAACAATGTTTTTCATCTTTATAATTTCCTTGCTACTTAATTTTCTGTTTTAGATTGAAAACGATTTTCTTGGATTATTTTTTTTTTTAATTCTTAGATTACTATATGCGAAAACTATAATTTAATGCAATGAAAATGAAACTAAATTTAATGAAAAAAATATTTAAACTTCGAATTTTCCCTATTTCATTTTTTTATTTAATTCTTAGATTACTATATGCGAAAACTATAATTTAATATAATGAAAATGAAACTAAATTTAATGAAAAAATTATTTAAACTTCGAATTTTAACTACTAGTTTTTAAATATTTTACTTATTTCATTTTATTTTTATTTTTATTTTTCATATTTTATATTTAATTATTATTAGCTAAAGTGCTCGTTCTTTGTATGGAAATGCAGATTATTAGAACAATTAATACGAATGAAAAAAGTAGAATATATATATATATATATATATATATACATATATAGATATCTGATTATTTCAGTAAATTTTTGTCTAGTAAATAATTTACATCTTCTCATCTTGCTCAGTATTTAGTATTAACCAAACTATCTTGATCGTGATGTAATTTTTTTTTTCGTTAAATTTTGTCAGCATTTAACTTACTAATGCACTGTTAAACGTATAACGTAGAAACCATGTCAAAGTAATTAATTTCATTTCCAGTTTTAACACAACCATTTAGTCACTATAGCAACTGCATCCATTGTTATTACTAAAATTAAATGACACAATCAAAGAAAAACTGGAAGTAAATTTTTAAAGTTCTTAAAATTTGGAAAATAAAATGCTCATGAATATCAAACAAATAAAACATTAATTTTTAAAAATACTGTGATTTAAGACTATTGTGTACATTTTGCATTTTATTTCCTTCGTATATGTGGCAAAAAACTTTCCAATCACCCAGAGCTTCACATGCGCACTATGCGCTTTCCATTATCTGTGCGCAGCGTATGTAGGCTGTATTTTAAGATTTGGAAATGTAAAAAGCAGTATTCTGGCAGCAAAATAATTCTTGTCTATATCAATGAAAATTACACTCAATGCATTTCCACTCAAAATAAACAATGATTTTCATATTCTATTTTCAACAGTGCGGTTTTCGTAGTTAACGTAACCCACTGTTGCCATTTAATCTATTAATTCAGCAATCCAATGAAACTGGTGTCTTATTTCTAGAGTTCTTAAATTTAGAAAATGAAAATAGATAAAAGATCAAGTAGAATCGTGTTTCTAAATGAAGTTTCACCCTTTGTACAAAGGGCATTCCTAAGGACCGTGGCTATCGAGATAAATCTCCCAGCCTCCACCGTGAATTTTTTGTTTTAACATGAGCTTTCAGATATTTATATAGCGGAGAAATTTTGTTTAAGTTTTGGCAATATTTCATATCCCTTACATCTTCGTCCCATAAGAATTTACAAGGTATGCCAGTACCTGATATTTATTTTCAGGCGAACAGTTAATTTTGATACAAAGTTAAAAACTGATGACACTACGTAAAATGACTATGAATCCAGTTTTCGCGTTTTATGTATGTTTTACTGTGTCTATGTAAACAGGGAAAGAAGGTCTATTCATAGCAAGCATGTACATCTGCATGATAGTAAGCGTTTATTGTAACCTAATCTAATAATAACTTTCTGGTGAGTATAAAATAGAACCCTATGAAATATCATGTCCCTTGGAGTCATCTCAAAAATCGAGCCAAGCAGAGAAACCTATATAACTCCTATATTATCTCTGTTTCTTAACATTATATTTTTAATAGCTCATCAGCGGGAGACGTCTGAGCTCTGTCCCCATAACAGCATCAAAAGTGAAGCTGCGCCGACATTGGTCAGCAATTGAGAGGATGGCAATCTTCCTGGATTGGACTGTTGTCGGAATGTGTATACGCTAAAGGGAGATGGTGCGCACACACACACACAAAAAACCAAAAAAAATGTGTTCGTCACTCCAATTCTTGTTCAACCAACCACGAGGTGTCGAGAATTGCGATGCGCTCATTGAATGTTCCAATAATACTACTCATAGGGGCCACGTTAGCTTGCCTATTAGGCATTCCTATAATGACATGGCCAAAATCGGCCCTGTAGGTCAAACTGAAGGGTAGTTCACCGGCCAAGAAGAAAAGAAAAGCTTAAGCTTTATGCAGCAGGTAGTCCGATTCAGGATATCTCTGATAAGCAATTTTCTACTTTGCAACAAAGTTAGGAAGTGTAGCGTGCGCCCTGTAATAACCGCAAATGCGTTGGAAGACTGCTAAATTTTATAGATTGTTCGGTGCTTCGATGGAGTTTCGAAAAACTTTCTGACGGAAAAGAAAGCGATATAATGCAGTTTAAGTACAACCGCCAGTTATTGATTACGACCCTGATTGAGTTCTTGTATGGTACACATACATGCCAACACTTAATAAATCACTTTTTAATGAAATCAGTCGTTCAATCTGATCAAAAATCTATAGACAGGAACAGAAATAAATCATTACAAAAACTTTGAAAAATCGCTGCTTAATGAAATCCGCACTGCAGATTGATGACTATAACAATTGATCTCCATCAAGGGGTGGACGCGAGACGTGCAAGACTTGTCCTGTCCACGGCTGTCTCGTCTCGTCTCGCAGAGGTAAACCTCTGTCTCATCTCGTGTCTTGCAGAGAAATTTCCTGTCCGAAATTTAAAATTTTGTTAACAAAACAATAATAATGTAGCCTTTTGTGAAAAACTTAGCTTTTTTCCCCTTTTAGTCCCCACCCACCCGCGAAATTTTTGGTCCGCCCACTGGAAATTTTTTCTGTATACGGCCCTGTCTAGGGACTTTTTTAAAGTTGTATTACCACCTATCGCGTCGCTAAATTTTGCGAACAAAAATTTACCCAGTTTGGAACGATTTTTAGAAGCATCTCAAAATCTAATTGAATTTTTTTTTTAATCCGACACCTATAGGTTAAATTGAGTGATCATCTATCATGTCACCAAATTTCATTTCTTTCGCTTTAGTCGTTCATACCTTATCTGAGAACAAAAATGTACGCACTTTGAAACAATTTTTGGAAAATCTCAAAATCTAATGAATTTTTAAAAAATATAGTTCAAGATGAGTGACCACCTAATCATGTCACCGAATTTTATTACATTCGCTTCAGTCAGTTTTAGGTGATGTGCGAATAAAAAAGCGTCACGCACAGAATGACAGACGGACAAAGTTTTTTTTTTTTTTTTTTTTTGACGGTCGTACTCGGGTTCCAAAAGCTTAAAATGCATAGAAATCGCTTTTTTTTTTTTAATTTTGAGAAGTGTACTGGTAAAGTCTAGTTTTATTTATTTAAATACATAAATGTTCAAATTCCGAACTTGAAACAACAATCACTTCAAGCTTAAGACATATCATTCTGAGTCAACTCCAGTCTAATGGTTAGAATCTCGCCTACCAAGCCTCGGTTCTCCGGTTCGAATCAAGTCCTCCGAAGTTTGAAAAATGGAGCAAGTTCTTATGTATAAATATAGATGGCAGCACTAATGTGGAAAGCAACCGACCACGTCCTCTACATTTTTTCGCTTAGGTCCCCAGAGTGCACTTTCTATGCACAATTTAGTTTGCACTTTTTATGCACAAGCAGAGGTGCCAAATACGCTCGGATTTTGTACACTTTTTGTGCAAACTTTTTTTTAGCTGGGCAGTGACTGCTTTGTTTCGATGAGTACGATGTCTCAGCGAAGTCATTTAACCGATTCAGGAGCTTGGAGAGTTGTCGGTAGGTTAGAAGGGGGCCAAACTCAAGCCGAAGTAGCGCAAGGCATGAGAATGTCACAAAGTGTGATTTCCAGGATCTGGAACCGGTTTTTGGCGACTGGAAGTGCAGGCCGAAGACCAGGGCAAGGTCGTAGACGGGCAACAACGCCCAATGAAAATCGTTATTTAGTGTTCACGGCTCGGAGACACCGGAATATGAACGCTACTCTTCTCCAACACCTTCGCTCGGCTACTGGCACCACGGTTTCAACTCAGACTGTGCGAAACCGGCTCCATGGTGTAGGTCTGTATGCTCGCCGACCCAGTAGCGGATCCAGAAATTATTTTTGGGAAGGACTAAACTTAAAAAAAAAGCTTATTTCACCCAAACAAAACGTACGATGAAGTAAAATTTTAGTATAAAGTAATGTAAAACTTTTTAGGAGGGGCTAAGTTATAAAAAAATATCATTTTATCTACTTAAAGTGTATAATAAAGCAGAATTTTACCCTTTAGCAATCTTTTTTTTTTGGGGGGGGGGCTGAAGCCCTCTAGCCCCACCCCTGGATCCGATACTGCGCCGACCGATGGTATGTGTTAGACTAACATCAAGGCATCGTCGCAACCGCAGGGAGTGGGCAACAGAGCATGTGAACTGGAGGAAAAATGAATGGAGCAATGTTCTTTTGTTCTGACGAGTCCCGTTTTTCAGTTCATCCTGATAATAGGCGTATTTTCAACTGGAGGGACCGTGGCAGTAGGAATAATCCTGCGTTCGTGCACGAAAGTGTCAACTTTGGCGGTGAGGGAGTGTTGGTGTATGGTGGCATCTAGATTGACGGGTGCACAGACCTCTACATCATTCGAGATGGACCTCTGACTGGTCGCCGATATAGGGATGAGATCTTCAGACCTATTGTAGTCCCTTACGCTGCAGCAATCGGAGTTGACTTCATTTTTGTGGACGATAACTGCAGGCCACATCGTGCTAACCTGGTGGAGGATTTCCTTTTCGAGGAAGGAATCGTACGAATGGAATGGCCAGCGTTGTTCTCCAGACATGAATCTAATAGAGCACGTTTGGGACGCTCTAGGAAGACGAGTTGCTGGCCGCCAACCACCCACACACACTCTCCAAGAACTGGAAAGAGCTCTTCTGGAAGAGTGGGACGGAATATCCCAACTCGTGATTAATAGCCTCATTGACTCCATGCCTCAAAGGTGTTCAACGTTGCTGGCCGTCCGTGGAAACCATACCCCCTACTGAAAATTATTTCCTTTGAAGAAACCACCTTTTCTTATTCTTTTTTACTCATATGCACAAATTGTGTTTTTTTTTCCTTTTCTACACAAATGTGCAATAAAATGCATTTTTTTCTGCCAAACATGTGTAATTTATTCTCATATAACCTACTACGTCTGTCGACCATGTATCGAAAAGCTAAAAAGTTTCCCAGCCACAAGATCCACCTAAAACCGCAATATCCTTTAATTGTTTTGAGCAGTGTATATTAGTTACCATACTAACTCATATGTGCATTTGAAGTGATGAAAATTCAGATTTAATCTGTATATAAGATGGGACATGACGCCGAAAAAATATTTGTTTTTAGTTATTTATTTCCGGAATTGCGTAAATGTAATAGTATGGTTGATGGGAGTTGCTTTTGAAATTATATGAAGCTTTGAAGTTTGTTAGAAATGATGCAGAACTCAGGACATGTTGCGCAAACAAAATTTTAATCCAATAAAGCGGCCACAATGTGCGGAATAGTGAATTCATAAAATTTTTAACTGGGGACGGGATAATTATAGTGAAGTCTGATTATCCCCCCTTCTCGTTTTATTGCATGAGATATGGGTTTCATCTAGATAATAATAGTCCTGTCCGTCACAATTCCGGGATCGATCGTGATCGTGTGACCATCGCTCTCGGTGCATCTGCGGCCATATTGAAATTTTGATAAAAACAACATTTTTATATCTAACTAAAAGTAAAAACTTTTTATAAAGTTCGAAAGACCTCTAAAATATTAACCTTTTTTTAACTTGCTGCAACTTTCAACTCTAAATATCTAGCGAGATATCACGCCTTGAAAAGGCAAATATAAACAGAAGCGACACGATTCATTCCTTGCTTCTTTGAAAAAAAAAATCACGGAACGTAATCTCTCGATTAGATGACGGCATAGAGACTGGCGAAAACACTCCTTTTGCGTGAGAAGAAATGGAAGGATAGTTTTATTTAATATTTAAGCTCTATTTAACTGAAAAATTTTGATAGATTTTGGTCAAATTTATTTTCTTTTTTAGATATTGGCAACACTCTTTGAGATGAGATTTCACTTTGAATCTGAAAAGTGTATTATGTAATTTTGATAATTTTTAGATTTTAGTGTTTTTAAATATTAACTGCGTGACATTTGTAAAAACGTAAACGTGTATTGTTGTTGTTTTTGGAAGTCACGTTTTTTCTTTTCTTTTCTTTTTTTTTTTTTTTTTTTTTTTTTTTTTTTTTCATTGCTTTGTGAAAAAGTATTTTAAAAGTGTTTAATTGAGTGTTTTAGATTGCTTTGGTAACATTTATTTTATTTTTGTTGTCAGCGTTTGTTTAATTTTGAATTCATTTAACCGGATTGATTTTGATTTCAACGTTGTTGGATCGTAACTTTTATTTCGATTGTTTTGAGACATTTGCTTTGTTTTTGTCGTAAATCCATAAGCGTTTGTTTAATTTTGAATTAATTTTTGTGGGAAGTATTTTTTATTTAACTTCTTAAAAAGTTGCCTTTGCTCTCTTCATCTGAAAACCGGCAGGGTTTTTAAACGTCGAATGTGTTTAAATGTAGTATTTTTGTGAAAACTTATTTTATTGTATTTTGATTTCAACGTTGTTGGATTCATAGCTTTTATTTAGGTTAATTTTGTGTCGTTTATTTCGTTTTTGTCGTAAATCTATAATTACTAGTCGGCAAGTCGTCCAGTTTCGCTGGCCCGTGCAAATTCGCTTAAAAGAATTGCCAAACAGCAAGGTAGACTTCGTGCCTCTGTTACCTGTGTCTGTCTAACGCCTACGTCTGTGATTTTATTTTTTAAATTTTGGAGTCGTGTTTCAACAACTGAACACTGAACTCAGGAATTTCTTTCTGTTGAATCCAATATCTTAAGAAAATAATAAGGCTGATTAAAAGCATAAACTTAAGTACGTTAGGTGAGTTTGTTACATGAGAATTCACAACAGTACTAATTTTTTGTAAAATGTACTTACATAAAATAGGTCTTTCCTACATTACTTAGTAAAAAGTAGTACTTAAATTTACAAGACATGTTTTATGTTCAAAAAACCTGTACTTAAAAAAATGAGTTACTATAATTTTAAAACATCAGAGTATTAGCGCAGGTTATTTTTGTAAATTAAGTAATGGACTTGTATATATATATATATATATATATATATATACTATTTCCCCCAACCCCCCCCCCAAAAAAAAAAAACTTGGTTTTGAAAAGTAAATTCTGTTATATTTTATGAATATCAAAGCCATGCTACGCAAAATTTCAGAAGTCCACTTCAGAAGCCTCTAAAATGCGTTCTATTAATTCAAAAGAGATAAAAGGTGAATGACAGGTATATCGAAAGATGCGCTTGATATTATTTAAATAAAAACATAGAGTACTAGAATTCATCGCCAGATGGTGCTATAACACAAATGGCATTATTTGTACGTATTGAAAATTTGGAACATCGTTTGCTTTACAGTGCATGCCTATTAACATCATGCTTTGTATAAAAAGAAGGCTTATTCTGCACGATCATTAATTACTTTTCTGGGATATCATGCTTACGTTGCAAGAAAAGGTACTGCTGGTAAAATTGCTCTGCAAGAATCACGAAAACTCCGTTGTATCTGTAAAAAAAAAAAAAAAAAAAAAAAAAAAAATCCGCAGTATGAAGAAGTTACGAAAAGGTCCGATGTCTCTGTCTGGCCTATGCAAGATGATGCCGAAATTTAAAAGACTGAACAACTTCACTTCGCATTCTTTCAGGTTAGAGAACGAAATAAGCAAATCCAGTCTTCTAGCCACGAAAATGTGGCTACAGCAGTGATTGAAACCAGTAGTGATTTGCCGTATGCTAGGGTGAGTGTGTCGTTTCCCCGTGTAGCAAATTAAGTGTTTTATGTGCATTACAGCACCACCTATCGTCGAATTTTCGAACTATTCTTTTTTTTTTTTATAAACATGAAGTGCATTGTTTGAATTATCTGCAGTTTATCTTTTATCTGATTTGGACCAATGGAACGCACTCCAGAGCTCTCAACTTATTTTTTGCTAACCTTGTATATCCAAATTCCTAGAAAGCAGGAAACTATAAAAGATCTTTGCCTCTTTGCTTTAAAAAGAGGAAGAGTGACTGTAATGGAGAAGGAAATGGAAGCCATATTATCCATTTCTAGAAATGTTGGTAGGCTCATTCCCAGAGAGAGAGAGTAAAAAGTAATTTCTTTTAACCATATTGTTTTGGGAATAGTCAATATTCTCTTTGTCAAGGTGTTGATTCCCCTTATTACTCCGGAAAAGAATAAGCATTTATTATTTTAGCGTTTGTATGCTTTAAAGGCATTTCCCTGCTTAAAAGTGACTATTCACTCCTTCTGTTTCAGAATACTGTATTATTTATCTCATTTTATTATTATTTTTTCGTTGGACTAATTACTGATTAGGTCATATTCACTACATATTAATATGCTCAGCTCTCGATCTCGTTTGAAAATTTTATATGTTGAGTCTACAATATGTTATAGATCTGATTAACAACATATGGAAGCGCTTGATACACATAATTAAAAAACGAAATTAGTATACATATATGCGTCCTCCACTTAAGTTAAGGGATAAGGGAGGGGGGTCCAGTGGATAAGGATAATCTGAAATCATAGGTAAAATTATACTTCCCGATATGAAAAATGCAGCAAGAAAAAGTTTCGGCCGTGTAAATTAAGAAAGTTTAGAAAATGCGCAGCTGAATAAGTTACGCAGATAATCTGAAATGCAAGTTATAGTCACCAGATTTTAGCGCAGTATTAGAGAAAGAAAGGACGAATCTAACAAACAATTGATTCTCACTGTTGTCTATGGAATCATGAATTTTGAGAAGTTCTGCTTCCTCAAAACACGTGTGTATTGAAGATGATATCTGCCTGTCAGAATGAAGCTGCGAATTTTTGAGCAATGGAAGCACGCTTTTCACTCAAAGCATCCAGAGTTACTAACATCTGGTTTCCTTTACCCACCATCTAGCTATCAGCATGATAAACAGCTTACCTTTTCAGCAGTTTTGGTATCTTTTTCTGACGATATTTTAAAGTCTATTTTGTTATTTTTTGCAGAAATCGTTTTACAAATTTCAACGGAATATTTAAAATATATGCTAGATACCCCAGACTTGGGGTACCTTGGTCCACTCTCCAAACTTCTTTTGAAAAATAAAAATAAAAAGGATTACGCACAAAATATTTTGAAATAAATCTTGGATGCTGAGAAATGTGTAATGAGTATTTATGGTAAAAAAACGAGGTGTATAGTTAATTTTTTTTATGAGATAAAAAATGACAAGCAGAAAAGCGGACCACTGTGCCCCAACTTTCCCTATGCAAGGTGTTCATAATTAAACTTCCCTATAAACAGCATTCTGCACTTGAAATGAGTGAGCAAATTTCCACCAAATTCGGAATAGGGACTTTTCAGGATATGCTTAAAATACGATATGCTTATAGAAAATTTTTTAAAGTTTTAGTTTAGAAATTGTCTACTAGGTGGCGTTTTGCATGGGGAATTCAGCTCAAAAATGATCCAAATTAGTTAATAAAAAATTATCAAAAGCTGTTGATAAAATGTTTAAATTGATTGTACATATCGAATTAGCCATTGTCATTGTTAAATTTGCTAGTGTTTATGCAAAGCGCCATCTGGTGGACATTTTTGAACTATTTTTTAATTCCTTGAGCGTACCTAATGTATAATCTATTTGAAAAAGTTGATTACAATCCGTTCATCCTTTTTTGCTGTAGAAACATATTTATAGGGGAAATTTAACTACAACCAACCTGTACATCTTGTCAATAGCTAGATGGTGTAGAAACAACTAAGGGCAAAATTTTAATAATTGTGGATGTGTATGATATGAGTGAAACAGCTTTTTATACATAATAACATGAGACTTCGCTTCTTCGTCATCCATCTGTGGATATTACACAGCTACTTAAGACAATTGGACAATTTTTACGAAGTATCAGATTGTTGGCGTGAGTAGACTCTGATTGGCCTTACCGTAGTATCTCTTCAAAAACGCATACACCTATAATCAACACACAATAATTTCCACTCTTCCAAAAGCACAGATTTCAGGATCCTTGGAGGAGGTGTTCTTGACATGCATTGGCTCTTCCTAGAGCATTCCATAACTGCTCTATGGAATTGAGGTCTAGAGACCAAGTTGGCCACACCATGCGGTGAATACCCTCTTCTTCCAGCTAATTGTCGATTTTGTATCTTTAGTTTTGGACACCAGTGCAGATGGATAGAAGAACGAAATAGAAATCATTCCAAATACCAGGTCTACCTAGATATACAACAGACCACAAAGAGGCAAGAGGTTTCGCAACGCAATCGAAATTCTGCGGAATGCAGAGGAAACAGCTTCAAGGCGATTGACTAAAAGCGACTTACACACACGTTACCCTCTTCGAAAATGGACATTAACACCATTGAAGCGAGTTATCCCCACAGTGTCGAGAACTTAGACGACTGAAGGTCGCAAGTTATTTTCAGTGACGAGGTTCGGTTCTCTTTATTTGGCGCTAATTACTTGTTAAAATTTTGGAGGTAACAAATCCGAACACTAATGTTGGAAGTCACATCGTTCATTAGTTTGCTTTAATGGTCTTGGAAACAATCAGCCGCAATAATATAATAGATCACCTCTGTAATAAATCAAAGACACATTAAGCGCACGATGAGTCGTTTCTGCGGTCATGTTAGTTTCCACCCAGTTTCTTAAAATGGTATTTTTTAAGTACGAAAATGCGGATTCGCAAATAGCATTCATCAGCAGACAAGCCTTGCAGCATGTCTAATTGTTTCCTTAGCATGCAAATCTTCCTTGACAATCTGCATTATGATCTTGGTGCAAATTCCAATTTTTCAATTATGGAGTGTATCCGGGATGTGATTAGATGTCGTTTATCTTCTCTTTCCCATCCTGAATAGACGTACAAACTGTGGAGGATGATTAAGAGCATGAAAACTTCTATTCCTGAGGATGCTATTCAAATTCCAATCAAATCTGCACCTTGTAGATCGCTAGCTTGCGCCACCACGAAAACTGATACTTCTGAAAATGTCTACTTCTTATTGTAGTATCTCCCCCTGTGCATTTAAGTTTTAAAATTGTCTTCTTGTAAAAAATCGTTTTTTTACACTTGCATTCTCTGTCATCGATTCCCATCACGTTCTACTGATTATATTCCCTCTTTCCTGGTGTTGAATTTTCTATGTCAAGCAGTGTAACTGTACAATACAGGTGACAATCAATGAAATTCTTTATAAGCTCTATTTTATAGTGGTTTTGAAATTTTTGGATCTTGGACCAATGTGCCGCATTGTCTCGTGTCGTTTTTGAATGATTGTAATTCCGTTACCTTTTACTGATGTTTAGTACAGAAGAAATATAATGAAAAGTGGAGGTTGCTTTTTGGACAAAGTTTTTTGCAATGCATGTTTGTAGATAAATCCGCCTTTTATAATAAAAATAAGCTAAAGATATCTTCTTTTCACCTCTAATACATAATAATTTTTTTTGAGTGGGGGGGGGGGATATGATTTCAGATTCACATCTGCTCGTAGAGGTAAAAATAGATATTTGAAAAGATATAGTGTGATCATCTTCCATTTCAGGAACGCTAAAATTTTGCATGTATAAAATATTCACTTCTAATAAAGAGTCCAGTGAAAAAGAGACTCATCACCTGCTGTATATTTCTAAGCGCACAGACAACCACTGAATCTCATTTCCATATCTAAAACGGCAAAAGTAACATCCCATGCGCAGCAGTTTATCCCGACTGTGAATCCTAACAGGTTTTAACATAAAATCCGTTACTCACGCTACAATGGCTATAGAAGGTGGCGCTCCCGAACAATAGACAGTACTTATCGAATACTAAATGTTCTCATTCATATGATAAATTCATAACTACTAGTACTCATCGGAGGGGCCTCACTGGATCACAATGAACTCATAACCATATCCCATTGACTTTGGCTTCCTTTGTGAACAACCACCCTTGATAATCGAGAGTGTGAATATGATTTCCCGCCCACTTTTAAGCTCCCAGAAGGGGATGCATGAAATGTTCTGCCAAAATTTACAAACTGCGTAATCCTACAAGTACTTAGATGCAGGGATTTGAAAGTTGGTTTAGTTCTCGAGTTATTTTAAGCGAAATTTCTATTGCTCCTTTAATCGTTGCATTGATATTCAATAAAAAATACTAGTATAAGAATACTGATTTCACTGAACGTTTTTTAATGATTTATTTGTGCTTTAAAAACTCTTAATTTATTAATGTTAAATTGACTTGATAATCTAAACAAATAGTAATGCAAACATTTTATCTAAACAAATCTTAAATTGATTTATCTGATCTTGAATTAATTTATTTAACATCTGTCATTTTTTAATTTTCATTTCTTCCCAAACATTGGAGATTTTAAAATTTTTTAAGCCAATCGGAATGAAAGAAAATGAGTAGTTAATTAATTAAGTCTACGTAATTATCGTTAAAACTTAGAAAACTTTCACGGGAACAATTAATTGGGAAGCTTTATGGATCAAGCTTTGTTTCCGATAAGTATTTTTAATTGGGTAATCAACTTTTTTAAGTTGGCTTTAAGTTGAATAAAATATTTAATTGTAATAAGTTGCGTTTCTTCAAAAATATTTTTTCTCTACAAAAATAATAATAATAATAATAATAATAATTACAGTTTATACACAGATAAAAATGAATTAAGAATTCGTGTTTCGTCTACTTTATCGTCCACGTCGTTTCTTAAAAAATTAATATTTTTGTGTACATATTTGTTTAATGGATCATGCATTTCGATCAACTAGTTATATTTTCTATCGCTTACTCCTTTTAGTTAAAAGGAAAACATATACGTAAAATTCAATTTATACTCAATGATCATTTTGTTTCTATTGCTTTTCACGAAAATATTTTCATCTTTGATAAGCGAGCACAATTTCTTTTCGTTTTATTTTCTTTTTTAATTATTCGGTTGTAAATGTTTATTTTACAATATTAGCCCGAATATAAAATATTAGCCGCGTCTCCGAAATTTTTTTATCAAAATAACTCGAAAAATTCTATATTTATACCTCGAATTTAGTTCGAGCGCAGGTTTTTAACGAGAAATGATCAGTCAAAAAACATCGCGTTATATTCGGGTTTGAACGGTATGTTGTCAGAATAATTTATTCTGTATCAAGTAAGTTTTAGCGTTTTGATACGTTGTCAAATGATCGCATAATTTATTTAAGCTTATTTTCATTCAAGCATGTTTATGAAAAGACCTTGCAAACTCAGAACAAGATTATTTCACTGAAGACTGTTATATTTTAAGAAGGAACCCCCGAAAAAAAAAAAAAAAAAAAAAAAAAAAAATTGAAACGATTAAGTTTAAAATTGAGGGTGTTGGTCGGGGGGAAGGGGCGGGTCAAAACAAAAATAAAAACATCAGTGAGTTTCAAGCAAGATAAAGTCATAGAAGAAGTGTGCAGTCTTCTACAAATCAAATAAATTAGGAATTTGGTTCTAAATAAACTGAATATTGAATCTGTCCAAAACCTCTGATAATTTGTTTAAATGAAGTCACTTTCACATTCTCAGAGTTGGGTCTGATTATATCCACATCTATAGAAGTTAAATGCTTTATCTGCAATTTCACTCCTTAGAAGTAACTATTATTCACTCTTTTCATCTTAGAATGTTGTTTTCCTCAGTAAAACAGTTTTTATTACACTTTAAGAAAGAAAAAATATTATCAACAAACATTCTCAAAACTAAACTCTTCTGATACGATTAGCCATTTAAGTTCAATTTCGGACAAAAATGAAGTTTCGCGTTTTCTTTCCTGGAATATTCATGTGAATAATTTTGAAAGGCCGCCCAGGTGGTGTAGTGGCTAGAGAACCATTCTATCACGCCGTGGGTCCGGGTTCGAATCCCGGCTTGGACATGGATGTTAACTTGTCCGTCCCTTCATAGGGGGTAGTGCTGTCTGCCCACTTGGTGCTCCCATAATAAAATGGACAGTAACTAGGGCCGTTGATGGCAAAGGCTTGTGGCCAGTGCCTGCCCATTAGAAAAAAAAAATAATAATAATAATTTTGAAAGATCGTGTGATATTAGATAGACACAAAAAGCTCTTAACTGCCAGGAGAACAACATCTCACAAAAATATATGAACACTGGATAACGGTTTTAGTTCGAAAAAAAAACATGTGATTTTGGTACATAAATACAAATAAACTAATTATATAATGCACTTCAAAATTTTTATAACGTCTCTTTACAAGCTGTTTTATATACTGTAATTAACGATAAACCTGTATCAATAGCGAAACTTTCAGAAAAAATTCGAAAAATTCGCAGAATATGCCATTTTTCTAAACTTTTTTGCCGTGCAATTCCATGTTGAAGAATTTTTTTCCGAACATTTTATAAAAGGTACCGTTATTTCATTTATTGCGGTGTGTAATACAGCTTATAAAGAATCATCCTGAATTTTTTCGAGCCCCTGTTGCAATTAGCTTATTCTGATTTGTGTAATTAGACTGTGAGGGAGATTTTATATTTTCGAACTACACCCTTAAGTAAAATCTAAGTGACTAACTTACGTTTTTCAAAAATCTACTTTGAGTAAGACAACATAACATTCAAAATCTCACCACAAGAAAATTTTTAAGTAATTTTCACTCTATGTATATTTTCAGTGCAACAACCGATGTCTATCGCTTATATGTAATTAACCGCATTGAGTAGTTGGGAGAAAGGGGTTAAATCTCGTTTTACACTCTGCGGGTGAGAAAAACGTTTGGGGGGGAAAGACCCATTGATATTCATAGCCCTCTTTCGGGTTCGGGGGGCTACAGTCGGGAATTAATCCCCTCAGGGGTTATGACAGTAGACCTCTACGGATAGATGTCTCTATTTACTGCTCTAACCCCCTTTTTTTGCCAGGGGCGTAATCGCCACGCGGCATCTCCGATCAAAAGCTTGTTTGCTTACCACTAACTGAGCGATTAAATCCCAGCTCCCATATCCCCAAAGCTTCCCCTTTTTCCGCGAAAATTGAATCTGAAGATAATAAACGATGCGAATGTTTTGTTTGGGGGAGGAATGAACGAATCATATCTCGAAAAAAGAAGACATTTCGGATGAAGAACTGGAATTAATCCTTTAACGCGCAGTGTTCCCGCTCTGGGAACACCAAAAGACGTTTTGACTGTTGCCAGTCAAGACGAATAGATTTGATTTCTATAAAAATAGTTGCGGGTGACATAGCTCCACGAGAATCTTTTACTTTTCAGCACGTCATTTCCCGTAAAAGAAATTGTCACGATTGTTTTTAACAGCACTGACATCTGCTGAAATATGGAAGAATGCGAGAACAGCTGGATAGATTGCCCAATGCTGAAAAAAGGGCAGCCGTTGCCATCGCTCGACTTAACTACCAGCAAGATGGCGGACGATCGAAACTTTCATCGCGTGCCACAGATCTAGAGACCCTTTTTTTGACGACAGCTGGCTGTGCCGGCACAGCCAGCTGTCGTATCGATCGAAGGGTATCGATCTTTAGATTTTTTAGGTCAATTGACTGCATCAATTTTGTCCACAGCAGATCTACAACGATTTGGAACACTCTGGTGAAAATTGATGATTAATTGAACCAAAAAGAAAAGAATTAAGAGCCTATTTATCCTTAAAAAATATCTAGTACATTCTCACTATCGCGACAGCCATATTGGAATATTTGAGAGAGCGTTTGGGAGACGCGATCAGCCAATTAAAAGCTCGGATTCTTTAAGAACTTAGCGCGCTTAAAGACGGGAAATGAATACCATTTAAAACGATAAAGACAGGCGATAACGGTCGAAAAACCGGCTTAAGGCGCGTTTCGACTAGGTTGTTATTTTCCCCAAATCCCTTACCGCTGCTAAAAACTCTCCGTAAAGCCGGTTTTTCGACCGTTATCGCCTGTCTTTATCGCCGTTATCGCCTGTCGTTTTAAAAGGTATTCATTTCCCGTCTTTAAGCGCGCTAAGTTCTTAAAGAATCCCAGCTTTTAATTGGCTGATCGCGTCCCACAAACATTCCAATATGGCTGTCGCGATAGTGAGAATGTACTAGATATTTTTTAAGGATAAATAGGCTCTTAATTCTTTTCTTTTTGGTTCAATTAATCATCAATTTTCATAAGAGTATTCCAAATTATTGTAAATCTGCTCTGGACAAAACTGATGCAGTCAATTGACCTAAAAAATCTAAAGAGAAAAAAAAAAAGACCGGCGCTCAATCTCTTTTTCTATGATTTTATGCACAATTAATCATAATTCTGTCATTCTTCCTTTAGAGTGTTTTATGCCTTATGTTTTATAGTCACTCTTTTAATAATATTTCTATTTCTTTTTGTTTTTGGCTCGTAACTATTCGATATGTCGCGTAGATCTGTGACAAGATCAGTTTAAATTAACTAATAACATCCTTCGGGTTGTGTCTAGCGTGGCTAGGACCTTCCGCACGTGCTTCTTGTCGTGTTGGCCTGAGTTCGATTCCCGCTGCTGCTCTTTTTTAGGGCTTTGCTTTACTGTCGGTTTTGTTTTATTTCAGTTAAAAAAAATAATAACTGGTTATTCTATACTTTACTTATTTTTTTCTTTAATTTATTTTGCGATAATTAATAATAAAAAATAGTTATGACTTTGAATTTAAAAATATTTAAGTATTTTTTGCAAAGCTTCTTCCTAACTTTTTCTTTAAGTATTTCATGTGATATTCTGATGATCTCTAGCATTTTGACATCTATTTCTAATTAAAATTAAGTCTTTATTCTTGTAATATTATTGACTGTATTTGAAAAATTCAATATATATATATAATTAATATTTCAATGAATTTTTTTCTCTTCAGAAAGCTCACATAATTAATTAATAATAGTTATTACTTAGTATTCAAAGGGAAAAAAAATAGTAGTTTTACATACTAACTGGTTTTAATGATAATTCTTTTACCCTTCATGTATAAATAAAATTTATTGTAATTATTGAATTTTAATTTTAAGACCGATATTTTTTCCAAATCATAGGTTTTCTCATTTTTATTTTGTGTTTCTTTAAATACCAGATTAAAAATTTTGTTCAATACTTTTCAAATAGAAATTTGATTAATAAATCTAAATTTATTCGTGCACTATCTTTTGTATTAGACATTTAAAGGCCGGAGATGGCATCAAAAACAAGATGTTGTGCCCACCCGAGCCGAGTTGATAAGATACTGAAGATGGTAGATAACTGAAGTATAAAAGTCCAGGGTTCTGATCTACCAGACGGCTGATTATCTAAAAATTCGGAGTTTTGGACGTTTTTTCTCACGATGTAACGTAAATACGCTTCAGAAGCACTAAGAAAGTCCCCTCCACAAGGCACTCCCCCTTTCGATAGGCAATACGAAATACTCCTCGTGTAGGTTTATCATAACAAAATACAATACAACCTTTTCAGAAATAGTTATATGCTTTTAGTGTATGTTAGAGATAACTGAAATTAAATTAATAACATAATGTACTTCTTAAATTTACAAAATACACGAAAAGCAGATATCAATATTCTGTTAATTACTTATTTGGTGAAAGACAGCATGCAGTACTTAAATTTATCGAAAATGTGGCTACCTTTTAAATCTATCAAAACAGCTCAATTAACTTAATGATTCCCATAAATTAGAGGCTTTAAAATACTGACACCCAGGTGTTTTTTTTTTTTTTTTTTTTTTTTTTTTTTTTAAGCCTCCATGTGCTAACTAAAAAAGTCCCTTAAATAATTGCAGTAGAATTTTTCAAATTCAAAGTCGACGGGACTTAGCGATTCTGCATAACACAAATTTCCAGATTATAAAAAATCCTGCAGTATTATTTAAAAAAAAATCGTTGTAATCAGGTAAAGTTTAAAAAAAAGACAAATTTTTTTAAATAGAAAAATGTATTAAAAATAAAATACATTTACTGAGAAATTGCTCATTAGAAAGATGCTATTCTTTTAAACATTTTTAATAAAATCTAAAACATTTTCTTTCGAATACTGATTTATTGTTATTTTAAGGTCTAATTTCGTAAATTGGAATTCCAAATTTAAGAAAGTCTTCTGTATTTAAAAATAACAAACGGGGATATATTTAAAAGAAAAACGCGAAACAGATAAAAGTTTAAACACGCATGCGCGAAATCGCTAATAGCCATTGAAGGAACGTACGGTTCTTAAAGGAGGTAACTGAAGCTAGTTGAAACGGAATTCTACTTTAGCGTTATGACTTTCGGGGAATTAACGGCATTTGGGGCATTAACGACACAAGTGGAAACGCGCCTTTAGCGACCGTCAGTGAATTAGTGAAAATTACGACTCAGTGGAAACGCGGCTTTACTCCTATATGGAGCATCTAGCGCTGCTAATTAGCCAGCCAGACACACTTACACACACAACACATACATATTAGTTAAATTAAGTCGAGGATTTCGCAAGCACTGAAACATTTTCTTCTATGTTGTGTCTGGTTGAATTTTATAAGTTTTATTTATATAGCAACTAGGTAAGAGTACTGTAAGTTTAAAAAAAAAAAAATGAAAGGAACATTTATAACGGAAATAAAATGTAAAGAAAAGGTGTCATCAAAGTAATTAATTATTAACAAAAATATTCTCAAATAAATTATTCTTCGTGTTTTCTATTTTTATCCTTATAATATTGAAAAGACCAATCTAGAAAGAAATATCACATTTTCTTTCTTTCTTTCCTTTCTTTTTATCTTTTTTTTTCTTTTTTTTTTCAGTTTCAGATTTAAAAAAAAATATCGTTTACTAATTAGAACACTCGCAATACATAAACACGAAAATATTTTTACCAATTATCAGTGACTGCGACGGCAATAAATATTATAGGAACTTCTATTTTACTAACTCAAAAAGGATACTTTTTCTCTAGAGCTTTTTATTTCTCATGTTATTGCCAGTACGAAGTGCTGAAATGCAATATTCAATGTTCATGATCTGAACTGCAAGTTCGCATCGGGAACACTGAATATTGTCATGTGTAGCTTCGAAACTTTTTCTTCGTCTAAAAGATTTCATCTGAAGTCAAAGTAAAACTCAGTATGCAGTAGTACATATGAAATCCAGGGATCCCAAGATAAAAATGTTTAAACGAGAACTTTTCAACCAAACCAACCTCCACAGTGCCGTGCAGCATTGATCAGTAAAATCATCAAAGTTCTTTCGTTTCGAAGAACCAAAAAAAAAAAAAAGTTTCTGAATTTTTTTTCTGAGGGTATGAAACAAAAAATCTGTATTGCTGTTGCTCGGGGGCAAAATTTCTTTTGAAGGATTGTGCTTTGCAGCTTTATTGATTTGCCATGAAGAAAATCAAAAGAAAAATCCGGTTAGATAAAGGGGAAATAAAATTTCTTGTCCAGGGAAGAGGAATTTAAAAGTCATTTTTTATGCTCCAAACATTCGGAGAATCGGTTCTTATTCTTTAGTTTTTGTAATTTATTTCATCGCGGATTATTTCCTTTTATTACTACTTGGAAAATCTTTTGAGAAGTCTTAAATCATCTTTCTTTTCGATTTCTTTTCCCGTTCTCTTTTTAACTTATCCTGAGCATTTAAGTTGTGATCCCCCACCCCACCCCCCATCCCATTATTATCAACGGTAATCTTTTTTAAAAAGGTAACATCGTCTTTTGTAAATGAGGCGTTCGAAAATGTTTTTGTGCCTTTCTAATTTTCGATCCACTGAAACAAACAAAAAAAAAATTATAGAAATGTATAAAAAATATTAAACATTGTCGCTGATTTAATCTCTTCGGATATTGATTAAAGGGATTGGTAATGAAACATCAGGATTGAAACTTTTTATCTTGTTTATTGTTAGCGTATAATGTCACAAGACCGATGGCAGCTATTTTTGGGTAAGCCAAGCATAATTTTCTTAATATTTTGATTTTTTTTTTTTTTTTTTTTTGCATAAAGTGCGTGAAATTTATCGGTAAGCGTTTTAGTTTTAGTCCTTTATTTATTTTAAAGCAATTAGAATCAAAGTGATTAGAATAGAAATTTTATTGATTTTTAAAAAATCTATCGCCTTTTTTTTATTAACACTCTGTGATGGTTGAAGATCAGCTTCTTCAACTTGGTTAAATGTATATCAGGGGCGGCCCTAGGGCCGGACAAACCGGACCCCTGTCCGGGGCGGCAAATTTTAGGGGCGGCATTTTGGCTCGAATTTGAAAAATACATTTTGTATTAGCAAAGGAATTCCGAAAGATAAAAAAATATTCCGAAGAATATCATTCTATATAACTTTACTAACTGATGTATCCATCCGTCATTGATGGGTTTTTACTAACCGCGCGAAATTTCGTTTGCATTGTAAGAGTACAAAAAATGGAATTAGCATACTAGCAGAAATATAGAAAGCAAAGTTATAACTCTTGTGTATTGTTTAAATATTACAGTTTAGAGAGTAACAAATTACCGAGACAAACTGTCAATAGAGAAAATATTTTACATTCAACATTAACGTTTTCTTTTAGTGGATGAGCTTCCTACATCAAAATGTCATTTAAAGGTGCAAAAGAAGATGCTAGTAGTGAATATTAAACTGAAAAGAGAATACCTGGAATGTATATATACATACATATAGGTCGACAGATAGTTACACGTCTCACGAAAAAAGTGCGGGGGCTCGAAAAAGTAGTGAGAGTTCAAATAGGGGGGTGGGGTATATATACAGACCCCCCACCCCGCACGCACACATAGTGTACGAACTTAAATTATTTAACAAACGGAAAATGATTATCAAATGTACTAAAAATTTTTGTTGTTTTTTACCTAATTATGCTAGTATTAAAAACACAATTATGTTAAAATTAAAAAGTTTGTACTGCTACTATTCGAAAATCTTCTCTAATACGTTTAATTTTTCTTCAGTATTTACTTTTTTACAGCTGCTCGCGTGCAATGAATCAATATTAAAATATAAATGTATTTAAATATCGCATTTCGTAAATCAGGAAAAGAAAACAGTGAAATATCTGACTTCGAAAAATGTAAGATCAAGCACATAAAAAATTATTTCTCACTAACCGGAAAATTTCACCAATAGCTAATCATTTGGAGAAATTTTCACCTTCAGTAGCGAAGAACACCATGCCAGGACTTCCAGGGTCAGAAGATCTGTGTCCCAAAGACAGCGCCAAATAAGCCGTTTTGTAAATAAGTTAAAGGTGTGTATATATGGCTTTTTGTGCTTAGTAGCCAAATATGTGCAGCCGATAAGTGGAGAAAAACTTCAAGTTTGGGACACTCATGCCCGTGGCCCATGCATGCTTTAGATATGGAAAAAACTTACACGCTTAATTCAAAGTAATGAAAATAACGATCAAAGACGGAGTGAAAGGAAAAACTGTCAGTTTCAACCTTTTTACATCGAAACCCACTGTATTAACGCAAAAATACTCTTTAAGTACTCTTTTCCCCAGAAATCCACGCCCCGCTTCCTGTTTACCAAAATACTGAGAACGTTCACCCCGGAAATTTCGCTCCACTCAGTGATCGAAAAACGCCCCTTAATGGAGAAGTGCACTTTCAAGCACGGAAAGGATCGAAAATTCACTCCGACGGTTCGAATTTCGCTCGTTTGAATTAAGCTTGTACCTAACTTTTTTTAGGTGCTTTTTTAAATGAATGATATTAACATTGAATAAAATTATTCAATGCATTACATTTTTTCAGTAAAGGTAAATCATGAAAAGAATTTTGTTACATACTAGGAAGATGTTTAGAATTAGATATTGGGCTCAGGCCCGTCTGGCCCCTAATGACGAGCCACCACTGGTTACTGTAGTATTTGATTCTACCCAGATAGTGTAATAACTAAAGAATCATTCTCCAACACCTTAGATCCGGGCTTGAATCCCGACTTGAGCTGGGGTTGTCTGTGATGTACTTGTTAGGGGTAATGATGGCCGCCCATTGGTTGCCCCTTCAGAAATGTCCTTCCCTTTCGGCGACTTTCCGGACAAGGCTTGATGTGAAAGTACTACGCCCTTAGAAAAAAATATATATATGTATTTTGTCTCTTTGCTAAATTAAGAACTTACAATAGTATTTATGCTTCAAATATTGTTTCAATTTTATATTTTAATTTTTAAATTCCGATCGAAGATATTTTAAATAGGTTCAGAAAAGAAAAGAAGAAAAAGCTGTTACTTTCAGTTCAACTTGTGTTTGAATGTTGTTATTTTTTAATGGAAATTTATACACTTAACTAAAATTTTCGTTTGATAAATTTTACCTGATAAATTTAATTTAATTTTATCAAATGTTTCTTCGTTTTTTTTTCTTTAACTTTCTTTTTTTTAATGAGTCTTTAGCTAAATACTGAGTTTGATTACCTTATTTTGGTTCCTATAAAAATATTAAAATTATTAGTATGCAGATTTTTTTCCCTTCGCTTACCAAAAAAGAATTTCTAAAATGTTTTACTATTTATTTATCATTTCTGAAATTTTAATTAAAAAAAACTTTTCTCGGCGTTTACTTTTTTAAAATTTCAATAAAATGCTTATTTATTAGTTAATAATAATTTTTATTTATTACTACGCCTGTCTATAGGGGGTTGTCTTCGTAGAGGTTTAGAATTTAGTGTTTATTTGTGTTTTTCTATTATATAGGTATTTTTTACAATGAAGATGGATGGAGGCGGTTTTGTATCATTATTTAAATTGTATACTTGCGTGGTGGCATGTTTCATAATAAACTGTTCTGTTATAGAGCTTGCAAATATAAAAATCAATATTTATAATTACACCTGACACATAGAAACACACACGTAACATTGGCATAACTGGGATGGTCTTAGAAATGTTTTTGCTTTCCCTAGAAAAATTATATTTTCTATTTCAAGAACAGAATATAAATTTTTCTAGTGCGGTAGGAAAGAGGCTGAACCTTACCATATAAATATCCAAAAAGCCTATTCAGTTACGCCAACTTGATACAAGCCAACAATAGTGCGTTATACTATTTGTAAAGGACTATTTATTACTAAGATAGCATTTTTATTAAAATAATAAGAAGAATTAGGAAGTTGTTTCATTAGTAGGATTAATTATTTAGTATGTTTATAAGTACAGACTAATTTATAGTAATAATAAATTCATCTAATTATATAAATTAGTAATAATTTCGAAAATATTCAGTAGTATCTTAAGTTTGCTTAGTTACTGCATTTAATTTCTTAGATGATGCAAAATTTTGTGTATCTTTTTCAGTTTTTTCAACACATGGAAATTCTCTCTAGATTATCCATCTCTAGATTAAACTCAAACTACGTTTCAGGATACAATAAAAGTGTTTATTTAAAGTGATATGTGTCATGGCTTCATCTATCATGTCATCATTAATTTATAATAAGCATTATTTATTATCATTTCAATTATTATTAAGTTTAAGTCTTATTTAAAATACTTCGACTGCATGGTTTCTCAGATACGATTCCTCTATTTGTATGATTGTGATGGAACATATTTTTGAAATTCTTAGGATGACAGAAATTGAGAATATTTCCTGCTGTGTTATTGTCTTTTAAACAAGATGCACCATAGGGGGAGAGATTAGCTATTTTTCTAATCTAGGGAAATCTTTTTGTTTTTGCTTTTTTTTTTCATACTTCTGCAGGTGACACCTGAGTGTTCAAATGGTGTAGAGTTGTAGAGTATAGAAATACCTACTTTTCATCAATTTATTAGTTTGTTCAATTTTTTTTTTTTTTTTTTTACTGTGATTTGTCACATGAGCTTTGTATGTAGTGTTTGGCTGATGTTTTTTCCATTTACTTTTTTAATTTATCTTTCATATTCGTATTTTTATGATCTCAAATTCTGGATCTATAGACAGCTGCTTGGATGCCTTATTTCGTAAGGGAATTTTAGATGTTGACATTTGAAGGTATGCACTCGAGAATGGCTAAATTTAAAACAATAGGTCTCTCTCGTTTACGGTTACAGTGAAAAAAATATCTCAAAATTTCCAATGGCAACACCCTCTTTTTGATCAACGCATTGAAAAATCACAAGGTGTTGGAACGCTACATGTAGACGATGTTGGCGACGTAAGGCATTTGAAAAGGAGAGCTTTGTAAGTAGAACCATTGACACCACAAGAGAGGAGAGGGAAATTGTGTTCATTGAAATTAAAAGTCTTCAAGTGCCTCACTGTTAGTTCAACATTTCTAGTGTCTATTCCAGTGAATCATGCCAGCTGTGACAATGCACTTTTCTCTGCGCTTGATTTGGTTTCTCTACATCAATATAGATCATGGATCCCCATAGAATTGATTGTAGAGGGGGGGGGGGTAGTCAAGGGTCCTGCTGCAGACAGATACTATGTTTTAGCGCTAAACATATTCAACGTTATACCAGTACAGTACGTAAATCATACCGGTAATATGATAACAAGGGGCAGATTGGCCCTTCTAAAAGGTATAGGCGCAAATGATAAAGAATAGGAATAAAAGAGAAAATACACTGTAAGAAATACCTGTAATTTTACCACATATATTGATATAAAGTAATTCAGTACAAGTGCTGCAGCTTTGGGTTTGAAGTATAGCACTGTGAGTTGTCAATCCACTAATGAAGTGATGTTAATAAACCAATCGCAAAGCACCTTGTACACGACAAATTCACATAGTCTTTACATTGGCGTTAAGTTTACCTACACTTTGTGCTCTAATCTAGAGAAATATTTTTTTTTGCAGTGTATCCCGAGAATACTGTTTGGTGATAGTTTTTCACCATGAGTTTATTTTACTACCTCTTTCTCTCAGCACGGCGGTAAACACCCCTGCTCCCTGAGCCTAGACAATTTCTGGTCGGTCCCCTACTTTTTTTTTTTTTTTTTTTTTCGAATAATGTTCGGGCACCCGGAGGAAGCGAGTAGGTTCTTGGGTGCCGCGGCATCTCCTCTAATCCCTTTCCCTTTGGCTCCCTCTCCAGAAAAGCTTTTGATGAGGTAACGACAAGTGTTGACCAGCCGCTAATCTCTCGCTCCTTTCCCCGTTTTCTCAGAATGTTGATTCAGAGAGAGCCGGCTCCGGCAGGCAAAAACCCCCTCGCTTTCGTGTTTTTTTTTCCCCCATGCTTTTTCCCTTCTTTTTTTTTCCCTATATCTTCGCACGTCCCCCCTTTTTTAACTTCATTTTTATTTTAAGTCTTTTCACGCCCGCGCAGATTTATGAAGAATGCATATATTCCGAGTGAGCGGCCCCAATATACTTCCTCCTTATTTACCGCCCCCGTACACACCCCCCTCTTCTAACCGTCTTTTTTTTTTTTTTTCTTTCATGCTTCTTCTCATCTCTCCGCATCTTTACGGAGAGCTCCTGCCTGCGAGACGTATAGATATATGTATACTTTTTATTTCATTTTTTTATTTTTCCCAACACGGGTTTATCGTCCATATATATATACTTCTCTCTCCGTTCCTCAGTGAGTTTTTACAGTAATAAAATCACGGGACACAGGGGGCTGAAGGCGAAAGGAACGATGAAAAAGAAGCAGCAGTTTTCTGCATAAGAAATTACTCTGCATAATTCAAACTCAGCACTTTTTGCCTCCCTGCTTCTGCCGCTTCGTCCCTCCCTTGAGTCGAGCATTTTTTTTTTTTTATACATATGTATATAAAGCTCTCCTATGCATACACACGCCCTAATATATATATTTTTTATCTCCTTTCCTTTTTAGCAACCTATGGAGTTTCGGGAATTTTTTTTTCCCCTCCCGGTAATTTTTTTTTCCCTTTTTTCGACCATGCATCCCACTTCATTTCAGTTCTCACATCTCCATCCGGAGTTCCATCGCTTCCCGTTCTTCACTCTCCATAAAAATTCTCGTCTGCGTGTGTGTGTGTGTGTGTGTACAATTCCTTCGTTTCTCTGTTCTTCCCTCCCTTTCCGAGGGGGGAGGGGGAAGGGGTTCTTTTCATTGCCGGCTCATTCGTATAAACAGAGACCGGCTAATAAAGCAAAGACTTAATTAAGCTAGGTTAGACGACGCAACGCCGACTCATATTAAAAAGTAATATTTGATGATCTCTACGCGTTGATTTGGTTAAAGGAGAATATATTTTTTTTTAATTCTCCTACTCTCCCCCTTCTTTTCCTGGGCCCCAGCGCCTATTTTGAATATCTTAACGGCGGGAACGGGGGGAGAGGGGGGCTTGGGGTAAGGTATCTTACGCAAACATAGCTTCGTTAGCGACTTGATAGGATATTTGTAAAAATCGAACTGTGTGTCATGTTGACGCAGTAATTATTCTAGCTTAATAAATTATTTAATTAATTTCTGTCTGCTCAGCTACGAGCAATTAGCATCGTAACCTTGTACCGGCTCGGGGTTTTAATTAAAGCGCCAACATTTATCTTCGGGGCCCCAGGATCTCTCGAGGCAGAAAAGCGAGAAATAAAAGGTTTTCGGAGAATAAAAGAAGACGACAAAACAGGGGAGGGGGTGGAGGGGGAGGGAAAAAAAGAGAAAGGAAGAGTGGAAGTTTTCCTCGGATTTAAAAATCGCCTCTAACATTTCACCCAAAAGAAACGGTCTTGTTACCGATTTTGTTATTACAATTTTAAGTTTCGCACGCAAAAGTTTTTACGGTTGCTCCGGTAATTCTCCCCGAAATTAAACTGTCAACCGCGTCTCGCATAACGAAGAACAAACATGTTTTATGAGTTTGCATTAAAGTCGCGGGGTTCTTCTCGAATAGGTCAAGCAATTTCGAGTGTTTGTTTTGTGTTTTCGTTATTAATTACATACAAGCAATTCTAATCCCGCGTTTTATTCTCTTTGCCGAACAAACAATACGTCTTACCTTTCGGGGAGAAATTTTTAAACATCATAATTAATTTTCTTTTTCTTTTTTTTTTATCTGTATGTGTATGCGCGTGCTTCTATTTTTTTTACATTTCAAACTTCTCTTCCATTTTAAATAATAAAAGGAAAGAAAAAAGTAAAAGAAATATTTTTCAGCAAGATGCAAATTTAAGTTCCAGGAAAATTCTACTTTTACTCAACGCGCTTTCCACGCAATTAAATAAAGTAATTAAGCGAGAAATTATATTAAATTTCATTTGCAGTTAAGGAAGGAAATATCTTGAAAGCCTGGGGTAAAAGAATATTCTATTCTTAATGGTGTAGAATTTAATTCAAAATTTAAATGCGTTTAATTGCTTTTCCGAGAAAAAGAAAGCTACTGATTTTCAGATGTAAGTGAATTTAGAAATGATTAAAACTAATTATCAATTAAAATATTAATATTTGTTTATGCAGATAAATAAAGGTTTTATGAGAAAAATTGTGGCTTATTAGAAAAAATTAAGCGGGTTTTATTTTATTTATTCTTTTAAGCATTAAATACCATGTATAATATTATAATTATTTTCGCAAATGCAAAACGACTCAGTTATTTATGTAAATTTTCCTTGTGAAGTGATTTCAAATTCGCAATGAAAACAATGTTATTTATTAAAAAGAGGGGTTCTTTTAGCATTTTTCTGTTGTTCTAACTGTTTACTATTATTTTCTAAGCCCCAATTAAATGAACATAAGTTGAAGTAAAAAAATTTTTTGAAGACGCATAAATGCTCATATAACAGTTAAAACTACCTCTTTCTATCTATAGGTAACCTAATCAAGCACGCCAGTAACTTTTTAAAGAAGGGGGGGGGGGCTATGGACCTTTTCTCAACAATATAAAGCATTATCTTTATGTCTAAAATTAAAAATGTATCGACTTTATGTTAAAAATTCTTCGAAAGGAGGGAAGAGGAGATTAGTCCCCAAACCCCCATTCGTACGCCACTGAAGCGTACAATATCACAGAAGTCCACCAAGGAAGAACAATTGCACAACATTGTACCCCTCTAAATATTGTACAGTAAAAATGTTTGTAAAAAGATTTTTTTTTTCATATTATTTTAAGTTTCGTCCCTTTATAGGGGGTAACGCCGGCCGCCCATTGGGTGCTCTCATAATAAAATGGACAGCAATTCGGACATTAGTAGTCGCGAATGCTTGATGAGCAAGTATCCTCCCTTTTGAAAGATGGTAAGAAAATCTGAAACATTTTCATATTTTAAATACGCACTAAAGTGCTATACATTAAAAGTGTATCATAATTTATGCGGCGTCCTTATTTTTCTTCCTTATTTCATAAGTTGGAAAGTGTATCATTATTCATGAGTGTGCAGTATTTTTCTTCCTTGTTCCATAAAACCCATCTTTGGAATCTAAATCTATCTTAAAATTGCCTACTAAAGCTATTTTACAATCTTCGCCGAGTATATTCCAGCAATACTTCACCGTTTTAAATATTGCTTCGAATGTGCATCATAATCCATGAGTATGCCGTGTTTGTCTTTCTAGGGTTGATTCCTACTTTAAATCTCCGACTCTCCCCAAGGTGGCCATAATTAAGCATATGCAGTTACCATGGCGATTTTTTGTATCTATGTGGGAACCGTCATTTTGAATTAAAAATTGCGATTTGGAACAACTTGTAAGTACAGCATTCCATTACTTATTTACTTATTTTGGGTTGGCAATTAATGTAGTTTTAATAATTAAGTGTCTCAAAATTCCTTAACATGACTGCAAAGCTCGCCAAAGTGCGGCGATTTTTTAGGTTGGCGAGAGGGGGGGGGGCGTTAAAATAGGAATAGGCTCTTTCTTGTACCGTAAAATACATCTTTGGAATCGAAATCTGTATTAAAATCGCCTACTAAAACTGTTTAACAATCTTCGCCAAGCATATTAACCATGCTTCACCATTTAAAATACTGCTTGGAATAGGCATCATAATCCATGAGTGTGCCGTGTTCGCCTTTCTTGTTAAATAAAACGCATCTTTGGAGCCGAAATCTATCTTAAAATCACCTACTAAATTTTTTTTTTAAACCTTCGCCAAGCATATTCCAACTATCCTCTCTGTTTGAATGGGCATCATAATCCATGAGTGTGTCGTATTTTCCTTCCATGTTCCACAGAACACTTCCTCGGAATTGAAATCTGTATTAAAATCACCTACCAAAACTGTTCTGCAATTTTCGCCAGGCATTATATTCAAACTATACTTCACCTTTATAAATACCATTTGGAAAATGTATCATAATCTATGAATGTAGTGTATTTGTCTTCTCTGTTCCATAAAACACTTCTTCGGAATTGAAATCTATGTTAAAATCGTCTACTAAAACTGTTTTATTATCTGCGCCAGGCATTTTCTAACCATACTCCCCGTTTATTATAAATTGTCGGGTTTTGGCACCAAACTTAGCGATCCATTATCAAAAGTTGCAAACCTTGTGCGACTTTCAACATTTTATTAACCCCCCCCCCCCTCCTTCTCGTTATCTCTCAAACACATTTGAAAAGTTTATATCTACAAAACCTGTCGAAAAGATCGCTTAGACAAAAATGTGTAGACAAAAATCTGGGTTTGAACAAAATAGCACCCTTCAAGAGTTTACATCCTATAGATTTACTCATATAACCGTCCCTATGAGGCGGATATTTGCATTTCCAAATACGATCAGCAATTTAATACAACCAAGTAATTTACATTAGGTCTGAAATGGATGAATTCTTTGCTAAACAATTCAAACATCTTCATTACTTCATGAGTAGTTTCCAAAGTTGTTTTTATGATGAACTCTCTCTCTCTTTCCCTTCCTTGTGTTTGGGATTTATTAAATTGTGTAGCACAAATTTAATTCCTCTTATGAAAATATTTAGGGACTGCTTTTGTTGTTGTTCATGCAATGGTCTTTTTAGCGAGTTCTCTAAACAGTGGTTTATTTCATTTATTTACTTATTTATTTATTTTTAATTAGAACTTTCTGCATTTTTTCTGAATCAGAAATCAGCTTTATTTTGTTTCAATGTTCAGCTACATTTTGTTTCAAACAAAATTCCCTTTTCCTATCCATAGTTTTATCGTATATTTGAGTATTTGGCATATTTCATTGAAAAAAAATTAAGCGCCCCTTTAAGTTATAAAATAATTGTTTTCAAGAAAAAACAATTTCTAGTCTAATGGCTTTCTATTTTTCTGTATAACTTTACATTTTTCGAAGCATTATCCACTCACTCGTTTTTGAATTGAATTTAACATTTCCATAACAAATCAGTTTTCAGTTTGTTTGAATTGAATTCAAAATTTCCGAAAAAAACCAGTTTTTAACTTTGTTCAGACAATTTCTATGTATTCGTTGCTGTCATGAAGAGCACTTTATTGCTCTATGAAAAAAAAAAAAAAAAAAAAAAAAAACTAATCGAATTGCATCTGAGAACTGTACTCATAGGAGAAATACGCAATTTGAAAGCTGTGACTAAGACACATTTTGTAGAATCTTATA
Source organism: Cheiracanthium punctorium (assembly GCA_038373885.1). NCBI lineage: Eukaryota > Metazoa > Arthropoda > Arachnida > Araneae > Cheiracanthiidae > Cheiracanthium > Cheiracanthium punctorium. The sequence goes on from JAWZYV010011187.1 coordinate 252,848, forward strand.
TATTTTTAAAGCATGATTTTGAATGCTATATAATTTGAATATATTTGCTATATATTGAATGCCTGATATTTTGATAACTATTTTCAAAGGTTTTAAACTATAAAATAAAAATATTTAAAACAAAATATGCATGCTTATAGGATCTTTCGACTGAAAACTTATTAGTTAATATTTCATGTTAATTTGTTAATCCAAATAAACGTTAGCTTTTTGCTTTTAGTTCTCTTTTACACATTAAAAAATTAATGAAATATTTCTATTTACGTTATTCATATTAAGCTATAATTTAAATCTATAAAATTTCCCTTAACAGCCAGAAGTCGATATATTAGGGCTTTGCAGTTCATTGAATTTGTTTATTTTTACATTTCTTGGCATACTAAATTTAAAAATGACTCAAAAATTTACATCGAAATAGAAATTTTTAAAATTTTGATGATCATTAATCATGAATGATGATTCTAATTTATTATGAAAAATAATGGAATTCATTTACTGAAATAATACAATAACTTTATGTTAGTCTATTGCTCGTTATACAAATTGAATTGTATCATTTACACTTGATTGTATCATTTCGCGTTGATTAAATTATCGCAGATGAAAATGTGTATGCTTCAAACCCAACACAAAGGTTAAGAAATGATTTTGTATTCTGTATTTTGAAGCATACGCTTGGTGAATTCCATTTTTTCACAAACATTGCTTTTCACAGAAAAAAAAAAATTAAAATAAAAATGTCGCTCTCTCTAAATAATTTTTTAGTGAATTATTATGTTAGTTTAAAAGTAGTTAAATATTTTTATCATCAGACATACATTGAATGAATTCAATTTCTGGCAATAAATGTTTCGATGTTTACGAGTAACATGCCTTTATAAATCAATTTCTAACAGAACTCCAATTAACTTTTAAAATAAAGTTTAACAATTCACCCAGAGTTCTCTGTCTAAAGTAAACATGGTGTCCTGCGTCGAGATTATTTTTGAAAATAACTGTGACGTCTAAAGTATTTCATAAGCATCTGCCTATTATACAAATGACAAAAATCGGGCATTATAGCAAAAGTGAAAAGTAAATTTCTTCAAAGAAGTTACTCAATGAAGAGTATTTCCACGAATAAATGTTGCAGAATATTATTTGGTCAAAATTTATGGCTTACATTCTAGCGCATTTTCAATATTAATTTTTGAAGGCTTAACTGTATGCGAATTTCCACTAAACTTTTCCATTAAGATATTATGTAACCAGTAAAAGCGAATTATTTTAAAGATGTAACCAAAATTAAATTATTGCTCTAAAAATATAAACACCAATATTGATAAACACTATTGCAATAAAAAACTCATATGAAATGAAGGTCATATAGTCCTTTTTTTCTGCTAAAGGATTGTTATTTACCTTGTCTGATGATGTCTAAAAATATCTCAAACATCTTCAGTGATACAACATTGAAAAACATTGACTTATTTTAACCAAAACATTGTGCTATACTTTCTTCTAACTGCACATCAATCCGAAAACTCAGCTGTAACTATCAACACAGCTACAACACACCTTGAGCATTAAAGTAATTCAATGTTTTCAGTGTATGCCATGACTGACGCGGAATTCCTTTGCAGTTTGTAATTTATATAGTTGCTATTGAAACAAAACAACTTTTGCATGAATAATTTAAATATAAATAAAACATAATTAGACTGTATTAATTACATATACATTACTTTAATAGAATACTGTCGTTTAATCATTTTTAAGTAGTCAACTATATGATGTTATCACTAATATTTTTTTTTATTATTATAACGGTTAAATGATGCATTTTATTCCAATTCTATGAACATGAACAAGATTAAGTAAGGCACAGTTTGAAAGTTTGACCCAATGATAATCTCTGTGCCTTTTATAGATTAACAGGCTTACAGCATTTTTCAAAAAGTAACATATCCTTCTTTTATAATTTTATAATGATTTTAAAAACTGACGCAGAATATCTCTCAAAAGTAATAAATTTTATTTCGCTTGAAATTTTAATTACTGGTACATTTCATATTGTTTTCATTCTTTACATAATAAAAATACTACGACTGCTTGACAATTGCTAAGGAACAACCGGTTTTTCCAAAGTGGCCTTGCCGACAACAGACTAATCAAATCAAAATGATATGCATTATGCGTAATATTCTAGGAATCGTAATCTGTGTAAAAGGCAGCGCACGAAAGCGTTTTATACTCATTCGAAATTTCATGTAGCTAGGGTTTGACGAAAATAGGGCCTGGGGTTGAAGTTATTTTTGATAAATTCGGTGTAATGTGTCAATAATTAAGTTCAAAATGTCTGCCAGACTTATTTGAGTTTTTAAATTTTGGAAGAGCAGTTGGGTGGCTCGAAGCAGTTCAAAGTGTTCCTTTTAAGGCCAGAGCAATGTGAATGTCAAAAGTTGTTATACCACGATTATAAAACGCCACTGAACGTGAAAATGCTGTGCGAAAGCATGCTAGTGGTCGTGAAAGGATCACCTAACCTGAAGAGAATCAATATCTATCCCTCGAAGCGAAAAGAAACATTTCACTGCTAGAGAGATAGCTGCAGGCCTTGTATCCGCTCCCGATATGCACCAGCCATAACCATTTCTAGGTTATTAAATCAGTTTAGTTTGTATGCACGAAAGCCAGTTCAATGCATCCCAGTTCAACCAAGCCATCACCGAGAAAGATTACGTTGGTGTAAGGGACGTATTGGATTGGGTTAGAAACTGTGGTTTAGAGTGGTTCTCTGATGAATCCTGTTTCACTCTGCAATTGATTCTGGGCGCCATTTAATGCAGAGAGAGAGGGGAACACGTATACACCTCACAATGTTCAGGTACGTGACTGGTACAGCCAAGACGTATTGGTGTGGGTAGACACTATGCACAATGTCATATAACACCGCCTTACATCTTTCAGCGAAGTACCGTTACACCGCAGCGTTGTTCCAGAGAGTTCCTGATCATGTTCGCCTTTCTATGGTTGCGGTGGACCCGACTTTCTGTTTATGGATGACAATGCATGGCCACATAAGACCGCTGAAGTATCAGACGCACTAGACAGTGAAAGTATTAAACATCTGACTTGACCTGCTTACTCTACGTACCTAAATCCTATACAGCATGCGTGGGATGCTCTATGTAGACGAGTTTCTCAAAGCACTCGTCGTCGCAAGCCTCCCCAGAATAGAAAAACGCCTTGAGGGGAGGAGTGAGACAATATCCCCCAAGAACTCTTTAATTATTTTTATAGACCTAATAACAGATGCAAAATGTACACTAGTGCCCGTGTAGATTATGAGGTGCGGTGCTGCTCATAACTGCTTCATTCTGGCAGGAAGACGCATTTTTTTATTTTGTGTGTGTCTATTTGGAAATGCTATAAAGAGCATCTTTTTGTTTTTCGTTTTCTTCTTTGTAGCAAAATCTGTATATCATTTTGCATTAAAAAAATGCACTGTATCTCTATTAAACATGTTATAAAGTTTCATTTCTTCAGCTGTTGCTTATTATAAATTATTCCAAAAGAAAATGTGACTGTTCCTTAGCAATTGCCAAGCAGTGCAGTTCTGTTAAAATAATCGAAATTTTTCGACGAAAATATCTTTGAGGAGTAAGTGTCAACGTATAATCCTAATTCAATTTTCGGAAAATAAAATTTTCTCATTACAGCTCTCGTGAAACGGATTAATACAATAACTCATGAAATGCAATTCTGAGGGTTATGCATCATGTACATTTAAAATTTATTCCTTGGTAATGGAATGGAAATGGAATTAATTACATCGAAATGAGTCAGCAAATCTCAGAAACCCTTTCGATGACCAAATAATGGCCAAATTTATCACTCTGATTAAATTTAATAACTTACTAACTTGTGTAATAGAGATAACCAATTACTGCTTCGAAAACGCTCGCTTGTTTAGATATGGAAAATTAAATGCATTTGGCCGGACACATGAAATCAATAATGCTTGCGCAAATCGCTTGAATTTGGACGGAGACATGGTTGATTAGGATCGAAATTAAATTGCACCGTGAAAGGGATCGTACGCTGCTGTTATAAAGGTGTACGTCGAGGGAGACTAACTGAAGGAAATTGCGTTATTCTTGGATGGATTACATACTAATTATCAATTTAATTTTATAAGTTGGTTGAGTGCTTTGCTTACGGTTTCGTGCAGTTTTTGATAGGCCGAGATATTTGCCAATGAGCTTTGCGATTGTGATAAAAGCCTTTTATAATGAAGTTAAGCTGTCTCATAAAATAATATGATTGAAAAATAAATAATTTTGTCTAAAACACTAAAAGAAGCTGCAAAACTCTATTGTTGTTTTAATAGAAACAAGTATTTTCTCTTCCTTTAAAGCAAACTTTCAAATAGGAATGTTCTTCTATATTTTTTATTAATTTATCCCTAATATTTTATAATTTAAAAATAAATATAATTTTGCTTAAAACACTGAAAAAGTCACAAAACTTCATGATAGCACATCGGGATCTATAAACTGTTAAATGAGAATGTTCTTCAATCTATTTTAATTATTTTATCCTTTTTTATTTTATATTTTATACTTTGATTTAAACAATGTCATTTAAAAATAGTACTTTTTCTTAAAACATTAAAAATAGCTATAACTCCAAGCGTCTAGAGATGCACACATTTTCTCTTCATTAGGAATAAATTGTAGAATGAGAATATTCATCCTTCTAATTTATCGTTTTATGAATAAAATGATGTAACTGAGGAATAAACTAATTTATTTAAAACACTGAATGAGTTTTGCAATTCCATGACCGTTTTGACACATACAAATATTTTCTCTTCCTTGGGGAAAAAACTGTAAAAAGAGACAAAGAAAATCTGTAAAGAGAGACTGAAAAAACTGTAAAAAGAGACTTCCATTTCATTCATACTGTTTGAAATAGTTAATTTAATCCTTAAACTTTTTTGTTTGTCTTTCTTTCCTTTCTTCATTTACTTGTTAAGTATTTCTTCTCGTGCATTTCTTTCATTTTATATTTTTATTAAAATCATGACAAATACAAAATGAAAAGTAAGTATACTATGTTTTTGTTACTTTATCTTACTTTTTGTTTGTATGTTTCCTGCTTTATCATTTGCTTTTCTGGTAGTTATACTTTTAGCAATTAAAATTTCTCTGTTTTTCTTACATCCCAATATTTTTTTGTTTTTTCAGAAACATTTCTTTCACCTCTATTTTGTGTCCTTTATTTATGAGACTTATATTTACATGAGTTTAGTTTATGTTTTCTTATTGAAAAAAGGTGTCTCGAAACTTTTGCATATCACAACACGACATTTAAGTAAGTATTAAATATGCTAGTATTTTCAAACTATAGGCATTTATTCTTTAACTTTCTGTTTTATGAGGGTTTATCAGTTTGAATGGCTAGAATTTTTCTTTCTTATTTCTTTAATTGTTGATCCACAATTCGGTGGTTACATTGTTTCTTCAATGCATTTATAGGGTAGAACCATAGTAGGTTTTTAAATAAAAGATATTATTGAATCAGAATCTCAATCGATAATTTAAGTAGTAGTTTTTTTTAAATGCAGGATGTTCTTTTTTTCACATATTTTAAACATTTAGAGATTTTTCTTCAAATATCTCCCTAGAAATGAGGGAGTGTGCTGTGATAAGTAAGATATTCCTTTATTTTATCATATATGAATAATTAAAAAATCAAAATATTTCACTAAAAGAAAGTTTAGTATTTTGAAAACTCTATTTAAAGTTAAAAGCTTTGTCAATTGGAAATAACTACACTACAGATCAGTGGCGCACGCAGACTTCTTTCGAGGGGGGGGGGGTATAGACATAACTTCGTGTTAAAATGCTTAATATTTAAGCTCAAAAGTGACAATTTATGGACATTTTATTAAAAATTCTTTTGAAAGGGGGGGGCTTGAACCCCCAAACCTCCCCCCTTGCGTACGCCACTGCTACAGATTAATCCTTCAATTACTCATCCTGCATCTTTTTACATTTTACGTTTTGACTGCACATTGTAATGTACCAATTTTGAAAAGCTACTGTATAATTTCAATTAACCTCAATTTTTGAAAGATGATCAACAGTAATTGGCACCGACTTCTAAAAAAATCGAGACTGTTTCAATTTCGAGATTGTACACAACTTTATGATAGTTTTCTTTATGATTCAAAGTACTTCTTAAGAACTAAATCTACAACAAAATTGAAATTAGAGTGAATTAGTGTTCTAGTTACCGGATACATAGTTACCGGAATTTAATTTTGAAGTCTTTGTTACTTGAATGTAGTCATTTCATGAAGGTGTAAAATTAAGTCTGGTTTGGTGCAGTTTCTGTAATAATAGTTCAATTGGTCGAAATCGTTTTCTGCTATAGCTACATCACGACTTTTGCAAATCATTTGAAAGTTCCAGAATGGATTTTTTCGCTTTCAGTAGCAGCACATATTTTTTCTGATATCGTTAATAATTTTTTAATCTCTCTAAATATGAAACATGAGATCACTTGAATCAAGATTTAGCCAATTGATTATATCTGCAGAATCGCAATCATTACAGATAGGTATTTTACCAAATACAGATTCGAAATCGATAATGTCGCTTCTTCCTTAATTCGTAAAGTTTCCTTAAACTTCAGTGGTTTTTAATAAAAGGGTAGGGGAAAAAATATGAAATTCCTTTAGCAGAGAGTTTCGGATAATTGAAGTTTCATTGTATTTGCTGAAAAAAATCCATTTGCTTGTTGCCACAAAATTAATTTATTGGAACAACATTCGGTAAATCTTATATGACATAAGTAGTTAATAACTATCAAAGGGGCAAAGTCTAAGTTTACTAGAATCAATTGAGATTGTAAATTAGTGATTGGAAGATTGGAGATTGTAAATTTTGGAAAGGGAATGGTACTCTTGACTTGCAGAATTTCATCTAAATTTTGCGAGTTGTGTTGTAAGACAAAATTAAACAAATAGTTAATATACATTTTTATAATTTCTTTATTGTCATTTTACATTTTTTGAAGGTACATATTTAATTGATTACCAAATTTCTCACCAATAACATTCCTCGTTTTAAACAACGAAGAAAAGTATCCTTGATAAAAGATTTCTACATGATGACTGAAGTAACTTTGTATGATATATTGCCTGTCATTGTATGAGTGCAGTTGGCAATGAACAGTTTCATGAAATTTGAAGCACACTCGGACTACTTCCACGTGCGTAATTATAAATAATTTGAATGGTAAATATTTATCAAAGCAACTCCAAACAATGAAGATTGATACAATTTGCTAATTCAGTAGAGAAAAATTATGGAAAAGCAGGAATGGAACTATTCAGCAAGGCCCTCTCAACGAAAATCTATGCTTCTTCATGAACAAAAAATTATTTAAAATTATTTATTAAAATATTAATAATGAAAAGGATTTTGCGTAATTTAAAGGAGCCAGTGATAAGCTGAGAAAAGAACTTACTTTTATCAGTTAAAATTATCTTAAACTATTTTTAAGATATTACTGGTGAATAGAATTTTGCGTAATTTAAAGCTGAGCTCACAATTATCTGATGGCTAATTAAAGTAAAAATGTAATGTATAAGATAAGAAGTTAATTTTTTTACAAATACTACTAATTTCTCTGCGTTGATACTTTGTTTACGAATTTATTTTTGTACATATGTACAGCGTATTTTTCCCGCTTAGGTTTCGGAGAAAATAACTGTCTCATTCCGCCTACTGGCTAATTTCTTTCTTAAACCAAGGAATGATTTTAACAAGCTCCTTGATAGAGGTCAGATCCTCGTAATTACCTCCCCCCTCCCCCCCCCCCCGGTGCTTCTCTTTATTAATATTTATTGTACTCAAAAACTCCAGAATGCAGAAATCTGTCAACGAAAAAAAACTGCGCCAAAACGGTCGCGCCGAATAGTACCAAACCGTGAAAAGGCAAATGTATTAACGAACTAAAATGTCACCCCTGCACTTTTTGTGATACTTTAAAATGTTTTTACATAGTCAACGTCAATGAAGTTCGTTCACTAAGGTTTTTGTAATTTTAAAAATATGTGCTAGTTGAAATGTTGTAAAATGCATTAATATATGTAATTCTACACTACGTACGAGTTTCAGAATTTAAAAAATAAAACAAGAATTCGATATTCGTGTGAAATTTGCATTTTTAATCCCAATGCTTTTCAATAAAGTTCGTTGATTAGAAAAAGCAAAAAAGCAAGAATGATCTTGACGTTTCGTGTACAATTCTGACTCAGAGACGTCAGAGGAAGGAAACAGCATATAATGGCGAGCAATTCCCAATCGTTATCTGTGGTAAGCGGAAGCATGAAGCGAGAGGTGGAGCTACTGCTCTTTCAAAATGCAAATAAATCATACAGAAGCACCAAAATAATGTTTTGCAGAGCCAAATTAGCCGAGTGTTCCACCTGACACAACCTATGTGTGTACTATAATAAAACGTTTCACTGTAACTGGAAATCGCCGTTCAGGAAAGGTTGCTGGTCGGAAACTAATGTTGGCTGATCGGGAAATACGCCTATTTCGTCAACATATTCGTAAAAATAGACATTTAGCAGTTGTAGATCTTGTCATTTGCGAAAAATAAAGTTTTGTAAAGACCATTTCCTAAGAAACTCTGCTTTGATGTATCAAAATTTGTGAATACACATTATACAAAGTAAGACGTAAAGTAATTCTCAGTTCCTCGAATGAACGTCATTGTGTGGGCGAAATCTAATCTTAGCTGAATTCCAATTCAGTGAAAGAAGGTACAGTAGTCAAATTAATTTATTTTTCAGGCTTCATCTGTAAATATTGGCCGAAAGCTTATTAGGCGCGAAGCGAAAGATCCATTTTGTTACAACGCCTTACATAAACGCCTTGCTGCATTTATTCGTCAGTAAAAGTGACGCAACCTCTTGGTAATCGAACAGAACAAGCATTTTTGACTTTAGTTGCACAAAGAAACACACTTGTAATGCTTATCATAAGCTATATTTTTAGTTTCAAACTAACACAAATGCCGTTACACAATCAATGTTGCACTGGGAATATAAAATCTTAATACAATTTTTATTTTGCATACACTCTTCTTTATGTTTTACACCTTCCGCATTTGAAGGAATTTCGTATGCGAACGAGCTTTATTGACGTTTACTAAGTATTAAATTAGATTAAAAATTAATTACAAATCAGATGTTTTAATAATTCTCTTAATTTTTTTTGCAAGATTATTTTTATTGCTTTTTTTCCAAATTAACCAATTATAAAGTAAGAATTTTCTTACACAATTTTTTATGAATTTATAAAATTATTTCTTTTTTTCATTGACATTATTGATGTTATTCTCCACTGATGATTACAAAAAAGTACAGAAAGGGGAGCAATATTCAACACACATACAATGAAACATGATCAGTAAAATCACAATGCAATGTTGTATAGGTATTGATACAGCATATTCCTGTTATAGGTAAAAGAAAGAGATTACGGTGTGTCAAACATCATGAATTCAATAGAGTTCCGGTTTAGGGAATTTTTCCAGACATTTTTTTTAAGGTTTTGATTGACATTTGAATACACCGTGGTTTGGGGAAAGTAAGTAAATAAATAACATAACATAATATAGCTTAACCCTCTCGTATTACTCTGATCAAGCTACTGAATTACTTTAATGTTATTCTTTCCAGGAAGAAGTATCACATGTTTTTCTAATTGTACTGTTTGTAACTGTTAACTGAGTTTTCATTCATGATTTAAACTTCAGTTTATATTTAAAACATGGCTGCCCCACAGTCAAACGTAATTTAGAATTTTATGAATAGTTATTCATACATGTCAAATACAATTGCACACGTGTACGAAAAAAAACTGTTAACTTGTTCAATTTATTATTCTTCGCGATGATATTTAGTAAAATTATTCTGAACAACAAGGATTACAGCTTGAATTCACTTACATGATACATTCAACTGTTTTCCGATTTTTATAACAGTAATTTTTACTTCACATAAAATTAGATTATTTTGATTCAAATTCTAGTTATTTAATGTGGAATACAATTCGAACTTCAACAATTCATCTATGATTAACTGAATGAAAAAAAGTGCTGTTCGCTTACAATTTTAAATAAGATATCGAAAGTAAAATCCTTACCGTTATACGAAAATTGCCTCGAAAGTAAACATGTTATATTGCAATGAACAACAGCTTTTCAAGTTTAGTTTAATAACTGGCATTTTACGTACTGTGAATACTCCGAAGAAAAGATATAAGTTAAAATTTTAAGCAATTTTCAAGGTCTTGACACCAGCAGTTGTCCATGAACCAGTAGTTGACCACTTAATGCACTTGAACATTTACACTAGATGTAACTAATGTACTTTTTTAATATTTAAAAGTAAGAAGTCAACTACAGGTGCCCTTACCCTTTTTTTTCTGATGGCAGCCGCCTCCTTGAGGCTTCATCACAGCGAGGGCCGCACATGTTGGTCATTTCAATATGGGGTCGCCTAGGCAGACCAACGTTGCATCCATGAGTGATCTCCTAATTTTGAACCAATTCCAGATAAGAAACCTAGCACCTGAAATCTGCACCCCCAGAGGTATCGTTTGAAAATCAAGCACATCGGAGCCAAGAGGAGATTTTAAGTAAGCCAGTTGCCATTGGCATATACGGTCCCACAGTAGTCCAACCGAAAGGAGTTCACCTTGTTCCGTGCTGCTTCACTTTCCGTGCTCTTACTGAAACGGAGCTTAGAGATCAGGCCACTCCGAGACGTGGCCTTACCTTACGTTTTAACATTATTTAATTATATGTTCTGCGTTTTCTCCTATTATAAATTACAACTTATGTCTTATCTATATGTTTTTGTGCATCTAAATGTTTTCGTCAAATGTTATCAGAAATTTTTTTCTCATTTACTTAATCATGGGTGTATTACTGAAGTTATAATTTTATGTTGTATAATATATCAAAAATGTTTAATAAGTAAGCTATACATATATGTATCAAAATAATTTCAAAATTAAAAATTGTGAATAAAAGATTTCATTTTCGTCATTTGCGATTTGATATTTGCCTGCATTTAGTATTCTTCTCTGTTGGGGTTACTTGGTATTTTAAGTAATCTTTTCATTTTTTACATAATCAATAAAAAATTATAGATATATATTTACTAAAAACCCAAACAGATTAGCTAGTAACAATACAACAAAAGGTAGTAACAATGTAATTTGTATACAAATTTTCTATAGTGTTTGTAGAAATAATTAATGGGCAACATCTTTTTTCTCTAAGATGTCGCCAAATATTTTTCTCTGTGAAATATTAATGATTTGACAGGCAACATTTCTTGTATGTATACTTCACTTCACGGAATGAAACTTTAAAAATAAATTACTTCTGAAAAGAACTATGCAAAATTACAGCTAATTTGAAAACAATTTGCAAGAGTATGAATGTCTCAATTTAGTATTATTTTAATTAGTTTACAAAATTTAACTCTTTACATATATGCATACATTATTAATTATGATTTTTAGGTTTATAGCAGAAAGTAACAATGCTTTTGGTGTGATTATTTTATTTTAGAATTATTTTTGTTGTTGTATTAAAATTATTGTATTAAAGATCAGTAGCTTAATTTTTAATGCCTAAACACGTTATTCCTCTAGTATTTGAACTTCAAAGTATTTTTAAATACGAGTGAAGCATGTATATAGTAATCCACAATAGAATTTTATTTTACAGATTTTGAGATTGTCACAAGAGTTGTTTACAGGTAGTTATCTTAATGACTGGGACACCTAGTATTTTAGTCCATCGAAATTTTAAGAATTTCATTTACAATAATTGATAACTTTTAGCTGATTATGTAAAAATTAATAGCTAGTTTTTATTTACTTCTAACCTGTTTAACATGCAAAGCTGGCAGTTTCCAGACATGTTGCAGACCATTGAAAACAGTGGCGCATCCAGGATTTTAGCTTAGAATGAGTGAAGTTATAAATAGAGTTGAATTCGATTAATTTGACCTCTTTTACAGTGAAAATTCTCTTATAACGTGAAAATATTCTTTGCCGTTCAATCATTTGCCCAGGCTATTAAATATGCTAACTGACGCGAGTCATTATCCTGCCACCAAGTGTTGCCAAGTTGGTTTACCAAAAGTAATGGTATATTTAGTGTGTAATAATTAAAAATTATTAAATTTAAAACGTTGTAATTTTTTTCACGAAATGAGTATAATAGGTGGTTATTTAGTATCAAACTTCTCTAATTAATACCAAAAAGGTGACAAAATATTCAAATTTACGGCAGACATTACTAAAATAATGGAAAAAGCCCTGAACTGTTGAGACTTAGCCAACTTTACCGGTTTTGTTTTATCCCAGAATAGGTGTCAAGTGTTTGACAGTTTTAAGAAGAATAACATTTTAATTTTTTATTCTTATTTTCCAGTTTAGTATATAAAACAAATGGAACAATTTGTAGGATTCAAAAAGCAATTTTCTTGAAAATATCGCTTTCCTTTCCTTTCAAAAGTCCGAAATGAACTCTAAATACGCCAAAGTAAAATCTTGGCAAAATCCCTCTGTATATAAAACAGGAGGTTTGCGCCGGTCTCTTGATCTATGAGCTCTACTCCACAGAACAGAAGCTCGCTTATGACTATATTTTCATTTAGGTAGAACGTCATAAGTAATCTATTCATTTCAATTACATTATAACCGGGTTAAACTATACATGCATTATCTTTGAGTACATATTTAATACTTAACATTATTATTATTATTATTTTGTTTGTTGAAGTTTCTTTAGAAATGATTTTGAGACAACTTTTAAAATAAAATGCATTAGTTCATAAATTCAGTGACTATTTTCTCGCAGTAAAAACTTTTCACTATTATTTCTGCACTTTTAGGAATGGGGATTCAGCCCCCTCTTTAGGTGTGTCTATGAATAAAGATTCTCACTCAAAAGACTTCCAATTAAAGTCCAGATGTTCAAGCTAAAGTCTATGAGACTAACACTGCATTCTTCGTATCAGGTGTTATTATCATTGCACCCAAAAATTTTTATCTCATCATCTGAAAATTACTGAATTTAACCTTATTGGGAATCCTGACGGTGTATGCGATTCAAATTCAACTGATAGTAAAGAAGTTAAACTGATACTGAAACCTTTCTTTTTCTAACATAAATATTACATCCTTTACCGAAGCACTGAAAGGAAGTCTTGGTCTTATACCCAGCAATTATATTAATACGTTAAATTTATTTACCGGTTTTTCCAAAATCAGCTGTGTACAAATAAACACCAAATGTTGATGTTGTTTATTATTTTAAAAAAATCACTGTCCTCGAAAGTTGCATCTTTCCTTTATGTCCCTTAAAAATATAACTATAATTGTAAAATTAAACATTACTAAGTAAGAATTCAAAAATTTCAAGCAGAATTTTGAGTAAAAATTAGAATATAATTAATTTGCAAATATTAACATAAACAAAATGATCTATTACATTTAATGACTTTCAAAAAACATTTTTTTCCTTCAAGGTGAGAGGTATTTAATGTTGTGTATATTTTGTATGCCATCCCATTACGTTGAAATAATAAATTCTCTTCATTTCAGTAACTCACTAAGAGTGAATAATTTTACTGACACACTTTAAATCACTTGATCTGTGTGTGAAAAGAAAGAAAAAAAAATCATTATATCATATGTGTGTTTATTTTTTTTTTTTAATACTTTCTAGTCCAAGAGAGAATATACGCATGCAAAAAGACTAGGTCTAAAGTACCTTATAGTTTTTGCTTCACTACTCCAGCTTAGGTTACAATTTTTAAAAGTCATCTATATTTAACACACGATGTGAAAATCGTTGGGAGAGTCCACAGTTCAAGAGGATGATCCGGGCCTTGACAAAGCTGACGGAGAGGACGGTCTCTCCATAGCGTGCTCTTTGGCCTTCAGTCGAAGAATGTCCAAGCTCGATCTACTGGGATCCAACCCCTTCACTAAAGGTCCCGATTCCATGCCGAGGAAGGCAGGCTGTAGGTGAGGCTGGCTGAGGAAGGGCGTTTTGCCGGCGTTTAGAGCGTGGTGATGGGCGAAGCTGTTCACTGAAGGGGCTGTAGTCGATGAAGACGTGGATGCGGAAGCTGCTGCTGCAGAACTTAGCATACAGACGGATAGCAGAGCTGAACTAAGCGGCGTCACAGCCTTGGGCCACGAAGGAGTGTGGTGGTGGCCCAGGAATCCCGGCAGCCCTATGCCAGAACTGTTGTTGTTAAAGTTCAACATGTGGGAAAGTCCAAGGGGGCTTTGTATTCCTGTAGAGAGTGACCACAGGTGATGGTCCGAAGGACTCATAGGCATTCCTCCGTGTAAGTGTGGTCCCGAAGACGAGTAAAGAGAAGGTAAGTCTGTTCGAGGACCCATCAAAAGGTCAACACCGGAAGTTAAACTAGGACTGTCCCTTCCCATGGCTTTTTCCTTTTTCCGCCATTTTGCTCTTCGATTCTGAAACCATACCTGGGAATGATAAAAAAAAAACAAAAGAATGAAATTAATATAACTGGCTTATAGTTGAATTGTGAAGTAAAATTTTGAATTCCAAAGTAAGCATAGAAGATACTTTAAAAATATTAAGTAATAAAAGTTAGTAGCAAGATTTTTTGCATTTAACTTTAGGACACATTCTTAAGATCTTTAAATAACTAATATTTTGACTGTACTAGTAAATAACAGATACATATTAGTACAGTCAAACTCTACAACAAGATAGCCAAAATGATTGCAAGTCAAAATTTATTTTGGAGACCTTCGCGTCATTATCATTCTTGAAGAAACAGCAGCTGTTTTCATTAAAGAAATTATTTATATTAGCGGAGATATCGCAATGTCATATTATGAACAATGTGCAAACATTAAATTTTGTGTTTTGTAATAGAAATTAGAAACTCTCCTTTGTTAAATGAGGCATATGGTAACAATGCAATAACAAAATCGCAAGTGTTTGAAAGGCACAAGCGTTTTCGTCGAATCTTCACAAGTTTTGAAGAAGATTCTCGCTGAGGAGGGCCGTGCACATCGACCACTGACAAAAACATTGAGCGCGATAGTAAAATCATTCATCCGGACAGTCAAGTAGCGATCGATGGAGTCGCTTCTCAATTTATATTTATCATCCACCCAACTCGCCTGATTTAGATCATGATGATTTTTACTTGTTTCAACGCCTGAAGTTGAAATGGAGGGGACAACATTTCGAGGATTCAGATGAAATTATGGCGTACATTACAAGACAGCTGTATCTTAAAAAGCTATTTATAAAAGGTTTTCAGGAGTATTTTGAACACTTGCGTAAGCGTTGGAAAAGTGTGAATTCAAAAGGAAACTATTTTGATGGGCGTCTTCGTATAGCTTAGATTGTTGTAAGTAAAATAAATTAATTTTATTTAGAAATTCCGGAAAATTCATTACTGTGCTGGTAATAACCATAAAAATTTTACTGTCCAAGTCGGATTCCTGGCAAGCTTAAAAGGGGTAATGTACAATAAAGGGGGTAGGGGGTGGGTGATATGAAAAAAAGAAAATTTTATGATACGTCACACTTTTCTACTACTGTTCAATGCGTTTTTAACGTGCCATACATCAACGATTGATTAGATATGGTTTTTCTTTGGATTAGCGATCATCACTTCCGATACATGGACTTCTAGGAATTAGTGAAGCAGCTGATATAAGAGAAAAACATTGAATATGAACATGAACTCTGCCTATAATTTATTCTTACGAATATTCGGCGTATCTAGAAAGACTATTATCACACAAGTCTCTTGTCTTGAGCACTATCATCCGTTGAATTTGATTTAACTTGGCCGTCAATGCTTTATGCTTATGCATGGACTCCGTTGCTGATGAAAGACTGACCGTCAAGTTTGAAGTTTTCAAATGGTACGGTGAACAACCCTTCTTTTTCCGGTATGAGAAAACGCATAGATACAATTTGAAGTAGCTTTTTAAAAATTCCTGTCGTCCAAGTAGCGTTATGCTGTTGTTATCTATGAAATATTTTTTTTTTTTGCCATGAGGGGCTTTTCGTCAGTTCGATAGCTGGACGGCTTGTGTTAAAGCAATGGAAATCATCAAAATTTAGAAACATAAAAAAAATAATTAAATCATTTAAATTTAACTTCCAGCTGAACCTCGGTTTACTTGAATCAAATTCTTCACCATCAAATAGATATGTTTGCTTTTTCTGCAGATAAAACTACGACTTTAAAATGAAACCGTTCAGTCATTGGTAGAGATTGTTGATTTAGTCACTCTCTCGTCACTTTTCATCAATATATGTATTTCTAATTCTTTTATTAAGGAGTAATGTACTTTAACTATAAATATGAGTATAACAAAAGTCTACTTTTTTTTTCGGGAGGTGTGGGAGGAACTTAGTTATTTCGAATTTTGTCTTGCTGAATACTAATTCTTTTCCCGAAGAGGTTTTTGACCTTTTTTAACTGTTCAAATCCTTTAAAAAGTTTGTTATGTATAATATGGGAATTTTATTTCGTTTTGCATTTATTTCTTAAACATCAACTAACTAAACTTTATTAGTTATCAAAACTTTTAAATTAAATGTTTGGCATTTTTTCTCTGAAATCTTTCTTATAGGATCTTGACTTTTTGTTTGCTTATTTATATTTGATTTTTTTTTTCCTTTTTAATATAAGAATAAATAAACTCCAGTTACATTTCCCATGCTATTTTGGGGAGTTCCTATGAAATAAAGAATTCCAGTGCTCAAAAATATGAGGATGGAGAATATTTTTATGCATTCTTTATTAAAAGTAGCAGAGCTATGAAACTGATCATGCTTCCTATTTTTCTTCATTTCATTTTCTCTTTTTAATCTTCGTCATCTAAAGTCATCATCAGGAAAAAGCAGAAACATCGAAACGAAAAATTTTTTTAGCAATCCGAAGTTCCATGAATTCACTTCATTGCTCTCTTCTGCCTGAATTCCCAAACAAAATGTAAATGAGAAATGCTCCCTTTTGTCCGGGGAGAATAAATTTTCTCCCGAACATTTCTTTTCTCTAACAACACATAGATACACAATAGATTGATTCAAATGCGTAATAAAAACTTCAATTTCATCTTCGTATTTTAAAAGGTATTTTTATCAAAATCATACTGATTAGTGTCTTCCCATTGTATTCCGAAGAACGGGATGGAATTTTCGTTTGGCTTAAAACATATCGAGAAGCATTCTATTTTTAACGACATAAATGCCATATAAAATTTTTTCGGGAAAACTCCATCAAATTGTTCGTTTGCCTTTGGCTAATCCCCCTCTGAAAGATACACCCCCGCCAACCCCCCCCCCTTCCCCCCTCGAAAAAACATCGTAATCACTCCATTAATGGTTACATTTTCCACTCGCGGAGAAATCTTAAGTGGGAAAAGCGCAGTACAATTTCCCGGTCAATAATTTGTCCACTCTGCGACAATAGACGATGATTAAATACGGGGGGGGGGATGCGAGGAGGGGCAGGGGGGGATAGTCGACAGTTTTCAAGGGGGTTTTGCGAGAGAGAGAGAAATAGAAAGCTTTCACTCCGCCTGCCCACTCGAGGCCGGTTTCCGGCCGGCGAATAAAACGTAATTGACGACAATTAGTCGAATTGATGAAGATAAAACGATCGAAATTGCATCTTGTGCAGAAAACTCGGCCGGCGCATAAAAGCGAACATGCCAGTTCGGATTCTGAATAGCTTCGAGATTGAGGGGTGGGTTTGAAAAAGAATTTCGTTTTCAAATGAATGGATAACGAGGCTTTTTCACTTTCGGCTTTTCTTTCTTTCCCGTTCAGTATGCTCTAATAAAACTGGAACAGCGGACAGAATAATTCGTTAATTTGCGCTAAATAAAGAAGAATGAACGATGTGTTTGGAAAATTGCAATTACAAAAGAACAAGCGAAAGATCCTTGTTTGCGATTAAATATGGCCTAGATTTTAAAATGTGTTTAAGGTATATGTGTGTAGCTTCATTAGTTTAACATTATAGCAAGACAAGTAGTTTTAAAATTGAAGAAGAGTTTGGTAATAAATTTGTAGTCTCTTGTTTTGATAAACTAATGTAGCATATAAACAGAAAAAACTATTTCTAACTTTTTATATGACAATATTTCCATTCAATAGATTCTACGGTATAAAACCTAACTTTTGAATTTGATTTTTTAGCATTGTTCAATAAATTAGACATGTGCTTGCTTTCTAAGACTAGCTAGATACGTAATTGTTTCTTATCTGTAAAAACGACTCATATTTATATGCAAAGAAATATAAAAAGTTTGTTGAAAAACATTACATACCGTCATGCTCAGTGGAGCACCCAGGATTTTAGTTTGGGGGGGGAGCTAGATCGAGAAATACTCTATAGAAAAACAATATTTTGAATTTAGTTATAGTGAATTCGATTATAATTATCTCTCATATAACGCCTAATATTCTGTACCAATTGCTCGTAGAATATGAGCTTACTATCAGTGTATCTTATTATAATACCGAGTTATATAGTACCGAGTCATAAATACACTGGTTACCATTAATTAAGGAAAAATCGCAAAAATGATGATTACTATGTTACATATAGAATTTAATGAAACTCTCCCACAGTGTATAACAGATAGTAAGCTATAAAATAGCATAAAAAGAAATAACCAGTCACTTGTGGTATTACAGAAATTAGCATTCTTATAAAATCAACTAATTGGATGCGTAAGTTTGGTATAGGAAAAGTACCTTCAATATGAAGTATGACACATACACACACACCCCACCTCAGAAGCAATACAGCACCAACAGCTACGTGTGATGCTGTCAATTATGCGGTCTATGAGTTCTGTTAGAAGAGAGAGTATTTGCTGTAGCAAGACAGTTACAAGCGCGGCAAGGGTCGCAGGAGGAGGATTGAGAGCAGCTATCCGTCTTCCTAAAGCATCCCAGACATGCTCGACAGTATTCGAGTCCGGTGATCGAGCTGGCCACTCCATGCGCTGAATTGTTTGCTGTTGAAGATAACCATCCACGATGCGAGCCCTGTGAGGTCTAGCATTGACGTTCTGAAGCAGGAAATCATCGCCTATTGCCATTTCAAAAAGGGCGCACATAAGCATCAAGGATGTCATTTTTATAGGTCTTAGCATTGACGGCTCCCCGTGGAGAGATAAGAGTTCTGTGTGGCCACCTAAAGCAATCCCACCCCAAACACAGACACTGCCTCCTGCGTACGCATCTCTTTTACGGATGTTTGATGAATGATAACGGGTTCCAGGTTCTCTCCAAATCAAGCAACTCCTACTATCGCTTTGGAGGCTAAACCTGGACTGATCCGTAAAGAGAGCAGTCCTCCATTGATCAGCCTTCCAGTTTACTTGCTGATGTGCCCACCTGAAACGTTCCCCTCTGTGGCGTGGCGAGAGGGACACGCAAATGGCTGGTCGCCTCGCGTACAGACCACCTTCGTGAAGCCTTCTACGCACGGTTGAAGTTGACACCAACCTTCCCGTGGTAACAACAAGGGAGGATCTGAGTTGAGCCGGAGTTGTGGTTCTATTCTTTCGTGCACAAACGGCAATCTGTCATCGGCGCTGATTGTAACAGTTGAACGTTCTTAGCTGAACCTCCTGAATGCTGAATCTGTAATTAGAAATTATTGCCACGTCTATGAACCACAGACGGACTGACATTCAGCCATCTGGCCATTTGTGTCTGACTTTGTCCTGTCTCTAGTCTCCTAATAGCTCTCCGTCACAGTTCTTCTGGCAAATGATGCCTGGAGGTCATTGCTACGAATCAGCTTTCCCATTTCTTATCTTACAGTCACAGCAAAAGTTTCAGGCTTGATCTCAAAATACAGTTTTATGCTTCTAGTAATTAATTTATTCTGGTTGCAACGCCAGTAATTTGCATATTTCAGCTGTCTCTGTAACATTTACTTTTTAATAAACATAATCAAATTTCATAAGGATTTTCTTACTATTGAGCGAATTATAGCTATTTTTGTGATTTTTCCTTGATTTTTGGAAACCAGTGTAATTAACTGATATTTTCAGTGACACTGTAACCGAAAAATCACTATATTAAAAACTATTGTAAAAAATTACTATAGTACATGTGCCACACTAACTGTAAATATTTATTTAAAAACAACGTCCGTTTTTTAAAAAATATTTTAGAAATAATTAGAAGACAATTGTAAAATAAAATATTTTAACTCGTTTGTGACGCAATTTTCAAAGCTTTTCGGATCTATATCTCTTGCTTTAGGGGGTGGGCTTTCGCCTCCATAGCCCCCTCCGTGGGTGCGCCTATGGTCATGCTTAAATATTCCTATTTAATAAAAAAAATATTAGAGTTCATTAAGTTGAACAATTTTCTAAATGAAAATTTATTGTTGGATTCTAGTCATAAAACGTATATGAGTAAAACTGTCAGAGAATTTGATATTTTTATAGCATTATAATGTTTTCTTACTTTAATTCCACATTAATACTTAAATTTATATACAGGGTGTCCCCAAAAGAAGGTAACACGTTTTAATTCTTTATTAGAGATAAGTGAGCATATAAATTGAAAAAAATATTCAAAATAAGGTAGGAAAAAGGACTATTAAGAAAAAATTCCTCTCGTTCATTTTCAAAAAGCTACAGTTCTTAAAACTGTATACAGTCTCCGCACAAAAAATTCAAAATTAGTAAATGGACTCCATACACGCATGAGGTGATTTATAAAGCTTAAGCTTTTCATCATATAAAAACGCTCAGCGATATCTTTAGAAAAAGATTATCATGTGCTATACATCAATTTGAATGTGAAAGTTTAATTCTAGAGTGCAAGGAATAATTTCCTTTCGTAAGTTCTACACTATCCCTGGAACTCGATTATTCGATGTGATTGTTTCTCTTCGAGAGCCATAGGAAAGTGGTCTGAGATAGCATGCACTTATCATCATGCTCCTACGACTTTCTATGATGAAAAGCTAAAATTTTGTATATAACCCATAAGTGCATGGCGTACAATTTACTAATTGGGAATCTAACGTGGACTGTATATACAAATTCAAAAAGTGTAGCTTTTTGAAAATTTACGAGATATTTTTTTTTCGAAATACAGTTTTTCCTTACCTTATTTTGAACATTTTTCAATGTACATTGCCCGCTTATCTCTGATAGATAAATAATTAAAGCTTGGCACCACCTTTTAGGGACACCCTAAAAGGTGGCCCCCTGTACATATATATATTCACACTGAGCTCTCTAGAAGAGTTGAATTTTTATAACTTTTTAAGGTTAATTTGAGGTTAAATAAGGTTTGGTACCGTACGTCCTTGCAGTACTGGTACTCTGCGAAGCGCTATTGTACATATTTTTGGTGAAAAAAGACCAGTATTGAGACGCGAGCACAGCCAACTGCGTCAAAAAAGGGTCTCTAGATCTGTGGCACGCGATGAACGTTTCGATCGTCCGCCATATTGCTGGTAGTTAAGTCAAGCTATGGCAACGGCTTCCCTTTTTTCAGCATTGGAAAAGGGTTGCGCCTCAAAGGGTTAAAGAGTATGAATGCGTGAAGTAGCCATGCTTGATGTTTTGAGTGTTCTGTGTTATGGCAAGCCTGAGCGAGAGGCATCCGTTGGGGAGGGGGTGCCTTGTATGGAGGAGTTTTTAAGGGGTTCTAACGCGTATTCACGTTACTCCAGGAGAAAACTGCCCGAAATTCCAGATCTTTAGATGGATGGGCAGCCGCGTGATAAGCCAAGACTCTGGACTTTCGCACTTCAACCATCTGCCATGTTCTGTATCTTATCCACTTGGCCATGGTGAGACCCCAGTGTTGATGTAGTAGTTGGTTTAAGGAAGTTGCTCTTTGTATCAATCAATGAAGACGACGGTACAATTGTGAAAAATACTTAAGTCTACAACACGAGTTGTAGTTGTAAAATGAAACTTCGAATATTACCTAATAAGGAAA
The DNA here is from genome assembly GCA_038373885.1 of Cheiracanthium punctorium. Classification (NCBI taxonomy): domain Eukaryota; kingdom Metazoa; phylum Arthropoda; class Arachnida; order Araneae; family Cheiracanthiidae; genus Cheiracanthium; species Cheiracanthium punctorium. The sequence continues at coordinate 274,952 of JAWZYV010011187.1, forward strand.
ACCTTTTACAAAACTTCAGGAAAGAGGACGGGGGTGGGGGGGGGGGAGTGAGTCTAAGGGTAGATTTATTTTTAAAGATGAATGCACTCCAGCAATCTTTAAAAATTTCTAATTAAAAAAAAACAATCCTCGTAAATGATAAAATGACAAGCCTCCAATTTTTCGTGATTAATCTTCGAAACGAGATAGTAGGTGTACATAAAGCATTCGCAATCGAACAAGCAACGCACATGAAATGGCGAATCACAATTCGATCTGACGCCAAGAGAGAGAGAGAAAGAGAGAGAGAAGCGGGGGGGGCGGTTGTACTTTAACGCAATTGCTTCAATCTGTGCCGTTTCGGGAAATTCAGAATAAACGACATTTCCAGCTAAAATGTTTTCTTCTTCTCTTTTCCGACCCACTTCGCGTTCAACAGCAGAGAAAATAACAACGTTAGGGGAAGCTATTTTGGTCGAGCGAAGGAGAAAAATTAATAAAAGGGGTGGAATGAGGGAGGAAGGGGTGGTGGTGGGGGAAAAAAACACCGTCGGAATTGAATCCCGCGGGACGTATAACATCAAAATTAGGTTGAGCCGGAAAACGCAATCAGATCTCCAAAATAATGCCGTTTTCGACGCCATGATGCTTCCTTCTCTTCTCTCTTCTTCATCTTTTGCGTCTACCTATCCGACCCGCCCGCAGAGTCCTCAGCCAATCGTCTCACTCCAGAGGTGGAGATTCTTCTCTTCATTTAGGGACAGGAAGCGAAATGCAGACTTAGGGTGAAAAATAAAAAATAAAAAATAAATAAAAGTGAGCTTCAGTAATGTGCTAATGTTGACAAGGAATTTTGTGGTTCGTCTGTAATGAGCGCCAAGGTTAGTATAATGGAAGGCGACTTAATTCATTTCAATGTTTTTTTTTTTTATTTCTCCTTTAAATTTCGTTCCTTTTTTTTGTGATTCTGTTTTCTTAGCAGTTGTTCTTTGTTTTCCCTTGAATGAAGCACGACACTTCTAAACAGGTGCACGAATCGATTGGTTTACCAGACGCTTAGTAACGTTCTCGTATAAAAGAAGTCGCTGCAGTTCTTTGAATGCAGATGTCGTGGTCGTTACGTGAAAGAAAACATTAAAAATAAATTGGTATTTGAGGTATTCATGATTTACACAATTTTGTTTCTGAAATTAATTTTAAATTGAATAACAATTTAAAAGTGAGTAATTCATTGATGCTCTAATAGTCTGTGTTTATACTGATTTACTTCAATTTTGACATTTTAAAGACAAGTAAACAAATTTGATAAAATTAGAAAAGAAACTTAAATTTTGTGGCTTTTAAATTATGAAATTTTATTGTTTTGTTCAATTTGAATCTTTAAAAAACCGTTTATAACTTCTCCCACTGAATGTTCATGATAATTTTAAAAGAGGGTCACACCACAAGGATTTTAAGAATTAAAAAATGTTTAATTTCTTGAATTTTAGTGACTCACTTTTTACATTTTACCGTTCGATGCTGGTGTGTATTAGAAAACTCTGTACTTTCATTGTGCTGTTTTTTTTCTGCACATCATATCCATGATTTCTGATTACATCTAAAACCTGACTTTTTAATTTCTCCAGACATGATATGTGTACCAATAATTAAAAAACTCTTGGATGCCTTTAGCATACGTCTACGAGCGAGAACAATACATTAGTATGACATTATATAGTGCAAAAACTCACTTTACCACATGTGAATTTTCTGTCATTACAGTATCGAAAATATCAGACTCCTAGGTGGGTTATACATTGCACGGGTAATAGTCTCAAAAAAGTTGTCGCTGTCAGAAAGCTTGTGTCGATTCCGATATACTTAGGTTATTCAGCTCTTTTCTGATTTAGAAATCAAACAATACAGCAAATTTTACGTCCTGTTAACGGGAAAGGATAATTGAATATAAGACTCAAAAGGGCGTTTGCTTATTTCATTTTGTCAGGCACAGTAACAAATTTCTGGGCGGCAAAGATAGCGTTAAAAGTACAGAATATCAGAACCTTGATCAACATTTATCCAAATTTAGGGGGCGTTTTATGTCTTCTGAGCATCCTCTCTCGTTATGTTTGGGTTTAGTAACATTTCCTCTATAGAAGAAGAACTATAAAATTCTTCAGCTGAAGAACGACAGTATAAATGAAGAGGAATTTTTAAAGAATTTTTATTCGAGTTCTGGTCCTAAGTAGAATGGTTTCAAGACACAGGGCTTACGTTTTTATACTACAGAAAAACTTACGTTTTAATACAACAAGTAACTTTAACAAAAAGTTTTTTGTTAAAGTGACCATCTCTCTCAAGCCCAAACATGGAGTACTCATGTGAGCCTGAGGCCCGATGTGTGTGTGGGGGGGAGGGGGATATTTTAAAATAACAGTGTTTAAACTTCGGATTAATTTTTGATGCAAATCTATACTCAGTAGAATATAACATTGTCAATCATACAGATACATATTTACTTGCACATATTTTATTTATTGCTGTTTTTTGCATTTTTAACAAAGAACAGCTATTTTCTGGCGGTGATCACAGAGATGAAAATACGGAACAATAAAGGGCTGCTTTTAAATACGGGACAAAAACTCAAAATATGGGATTGTCCCGTATAATACGGGACATTTGGTCACCTTGTTTTTGTGGGTACCTGAGCATACAAGCCTCATCTTCTTGACCCTCTTCTTCATTCGGGATGACTTTTTTCTATGTCTGGTACAGGAGTCTGATTTTGTTTCCTTGACTAAAGCTGCACCGTGTAAGAGATTTTTCTCTAGTTTCGCAACAATGAATTGTATCTTCACTGACGTATGTTGAGTAAAAGTCTAATTTAATTTGTAAATTAACCCGAATCAACACAACATAGCTATATCTTCAAACAGAATGAATTTTGTCTTCATTGACGCAGGTTGAGCAAAAGTCTAATTTAATTTGTCAATTAACTCGAACCAACACAACTGCTATATCTCCACTCGTATCGAAAAACTGCCAGTGCCTACGTAATACTCAAAAGAATATTTGATTGTGGTGAAGTTTCCGAGGGAGTACAGGGAATGAACTTGCGGATTCGCTTGCCAAACGGGCTGCTTTGTCATATAATTAAAATTCGACGTATTATTCCACTGTCAAATATTTAATTTGACCTAATCCAGAAGCTTCTTCGTGATTGGCAAGAGGAATATAACGCTAGTCTTAAGGGCAGGTTCAAAAACAAAGTTTCAAGATATATGTCTTTTTCATCGTAACCTTTACATTTTTTTCACTAATCATGGCTCCTTCAATGAATGTTTAAATAAACTTAGCAAATCGCCCCCTTATGTTTGTATGTAACCATTCTCTCGGTATATTACTGACTGTCCATTAACTTAAATTTTCCATGTTGAAAAAATCCATAATCAGTAAATATATAATGGAAAGTGATATAATTCATAATTCATTTATCTTATCTAAGTGATCAATTGCATCGCATATCCAAAAATATCACAGATTCTACTTTCAAAATATCATCTCAACTTCTGTTGATATGATATTTTGAACGCATTTTCCCTAAGTTCATAAATCAACGTTTCACGACCACTGGTCCGCCGACCGGTGCCGGACCACGAGTATTAAATTTATTAAAAAATATTCAGCATCAAATATCGTTCAAATTAAAAATTTTTATTTAAATAACACTTGATTTAATAAATCAATGCATGTTTTACAATAGTCATTACTTTTATCTAACGCTGGTCCGCGAAGTACTTTTCCTATTCATCCCGATTAGGATTACCGCACAGAGGATGGCAAGCATTGTCCTAATCCACGAAAGCGATGTTTGATCTTTCAATTAAAAAGCTTACTATTTTATGAATCCATATATGATCACATATTCATAAAAGTATAGTCATCTTTTTTTTTTGTTTTCATTGGCCTCACCATGGACCAGCGGCTAAGTCACTGAACGTGGTAGCCGGTTGAAGTGTGAAGGTCCAGTGTTCTGGCCTATCTCGTGGCTATCGATCTAACGGTCTGCAGTTTTGGTCGTTTTCTTCAGATGTAACGTAAATGCGCTATAGAAATCCTTAAAAGGTCCTCCGACCAGGCATCCCCTCCAGCCAGATAGATCTTCCATAGCTTTGCCTTAAAACAACAATATTTTCTTTTCATTTGTATCATTAATTTATTTACTGTGATTTAATTTGTTTTTTCAAACAATTACTAAGTATTTGTCTCACTTTCTTTTCGTATTTTTTTTAGTTTAATTTAAATACATATCTTGCTGGCTTCACCGCTCTGCCTTGATTTTGAATTAGTATGCAACCTATGTAAGTCTACAAATGGGGCTCGAATAGTCGTATCAATTATATCTAAGCCTAATAAAATGTGTTTTTCTTTTCTTTTTTTCTCCCATACACAATGAATCAGGTTGGAGGCTGTAAAATAGTTATATAATAAGGAACAGTCATTGGAGATTAGCATTAATAGATGTAACCCTTCTTCTAGGGTCGACTATCAGCCCTCCGTGAACCTGAACCTACCTCGATTTCACAAGTAATACCTGCTTCGGCGAAAATTGAAATTATTCTAAGTAAAATTTTGAAGTTGAAACTCCTATTGATGGGATGTATTTTAATATGTTTATGATGTTTTGTGTACAAGAGGGGGATCTGTCTAAGTTAATGGGTGTCTTGGGTTAGGGACTTTTTAAAGAGTTTTAGGTTCTATTTACGTTACGCGGATGCCCAAACCTCCAGACCGTAAGATTGACAGCCAGTAGGCCCGAACGCAGAACCTTCGCACTTCAATCATGTTCATCGTCATCATTTGGCAGTAGTGGGTCCTCATTTTAGTGGAAAACTGATTAATCATTCCGAAATCAGAAGAGGGATATTAGCAAACATTGCTTTTTTTTACGCATGTGTACATTCCAAGTTCGACAGTTTGATTATACAATGAATGTAAGGGTTACACGTTTTTAGCTTACCTGTACTCTAGCTTCACTTAAGTCTAACCTCATGGCAAGCTCTTCCCTCGTGAAAACATCCGGATACTGAGTTTTTTCGAAGGCCCGTTCTAGTTGATGCAGCTGGTACGTTGTGAACGTCGTCCTGCTCCGTCGGATTTTCCTCGGCTTGTCACCGGATTCCAGTCCGCCATCATCCTGGTCCAGGGATCCGCTACTGGGACCTCTTTGCTGAGGATCCGGAATGTCGGCCGCCGACGAAGAGGAAGCAGAGTGGTTGTCCTCTTTCAAAACTCCGAGGTCTGCGAGGGAACTTCTGTCCTGGCGGTGCACCAGGCGTGACAAGGTGTCGCGCAGGGCCGCTGTGGGGTCACCACCTGAAACGGATTGCAAAATGAAAAGTTAGATCTTCTATTGCTGTTTTACTTGGGTCCATGGATAGACGATCGCACTATCCATGGAAAGAGGTGCCATTGCTTTCGACGCGGTTGGACTTCTGCCTGTTGGTCCCGAATTTTTAGTCAATTCCCGATGAGGGAGCAATCACCTGAAATCGGCACCCCCAGAGTTATCGTTTGAATATGAAGGTCAATGGAGCCGCGACGGATTTTACGTACACCAGCTCCCATTAGCGTACACGGTCCCACAGCAGTCTAGCCGAGAGAGGAGTTCACCCTCCCAAGCACTGGCCAATCCGGATGCTGCTTCACTTTCCGTGTTCATTAGATCGGATTTCGAGAAAAAAGTTGGAGACTCCGAAAAATTCCATAAACTACATGTATATATAGAGTGCCGCGGTTGGTTGGTTGGTGTAGGCTGCGTCACTCGTAGAACTGTCGTTCTCCATGATGCAAAAGTAAATAAAAAAATAAAAATAAAAATAAAAACGTGAACAGTTTATTCCTTTCATTCTAGGTTAAAATGTAAACTGTTAATGATGTTTTCCTGCTATTTATTTATATTTCAAAATGTTTTCCTCAAATTTTAATGATATAAACTCATCACATATAGTATTGAGTTATTTAACTACGAACTATAATTATAAGGAAAAGTGGAGAATCAGAGAATTTTGCTGTATAAATAGCACTGCAAAATTAGAGCGACTAAGCTTTTGTATATTAAATGGTTACTTCTTAAGAGAAGCTCTCAAAGAGTGGATGAGGTAAAAAAGAAGGGACTTTTTAATACTAGCTACTGTTAATCACTGCTAATGGTCCCCGGTAGGATTTTCGTCATTAAGGCACATTACACGGGTATCCATCATTTCGTGTACAGTAAAAGATGGGAATGAATTTAAGTGACATTATTGGTTCCTAAATCTTAATCTTAAAGACAATAAAATCATCACATTGTTTTGTATATACACAGTCCAGTCACTAGTGTGACTGGACTGTGGTATTATATACTATACTATATTGGTTATTGAAGTAAGTGGTGGTGACACCACCAACTTCAATAACCAATCACAGAAGGTAGGTGGGAGCGTTTCCGAAACGGCTAATTTTGTAAACTGTTCGAGTGCCGCCGTGGTATACGTATACCGTGCATGGGGCAAAATGCCACTATCCTAAATCGATGACGTGGCAAATGTGGTGCACCACGGGCCATATATGACAGAGGCGAACGACGGCTACGGAGATGCATTCAGAGGAATAGGCGTGTCCTCCTAGATGAGCGAAAGAACTACCAGCAGTTCCTCCTCAACGATGGTTAAGCGAACGTTGCTGAGTATGGGCCTCCACAGCAGACGTCTGGTTAATGCACCTACGCTGACTGTTGTTCATCTGCGTCGATGGCTGAAATTTGCACGCCAGTACCGCAAATGAATGTCAACTGACTGGTCCCAGACTTCGTGCCGATTACATTCGACTGTAATCGATGACTAAAATAATATTTTACAAATTTTACAAAAATGCTATGATAAAATTGCATTATTGTCAAATTATTTTGATATTTGATTTCTTTAACATAAAGATTACTGTTATTTTACTAAATTAAAATTCACTAGTCACAATCGTTTTGGAAATTGTTAGTAATCGTAATCGTAATCCATATCATTTCTTGTAATCGATTACAGATGATCGTGTAAACGCACGAAGTCTGGGTGACATGTAGCTTTTTTCGATGAATCAAGTTTTATGTTCCATCGGACAGATGGACGTTCGCGTATACGACGTAAAAACTTCTGAAAGTAAACACCTTGCAACATCTGCCGCAAGAGTCCAAGCTGGAGAAGGGAGCATTATGGTCTAGGGAATGTTTTCGTTGCGTTTTTTGAAGCCTCATCATTGTGCAAGCAGTGTCGGCTCGTTATTAAGGGCCAGAGGGGCCTGGCCCCACCGACTAAGCGCCGTCTAAATCAAAGTATCTTCCTATTATGTAAGGCAGTTCTTTCAATAATTTACTTTCATTAAAAAAATACACGCGTTTTACTCTATTTTAATACTATCCATTAAAAAATGCGCTTAAAAAAGCGATAGTTATACGATTTTCCCCCTATCTAAACCACGCATGGGCCAAGGGCTGGCTTGCCCTGAAATGGGAGTCTCTTCTCCGTTCACCGAGTTGACATATTTGGCATTGAGCATAAAAGCCATACTGACGCGGAATTAACTTGGCATCCAAACGGCTTATTTGGCGCTGTTCTGGGCCAAGATCTGCGGGCCCTCGCACGGTGATCTACACGACCGTACGGGAAAATTTCGGCAATCGGTAGCTATTGGCGAAATTTTCCGCTTAGGAGGAAATCATAGTTTATTTGCGTGATCGTATTTTTGCAGTGCAGTCAGATATTTTTCTGTTTTGTTTTCTTGATTTACGAAAAGGGATGTATAAATGTTATTTTTTATATATGTTGATATTTATTTTAAAATAAATAAATCATCTAAAAAATTATGAACAGGCAACTATAAAGAACATAAATATTAAATATTTAAATGTGGCTTTTTGTTTAGTAATAAAGTAAACTTTTCAATTTAACATAACTAGGTAAAAAATAGCAAAAGTTGTATAGTAAATTCGATAATTATTTGTCATTTGAGAAATTTTAAATACTTACGCTGTGTGCACGTGGGGATAGGTTGTTCTATATATATATATTTTCGCGATTTTAATTGGCACTATTTTTTTTTCGGGCCCCACCACTGAAACGGGTACAAGCCGCCACTGTGTGCAAGGCACGACGGATCGACACAAGTATGCATCTGTCCTTGCAGATCATGTCCACCTCTACATAAGAAGTGTTTTTCCTCGGGATGATGGCCAGCAAGACAAAGCGAGGTGTCATACAGCTCGTACTGTACGTGCGTGGTTCGAAGAGCACCAGGGTAAGTTTACCGTTTCCCTCTGGCCAACGCGGACTTAAAACCCAATCGACAATCTGTGGGACCTCCTCGATCGGGTTATTTGCACTATGAATCCTCAACCGCGTAACCTCCGCCACGTTACTGGCTCAACATCCCAGTGAACTTCTTCAGGAACCTCATTCTCTTCCTGCACGTCTTAGCTGTCATTTTTTTAAGCATGTCTACTTTGTGAAAGGTGGTTTTCAGGTTTTTAACAAGTTCCTTTTTTTTTCTTCCCCCCCCCCCCCCAACCAATGGCGGGCCTCTGCCTTGGAGGCATTGGCTACTACTAAGGTCGTATCTGTTGGCATCTTTATTTTCCCTCTGGCCAACCTAGTAGGTGGTACCTAGTAGGCGGACCAACGTCACCCCTTATGAAGGGACGGACAAAATGACAGCCACGTCCAGTCGGGGATCGCACCCCGACCACCGGGATTTCAACCCGAAACCGTAGTACAGTGCTTTACCCACCATACAATCTGGTCGGCGGTTTTTAACAAGTGATCACGTTAATCTGACGGGACTGTGTCTGTTATATGCTATCTATTATCCTTAGAAGTTTTTGTCTTCGGTCATCCAGTGACGTAGTGTTAGGTCAAGTCTTGGGTCATCAAATGGCTCACGTAAAATCGTGAAGCTCTGAAATCGTAAAATTCTAAGAGGGCGTTTTCAAGGCATACAGTAAGGTTCCTTATTTAAGGCCATAACTACCATTGGGAATTCAGAAACCCGAGTTTAGGAGGTGGGAGAAAAGTGGACTACAGGAAAAAACAGACCTTAATTGGAAAGAACACTATGCCTAGAATAAATGTAATTAAGTCTGAAAGAAATAATAAAGATTGGGCTGCATCCAGGCGCGTAGCCAGGAAAATTTTTCGAGGGGGGGGGGATATTGATATCCATCGGTTGATACTCAACCTCCCTTTCCCCCCCCCCACTTCGAACCTACGCCATTGTCATCGTCTACCCATTATCCCAGATTTAGACTTTAAGTTCAGTGGCGCCCTATCTTTTCACTTCTATATAAGTTGAGTATGAGAAAAGAGTGACTGAAATACTAATTTTCAAATAATTGCAGACGAGTTACAAAGCACTGAAAAGTGGGCCATCTAAGGTGAAAGTGTAATTTTAAAGGAACGGTTAGAAATATATAGAATGAACTTCATTATGTTTTTGTTTGATAGATAATCTATAAGAAGACTCTAATCCTCACTTTAACATCTTTAAAAATTACATATTCTTCTTAAAATCAGTAATAAACTATTAAATAACATTTTTTTATAAACTTTACACTGACATTATGTATAAATTTTACTTTTATTAGAATTGGAGAGCTTCGAAATTCAGAAAATAAATTTTTGTTTCACTCGAATGAATAGTTATGTAACTCTCTTAAGTGATATTATATTGATTTCCATCATTGTGCGTATTGCCACATTCAGTTTCTTAATAGCGTCGCTAAATATATTTCCCTTAATTGCTAGTGATTAACTTAATCACTAACTCACTCAATTTGCAAAGTTCATCAGGGTCTCAAAAAATCAATTAGTTAAATGCAGAACAATGGATTGTTTTAGGAATTTCAAAGTTAATTAAAAATTAAGTATGTAAATGGTCATTTAAATGTTAAAACGTATGTAAGAAATATAGAATACATTAAACCATAAACATAAATCTAAACAACTTTTCGGTGCGAAAATTAAAACTCCAAGTGTTACTTAAACTTTTAAAATGAAAGCAGCAAATAGCCACCCGTAAGGAGCGAAATGCCAGCTAAGTCACCCACTCTCTAAAAGAGACTTTTTATTATGAGCCATTCTTTTAAAAATGTCATATCCAGCTTTTTAAATGAATTTGACATATTTTTGCTTTGTCATTTATATATTGATAGATATTGGTGTAAATTCGTGAAGCAAGGAGTACAAAGAGTTATACAATGAACTAACATTTGTAAAATAATAATCTTTTTTTTTTTTTTTTTTTTTTTTTTTTAACAAGGTAAAATATAATTGTCTGGCAGCAGAGCAGCAGAGTGGACATTTTCTTATAAGTCTATTCATTAATTTAAATATTATAGGGCATTTATGATATTTGTTACGTGCCAAGTAATATACGTAAAAACTGATATGTTTATTCTGGTATCAATTTTAATTGGATAATTTATCTTTTTTTTTAAACTTAGTGTTTGGTAACAGGGTGGACATGTGTCATTTTTTAGCTGAAAAATCAATCGTGATGTTTACAGTGTAAAAATTGTACGAGTTCTGTTAAATTTTGCTAAATAAAATAATTTTTCTAAACAATAATAATTAAAACTTCCAGAAAACAAATTTTCTTAACTTTTGTTTAACATTTTGTGAGAACTACCCTACTACAATGATTTCCATATCCAAAGGCATGCGAAAATTATCGAAATAACTTTTTTTACATTAAAAAGCATTATTTTCAAATGAAGTCAAATTTCTAAGCAAAATTTAAAATCGCTATTAATACACTCTGGCTTTAAATTTAATTGCCGCCACGAGATTTCTTTCCAACAATGCAATTATTCATCTAATTATGAGTTTTATGTTATAAGTCTGTTAAGTATTATTAAGCAGTATATTATGTCTATTTGTAGTCTTACATATATTATAAGAAAAACTAAATACAATTTTAATCCAATCACATAATTTGAAAAACATAACTGATGCTATTATGCTATAAGTGCAATTCTCAGTGAGCACCTGTAGCATGTTTTCCTACTTATCTAATTATAAAAGGAAAGAAAAAGGAAAGATAATAAAAGAAAATTTTCATCTGTACCAGTAGAACGCATGCACTTTATAAGATGAAAATGCATTGAATTCTATAAATGTTAGAAAAAATGGAAGTTGTGCTTAATGTGTCTATAGTGTATATTTGGTATATAATTCCAAAGTGATTAATTAAAACTGCAAAATTAAAGCAATTCCAAAGTCTTTGATAGTTGTTTTAATTTTCAAATTCATTAAATTTTATTTATTTTTGTTCGGCTATAGTAGAGACGGAAATCACTTCGATATTATACAATGAGTATCGAAAAAAGCATTCATTTTAACATCATTAACCAATAAACTGTAACTTGAAAGCTTGTATAATTACAAGATTACTATTCGTTTGTTTGACTACCTCTGCTAAGTCGTTCCAGTTCAAAAATTCTTTTCGAAGTTCAACACACTTCTAATAGTTCGTTCGAGCTGAAACTGCCCATACGTAATAAATTCTGCATTCAAACTACTACATTTAATACTATACTGTTTTTTTCTGTTTTCAATGCTCTAAATAGTTTTTATTTATTTAAGGTTTTGTTCCAATCATGGTTTTCCGTACGTATCAGCTCTTCGTAGAAATATTTCTCAAAAAATTTCGATCGTTGCATCATTTGTTAGCTGTTTGACTCTTGACATTGTCCCTTTGTTTTGTTGGAGTAAAATAAACTAATAACTACAGCATACCTTCATAAAACACAGATTTAGTGGGCCGGTAACATGCGTGAAAGAAGAAACACAAGAAACAAGATTTTTTAGAAATAAAAATAGGAAGTATTTACAATCGCTGCGACTCTCATCAGGGACCATACACAACAGATTGTAAATATAAAGACAAAAATAGCAGGATTTCGGTAAGTGGTTTAGCGAAAGGTTCAAAAATCCACTTGGGGCCCCGATCCTGTTACAAAAAAACACGACAGAAGAAAAGAAACAACTTCAAATGAGATTCTCCTCAGTGGCGCACCCAGGATTTTAGTTTAGGGGGGGGGGTCTCGGCTACAAATACTGCTGAACTCGGTTATAGTGACCTCAATTACAGTTATAACTATCTTATAACGTCAAAATATTCTGTGCCAGTCGACTTGCCCGTAGAACACAACCCCACGGGCAATGTAACTCATTTTAGAATCAAATAATTATATGATCTTTTCAGTGATGCAACCAAGTTTAACAGTGTTTCATGCTGTAACTGTAAGTTTTTATTTAAAAACTAACATCTTTTTTTGGTAAAAAGTATTTTAAAAATAATTTGAAGACAATTTTTAAAAGAAAACATTTAACTCATTAGTGACAATTTTCAATTTTCAATACTTTTCACTTCTAATTTCCCACCTTTAGCCCCAATAGCCCCCTCCTTGGGTGCGCCAATCTCCAAGCAATGTTAAAACGAGAAAAATAATACTTTAACTGTGGTTTTTGAAAAATCGAGAAAACATATAATTCTAAAAATTAAAAAATTAAAAAATCCTAAAATGAGTAATTAACTAAAATAATAATAGATATGTTGTAACATTCAAAAATATTCATAAAATTAATACCATACTATGCTAACATAGTATGCACTTTGAAAGTAATAATTAGAAAGAGTAATTGGATTTTATAAATTAACAATGTAATATCACTAATTACAAATCTAAAATGATCATTAATGCACTAATAAAAATCACACAAAATCTTTCTTTTTAAATATAATTTTTATTTTTTTCCCTTAATTTCACGAGAAAAAAACATTCTCCACCTGTCCCAATGTCCAAAAAAAAAAAAAAAAACGAAAAAAAAAAACAAAAACTACCAAATTTTTGTTTTTTATTCATTTATTTTTTAATTATAAAAAAGACACATTAATGCATAATAGATTTTAGAAATTCAGATTTTTAGTTATATTTAATGACAGATTGAAATAAATGTTCATAATTGATGGTTTTAAAGGTACCAGAAAGTAATATCGTTTTGTGCCTTAGTTTGAAACAAATACATTTTTTTTTAATTACAAACAAACTGTGTCTAATCGCAGGATTCATATTTGTTATATTTTAAAGAATTTTATAGGCCGTTACTGTTAATTTTTGCTTTAAAAAATGTGTCAAAGAATAAGGGAGGGGTGTCTACTCACCTTGGAGGACGATATTCAAAATGTTCTTAAATCGATTTTAAGTATTCTTGAATGTCGTATTTTGCAGCACAAATTTTATGGGTATCTGTTATTTTTCTTTGAGATCGCGCAGATGTGAAAAGTGCAAAGAACATTTTGTCCCACTAACCTTCCCCGCAGATTGCACATTCTGGAAAATGCTACCTAATTGAGCATCTATGTTAAAAATCTCACACATGCCAAATTTTGTATTATTAGCTTCAGTAGTTTTGAATAGGCAAAATATTGACGTAACAAAAGATAAATAAATAAATAAACATGAACTGAGAACGTTTAGGTAGTCTTTATTCTGTTGAAACTATCGCGGGATGCATTAACGTAGAATTGATTACCGCTTAGTTTGGTGTAAGGTGTCCATTGAAAAATAGACGAATATCACAAATAATTTTAATTTAATACGCACAAAATATTTATTAACACAGCATATTGTGCTCTAATCTAGTGTTTTTCATCCGCTGGTCCTCAGACCGGTGACAGTCCGCGAGACTTTACTGCCGTTTCACGTATTAAATTTGCTAATTCATAACCTACACCAAATATCGTACTAATAAAACTGAAATCTGACTATACTTGATTCGGTAGATCAAATACATGAGTATACATTTTTTTTTCTTTTTGGCTGAAATTAATCCACAATTTTTTTTTTTCCTATTTTTGCCGGCCCACAGATGTAAAAAGATTGAGAAACGCCGCTTTAATTCATATTATCGTAAAAAAAAAATCATATTTCTAGAGTTCAAAATCTACCTCCAACCCTTGACAATCATTTGACAATGTCAAAATTTAAAATATTTTTGCAAAATGCATTCGAAATTTTATGACTTTTCGACGGTTGTTGTTTGAGTTACAGCTAACATCACAATGCCAAATTTCATTTGCAAGCCAAGGCTTGTAATTTATATATGACATAACTGAAACAATTAAAATATTACATTTAAAAATGAACGCGTAATTCATACTTAGTTCTTAACTTAAGTATTCAAATTCTCTATGTTTCAGAAGAAGAAAATAATTTATTTATTTTAATCTCGTCAAACTATTAAATTGTGTGATCTCCAAGAGCTATTCAGAATCGTACGAATTGCGAATTTGCTTCCATTTGACATAAATTTCTGGAGAATTTGTCAATTTGAAGAAATTTTTAATGTATGACGTCACGTTTATGAATGCTGTAAAAGAAATCTCGATTGGATCACTTAGCTGTCCTAGTTCACCAAATCAGTTTTCTGACGTAATAATATTGAAACTTGTAACGACGTTGTTAAAAAAAAAAATCGTTACATAGGATCGCTATTGAGAAACGTAATCCTATAGTTAAGACGACGTTACTTCCCGATCGTCCTAACGCATATACAAAGTGTCCCAAAAAGGTGGCAACGGGCTTTAATTCTTTATCTATTAGAGATAAGTGGGTAATGTAAATTGAAAAAATGTTCAAAATAAAGGCGGGAAAAGAATTACGCTACGAAAAAGCTCCTCTCGTCAATTTTCATAAAGTTACAGTTTTTAAATATGTATACGATCCCCGCACACACACAAAAAAATTGTCAATTAGTAAAATGTGTCCCATACGCTAATGAGGTGTCATACAAAAATTTGAGAGTTATATCCTTAAAAGTGTGAGAGATATGAAGATAAATAAAACGCTGACTTAAACCACTTTTCAATGGCTCTCGAAGGTAAAAAATCACGTCAAATGATCGCATTTCAGGGGTCGCACAGGAATTATGAAAGAAAATTTTTTTCCCACTCTAGCAATAAACGTTTACTTTCAAAATCATGTATAGTCTCCGATTATCTTTCTTTAAAGATATCTCTGAGACGTTGTATGATGAGTACCTCATTAGTGTATGGGGCACATTTTGCTAACTTGGAATTTTTGTATTTGGGTCGTATACAAATTTAAAAGTGTAACTTTTTATAAATGAGCTAGATGAATTTTTTTCTTAACGGAGTCTTATTTCCGACCTTGATTTGAAATTTTTTTCTAGACATTGCCAGCTTATCTCTAATAGATAAAGAATTAAAGCCCGTTACCACCTTTTCGGTACACCCTGTATATAGTTTAGTTCCTAGAATGCATAGAGAGAAAATTGGCTCAGTATATCGCGACAATCAGCATATTTCAACAACATTTAAACTAGGGATGGACGCGAGACGAGACAGAGATTTACAGCTTTTTTTGCGAGACGAGACAAACATTTTTAACATTACTGGTATAGGGAATTTTGCGAGACGAGACAAAGTTTTTAGACTGTTTTGCGAGACGCGAAACGCGTGTTTTCCGTCTCGCGTTCATCCCTAACTTTTACATTATTTGAGAAGCTTGACGTATCAAGGACATATTCACAGTTTATCAACTCTATATGACCGAATTACACTTCACGTGTGACAAATTGGCGGAGATTAGCTGCGGTACTTTCTCTTTGCTCTTAGGAATAACTTTGTGGAAAAGGCTGAATTTCAACATGTAACATCCCAATTTTTGTAACTGAGACTGAATAAAGCTTTTGTTATTTACAGTGGTCTGTTTTCTTTGTTACAGCACTAATCATTACTTTTTTTTAATTGGACAATGTCAGGTAATCTGAATTATATATGAATCCAAATCGGTGCTATTAGCTGCAATAGATTTCGAAGAATTGAACTCCCAAGTACCTCTTTTTTAATCAAATAGTACATCGAACAACAACTACATGTAAGTAAGATTACTTACATACGCACACTACGGAGAGACATTTAAACATATGTGCGGGAAAAAAAAAAGAGCTAAATTCGCGCCGATGGAACTAAAGTAGATCCGAAGGACTTAAAATCGAGATAAACTTGTCCCGGTTTTAAATTCTTTTGAGTTGTTTTAGTTCCTTCGGAGTGAATTTAGATCTCCTTTTTAAGCGTGTACACCTCTATAAATTTTTGTCCAATTTACAAAATTTAAAAATAAATGAATAAAAACAAATTAGGAACCAAGCATCCTTGAGTTAGTTTTACAAAAGCACCTTGAACATGCATGGAATTCAGATTTGTGAATACCATTTTATTTTAAAATGTTTACATTTTAGGTAACGACAAATTCCTCAACTCTGTTGAATTTGACCCTCTTCTGGAATGCCTTTAATGCAATGTTGAAGTTTTTCTATGAAGAACACTTTTACTCGTGGTAAATTGTTTTGCACGAATACTATGCAATTTTTTAAATACAGCTAAGTCCCGCTAATCCGAGCCTTCTTACAAACAGCTCCGCTTACAGCTAATTTTTCTGCTCAAAAATAAACAACTTTAGATTCCTTTTTTTTCCGGATTAAATAAAGTGAGATTCTATTTAAAATACTTTTTTATATTTACGAATGTGTGTGCTTTTTAATTTTTTATCTATTTGGTCACTTTGCAGGTATCTCATATAAAACTGAACTTTTCTCTTCGATTTTAAAACGCAGTCCACATAATCCAACTTTTCAGTAATTCGAGTCGGTGACGTTAACGATCTACTCGGATTATCGGGACTCGACTGTGATGTGTAATTTATGATAAAAATTCTCTGAAGTTTTATTTTCATATCAGTGAAACCACAGTTAGTTGGACTCCTGCGGTTTCCTCAAAAATAGTCCAACTTCTAGAGGTATATTTCTATATTATGGATATGTTGCGTTCCCCAAAAAATGTCCACCTTTGGTTGGTGTTCAAGTTATGAGGGTGTCCAACTTGGGATGTTCCACTGTGATACTCTGCTCTTTCTTTACTCAAGTTTGTAAATTCCTTAATATCTACCTATATATCCAGGATTAATGTTCAAAGCTCAGTACTTTTTGACCATCCTGTGTGCATTACTGTCTTACTTATTTCGAAATCATATCTTTGCCTACTTTTTTCTAAAGTTTTTATTGCACAGTATTGTTACACTCTCCTAGGAAATTTCCATCTTTTGTGTATATTATATCCTGTTAGAAACGCAGGAATTGATCACTTCATTTCTACACTATTAAGTGCATAATTTGGTACCGAAACTCCAAATCCATCTCTGAATACATTTCATCAGTGTCTGTGATTGTTTGATAGTAAACTTCATTTATATTTAGTTCAGGTTTATTGTGGCACATTACTATACTCATAGCTTCTATGAGTTAAACTCCGTTACTCAGTTCAGCTTGTAATAATGCAGCTAAAATGATTGACAGTGATTTTAAGTAATGCTACTTAGTATGTATGGATGATGGATCTTAGTGTATATGCGTTAAATGAATATAGAACATTAGAATTGCAGTTGCCCCTCCCCCTATAGCACAGTATATACGTTCCGTGTTATAGGGATCCGTGTTGTACGGGTCCTGAGCTATGCTCCACCTGGAGTGTAAACCACGCTGTTCAACGGCTGCACACCTTATTTGAGTACTTTATTTCGCATTTAATTTAAATACTATTTACTTAAAAAACTAGTATGCACCAGAGATAACTCATATGCACTTCCTCTAAATTAAATCGGGTTTAAATTCACAGATTTATTTTAATAAAACTTTTTATTTCTCAAGTTGAAATAGAATAAAATTAATCGTACAAAAGTTCGATACGTTTAATGTACACCACAATTAGAAAAAGCAGACGATATACGAGTCTCTTTTAACGTGTTGTAGGGAACCCGTGATCGCAATTTTTTCTAGGAATCTGTGTTGTATGGACCCGTATTGTTGGCGGGTCTACTGCACTAAGCGACTGCTTAGACATATTAGTAAAAAATTAGCATCAATAAATTTAATACTTACTGCACACATGAGCATATTTTCTAAAATTACGTTCCCGTAACTATGCCATTGAATAAGCCTAAACCCATGAAAAAATCAGAACTAGTTATCATAAAATATCAATAAAAAGAATATATATATATATATTATATCCATTGTGATAAAAAAAAATATCAAAATTAGACAAACGTGCGTTGCATTGTATTTAAAAGGAAAATCCAGCATACTGTTATTATGAAAAATCTAATCAGAGAATGCTGTAATCTTCCTTTAACTTTTCAATTATATTTATTCAAAATAAAAAAAAAGTTATAAAATACGTTTGAAAATACGTTTTTTGACGTTAAAAAACGTGTTTTAAACGTCTTCTGGACTAATTGTGCTACTAGGGTCTTGCTTGTAACACTTTTTTTTAAATCACTATTTATCCTTTTTTTTTCTTTCTTTCAGGCAAGTACTGCAGAGTGATCAATTTAAAAGAGTACCCGAAGGTTTTTATTTTAACCCTTGAATCTGACGGATGTGGCAACTATTCTAACAGTGAAGTATAATCGTTTGAACTTTGTTTTAAGTGTGAGAGACAATTTCCAACACTGTTGTGCTGTTACTACTTTATTTGTGAGGCAAAACAGACATGGAGATGTACAATCTTACTTAGTCCTGTGATAATTTTATTTCTGAGAAACGTAATTTAATTCAGTTTTTTTACATCTTCATTCCATACAGCAAATGCTGAAAATGTTCGCCACCATTTTCAATGCAAAAATGAACGCGTCCAACCAAGTTTTCTAATATAATACATGGGCCATGGTTCAAAAATGGCTTTAGAAATAGGAGTTCGTTTCTCAACTTGTGAGGGATATTTAGAAATTGTTCCATAATGTCATTTGGACTTTGTTGATTAAAAAAATGTTCTTAACCATAAATGTGCACTTAAAAAAATAATCAGAACGATCATAATATTCGAATATCAGATTTATAATATTTTTTTCTTTCCTATTATATAATTTTAAAACGTTATAAAAGACAGAAAAAATCTTTGTTAAAAAGCTTGACATAACATTAAGTCAGAATATTATATTATTAGACAGTTTACAATACAGTGTTTACAATTTTAATTTGATTTAAATTAAGAGAAAGAAAAAAAAAAACTTCAAAAAAATGTTTATAGAAAATTAGGAAAAATTTATTCATTAAATTATAATTAAAAGAACAGTGGATAATTTATACTCATAGGTATAGTATTAGTTTAAAAATGAAATAATTTTAAAAACATAATTTTATAAAAATAGATAATTAACTAACCCCATTCAAATTATTTTCTAAATAATGAAAATATATATACAAAACAAATGTAACACACTTAAAAAAATACATTTTTAAAAAATATTTTACATTTTAAATTAAAGTTAAATTGACTTTTAATAATAGCTATACATAATTTTTTAAATGAGTTAAGCTTTTTAAATTTGCAATTATAGGGTTGTAGAATCTATTTCATCAAATGTATCATCAGTTGACTTGTTTTCACATTATGAGCATAAACAGCGTTCTGTGCTAGGTATATTAGATGATCGACAAGAGCAATGCCTTGTACAACACTTGTATTTTTTTATTCATTTGCATTTGCAATAAGCATGTTCCATTAGAATGCTTGGCATAGATTTCTGCAATATCCACTCAATATTTAAAATTCCATTCTCCAACTTCCATCCATGATTAGTTGGTGAGGGTGCATTTATAAGTTTTCTTTTATAAGACTTCTTTTATGAATGGCTGGCTGGTAATTTGCTCTTAATACATGCAACTTAGGGAATCTTTATTAGGCGGAAGTGCAGAGTCTGACAAGCAACCAATACTCAGCCAGTTATACCTGCATATGTCAACAGATTCAGAATTAATCTGTCCATATAATTGACAGACAAATTTCTCGAGCACGATCATAAAGTTTTCTTCCACTTTCCATTGACATCCTAGCTGTACAAATGTATTTGTGAATTCATTAGAAGTCATCATTAGTTTTACAGCAGAGAGTTTACCCTTACCTTTAAACGCACTGACTGAATCACAACCAGTAAACACATGTAAACCTATCATTGTTTCATAAGCTGGTTTATAAATGACTTTAAAAATATTTGAGATGCTTATAACACTTTGACTCTGAAGAGTACCTTCCAGAATATACAAATCATAATTAACCCATTTATGCCTAGTGTCCCTTTTTTGGGACGGCATTTTCGCTATTAGTCGAAAACGTTATTTATTTTTCCTAGCCTTTATTCATGAGTATTGAGCCTCAACTCTACAAAATATTTTAACATAACCAAGTAGGATGTTGATATTTCGATTTTTATGCATACTGATTTTAAAAGAAATCATTCCTTGTTCAAGAAGTTGACATCAGAAATTTATCTATTATTTCTGCTATCAGTAAAAATCGAAGAAAGTCCCAAAAAATATCCAGGCACAAATGGGTTAATTTTGTGACCAAGAGATACAGCAATAACTATTACATCGGTGTCAGAAAATTTCAGTATGATGTTTTTATGTATTTGTCCAACAACCTTGTGTCAGCTTCTTCATGGTTGCAAGACAAATTATATATACTGGCAATATTTAAATTTCCCTCACAGTTGCCGAAAGAGTAACATTTGTCATTTTGCGTAATAAAAACGGCTATATCCTCAAATTCTTCTACTTTATAATCTTTCCAACAGACATAGAAGTATGCAACCATTGCTTCTTTTTTTTTCCAACAGGCAAAAACTTTTCCATTATTTTGGAAGTGTTTGATTTTCACTAACAATTTTTAAAACATGTCCTATGTTTGATGATGACCTACGCTGATGTTCACCTTCTATACTGACTTCTATAATACTATCAGCTACAAAGTCAACTCTTGAACATTTCAAATATTTACTAATGCTTATAAGCTGTTTCAAAATTTCATAGTCAAGTTCACCGAATGTTGCAGGAATTTGTTTTAGTTGGTGTAACATTGCCATACCATCACTTATCAATGCCGAGCTTTCAGGAATTTCTTCTAATGATGATTTTGTATTTTGGGAATTTTCTAAAAACTGCATTAATGCTGCTTTGTTGGTTTTAGCAATCGAATCGTCATAATTACTTATTCCATTTGGGACTGGACTTAAATTACACCTCATTAGATCTCCTGAATTTAATTTTTACCTTTGGAACAAAGAGCAATTTTGTTAATAGCTGACGACTAGCTCTAAGTGTAAAGTTTTCAGACTTCAAAAGACTTTTTGTGATTTTTCCTACATCATAAAATGTTTTAAGTTTTAAAAGTTTCCTAGGTGAAAATAAATCAGTAGATTTTTCTGTCAATCTATCTGTAAAAAAAAAAAGTTGAATGCATTTTCTCCAATATTACATGCTTCTAGAATGTCTGTTTTTGCTGTATCAGGAACAATTCTACCACTAACAATGTTTATCAACTCTTCATGCTGCTCAGAAAATGGATCAATGAGAGATAATATGGTCTTTATTACCTTATTAACTGATATTGCATCTTGCTTTATTCGGCTTTTGTCGAGCTCCTTCCTATTTCGGGAAACACATTCTTTGCTTGCCATAGTTTCACACTGAACTGAAATAGCTGCTCTGTAATGTTAAGATAAAACCATCGGTGTACAGCACCTTTTCTTACGAGTAACACCAGTCAGTCCACCTTTGGTTTTTGATTCACGGTTAAAAGTCTGTTCAATAACTTGATCGCATGCTGTCATGGCAAAAACATGCGTTTGCTGCCGTTGTACCACAAAATGACCCTTCACCCTTCATAAATTCATTATGTACAAATGGATGGGTGTCTTGAAAATTCATCATTTCCATCCAGTAACGAGGTAAATACCTAGTATAATTCACTCTGTCGTAAGCAAAATACCAAGGCAACATAGATAAAATAGCAGACAGATGAAGAAACCAGCTACCTTCTCTTGTGGCTCGTTGAAATAGCAAAACTAATTCTACCATGTCTAAATAGGTACACCAGAATCTAAAAGTTGGACTTTGTAACAAATTCGTTGTACATGTTTAGAACTCTATCAATGTCTTCTCTACATAATGTGTTAAAAAAATCATTTTCTAGAAATTACTTGTGCAATGCTTTTGCTGCAGTAACAATAGAAATGTTTTCTTTAGGATCTAACTGATCAATAAAGTCTTGCAATCTCAAGTTTTCCAGAGGTTCTGCCATGATTTTGTGTGCTCTAATGCTTCGGTTATAATGACCATTTAGAACTGCAGATATTGAATTTTCAGCTACTAAATAAGATTCTATAAATATATCTTGTAAACCAGCTTGCCAATTATTGCTATAAAAGACATTAAAGTATGAAAATCTCTTAACCATAACACAATTCATTTCTGAAATTCTTTATTATTCCACCTTATTTGTTGAGCCTTAGAATATATTGCTTGATCCATAACTAATACAATACATTCTAATTGTAATTCATCTGCAACTTGCAAACTCTGAATTAGTACAGTATTTATTGTAGCCAGCTCTGTCGGATTTGCATCAATAATTGGCAAATAACCGATTTTAGTATTTGGAACAGATTGAATCCTGTCCATCCCCATAATTCATTCCATCCACAAACTTTGTTAAATAAAAGCCTGCATCACATTTCCGATAGCATTGTTTATATGTAAGTAAATGATCTTTTTCAGAGTTATTTACTGCGCTCACACTAGTTGGACCAACTCTTTTTATTACTTTATACGGAATAATAGATACTGAAAGTAAATCGAGAGTTCGTTTACGATTTTTCTTGCACAGTTCAAGTGAAATCTCAGGTAATGATAACGTTTCTTGAGATTCCCACAGTAAAATTATTTCACTTGTATTGTGGGTAGTTCCAGCACCTGATAACGTCTCCTCAACAAAGTCATTATTGTCCCATACCAGTGTTGTAAATATATTTGCATCAAATCCTTGCGGGACAAGACTTTTGTTTCTCAGCTGTTTTAATGCAAGATCTGTGTCATGTTGCAATACAGAAGAATGAGATACTGAATGACCAAGTGCATTTAACAAGCCAATAAAGTTTGCAGAGCCTGTAATATGTCGCACAGCCGTAATGCCAAATGTTTCGGTGTTTGTTTTTTGTCGCTTGACGATAAATATATTATGTCTTGGGAAATAGACAGTGTTTTCCTCTTTATACTTTCTGAAACATGTACAGAGTTATTCAATGTAGGGTCGTCAGAAGCTCCAATTAACCAAGCTAAAAAGTTAAATAGTCCCACAGGTACCATGTCTTCAGCAGCCTTCAAGGTTAAATCCACACCAGTTGGTGGCCATGAACAGGGTAGAACTGCCACATTTTCTAATGGAACAGGGTAGACCTGTCACATTTTTAAGAAATAAGGCAGAAAAGTGTAAAATATTTAGAACTAGCTGCTACCCGCGACTTCGTCCGCGTCGGCTTTAGTTTGGAATCACCCTGCATAAAAAGCCATATTCTTCAGCTTGAGAAATGAAAATTTAAAAATCATTCGTGAAATTTTTATTTTTTAGATATCAAATAGATATATATTTTCCTCCTCACTTGCGGGTCCTCCTAGCTCGGGACACAGGATATTGGTCCAGTGATATGCCTAACTAAGCAACAAGAATGAACGCTTTAAACACAATTTTAAAATAGGTTTATTTTATTTTTTTCCACAGCGTGTTATTTTATTTCATTATTGCTCTCTCTTTAAGTTTGGTACATAGTCATTTTTAAAAATCAGTATTTCAATTGTTTTTAAAATGTTTCACTTTATTAACTTGTAAAATTATAAAATATGAGATTGCTCGTCAGTACGTTCTCATTTACTCTTCCTTTAAAGTGGTCGGCAATATAACTAAAAAAAAAAAATATTGAGTTTAATGTACTTTAAAAAAGTCGTAGCAATTTTTTTTAATGGGGAAGGAAGGGGTGCACCAGTAGATTATTAAATTACGCACGTGGTATTAAAAATAAAGTCTCTAATACTGAAATTTCGACTTAAATAAGATCTTAAGAGAATTAGTTTCTTTTCTCATGTCACTACTATTTACTATTATGTTTCGTTGTAAAACAATAATGTAAGTGATCATTTTTTTAGGCAAAAATGCCTATTTTCCTTGAATGTCAGATTGCGATTGCTAAAGTATTACTACTATACTAAATATCGCTAGTACTACTAAATATCGAAAATTTTACAAAACATGCTACACTTTGTACAATTCATCATTACGAATTTTTTCTGAATGTTTTATAAAAGGCACAGTTTTCATTTATCATAGTGTGCTATGCAGCTTATAAAGACGCTCTGAATTTCTTGAGCCCAAACTTTATTTTAATTTGTGCACAGCGACTGTCAACCAGGTTTTGTTTCTTCGAACTGCATCCTTAAATATACAGTAACTATACACGAGATACAAGTTGGTAACCAGGAAATATTTCCGAGAGGAGGGACGACCTTCATGATTTTTCTTGCTAAGGAACATTCACATGTTACTATGGTGAAATCCTTTTTCAAATGCCTAGTTTTCTGACTCTAAGTTCTAACCCTTAGGTAAAAATATTTAGGTTCGAGACCATGCCAAGATCTCTTCATGAAAAGTATGTGATGCGAGGTTTTTGGAAGCGCGAGGCCGTGACAGAGAACCCACATCGCCCACGCCTATCCCCGCCTCAACTGGTACCACATTACTGCGGAGTAAAGGCTTATTTAGGATTTTTGCATGTCTTGTCTGTAAATTCCATATAACATTTTCTGTTGAAACAAATTTCAGATAATGAATCTGCCGCTTCTATACTCGCTTTCAGTTTTTCAGCTATTTCTTTCTCTAAACTATCTGCCAAAAGACACTGAGTTATACAGTACTTGATTTTTTTCCAAACTAGTATCAGAGCATCTTTGTACATTATCGTTACAGTGTTCAAGGTTTAGAACTTAGAGTCAGAAAACTAGACATTTGAAATAGGATTTCACCATAGTAACATGTGAATGTTCCTTAAGCAAAAGAAAAACCATTAAGGTCATCCTCCACTCGGAAATATTTCCAGGTTACCAACTTGTATCTCGGGTATAGTTACTGTATGCTGCACTCCATTGCATCTATGTGATAGCCCAAAGATAAAAAACTTAATTCAAAATATTCCTCTATACTATATATGCTAAAAATTAACTAAACTCAAAGTATTTTAAATATGAAGCACGTAAATGCAAAACAACAGTTACTGCGCGTTCTCCGCAAAACGTAAACAAACAAACATTTTCCTCGTGCCTGCTCGAATTTCTTCTCGGCTGCTCCTTTTTACTTAATCGCTTCTCATTGGTTGAGGATTCGATGTTTTATATAAGTCACTCATTTTAAAAGGCTAAAATGTTGCATTTGTTTTTGGCCATAATTAATTAACGTGCACGCATAGGAAGCAGAACATTGGTGTTATTGATGAGATTTCTACAGTTATGATTTGTTTTAATTCATCGATGTTTGCAGGACTTCTGGAAAGCCCAGTTGTTTTCATGTTTACACTCAAATAGGAAATGCAATATCGATCCCGAGGGATCCCGCGCAAATCCCACGGCATTGACGCTGAGAAATAAATTAATTTTTTATAACAATTTCACGCTGTTTACCGAATCAATAGACCGAAATTTTTTGCATATTTTTGTCTCTTATCTAACAATACAGGAATCAATAACTACAAATTTTAATTTAAAATTTTATTTTTTTTAATTATCTTCCAATGGGAGTCTGGATCAAACATTGTAATCTAAATGTTTGGAAATTTACCAGTCTCCAAATTAACTGAAATATTTCATACTCATTTATCTTTTAGCGAGCGATCACGAATTAATTATAAAAGTTCACACTTTTAAATATTTTACTAAATTAAATCTTGACTGGGAAATGATTCATTGGATTTGTTTAATTTTTTTCCGTTCTTTTTTCAGCGACTAAGGAAATAGCGTAAGTATGTTGATGTATCTATAACTTATGTATTTCTGTAAATAATTTTCCTTGAGTAAAATTAAACTTCGTATAAAAATATCTTTCCTTTTCTTATTTCTCTTTGTAAAAAGTTTTTGAATTGAGTGCTTGAGTTGAACATTATCGGAAGTTTGCCAAAGTCCCCGTGGGATTACAGCCGGATCAATAAATCCTAATTTCAAAGTCCCGCGATACCAAAAACCGTGAGGGATTGCATTTTAAAATCACCAGTGACCTGGAGAAGGGCAATGAAAACGAAGAAGAGGTTATTAAGATGAAGAGTAAGAGCCAGTGATCATGGGTGCCCATACATACCTGTAGGGAGGGTCCGGGGCCATCGCTAAGCATCGGGCCTGCTTATGAGTTGCCATCCCTAAAAATGAGTTTATCATTGAGGCCTGTTTTCCCCAGTCACATTATTCTATTTTATTGTTCTAAGTATTATAAATGTTATATTATTTTATTATTTTAAAACAATTTTTTTTATACTTTTGTCGTACTAAAGAACTTTAGATGTACGTAATCGTTTTGTGAATCTTGCGCCATTTTCTTTCATGAAAATTTATCCTAAAATTCGAACATTTTGCTCTGAATGTAAAGGTAAGTGAACGCTTATAATGTATTTAGAAATTCTAAATATATGTATGTAAATCATGTTTAGTGAATAATTACTCATGTGTTATTTATAAATAAATTATTTTAATCACAAATCGTATTACTTGAGTAAGTTTTTATTCTTGTAAATAAGCATGACGTTCTGATACTATTTAGACAATTTCATTTTGCCAGTTGAAAATGTTATTTATCAGTTATATATGCCTTGATTATGTGAATCAGACTTACATCTGGTACAGTGCAGGAATACAGTAAATTATAAATTATTGATTTTTGCCCGCTTATACAGAAACTTCAAATGCAGTTAATATTTTGTACAAGCGTTCATTATGCTTGCTCAATTCTGAAGTTCGATTGAGAAAGCGACAAAATAATAATATATACTACATGAAATGTCTTTATTAAAGAATAATTAATTCAGGGATCGCGCTATAGAGCGTATTTTATCAATTTTCTCCAATATACCGGATATCCCGAAAACACTGAAATGCGCTTTAATACATCATTTGTTAAAGATTAATGCTGAATTGTTTAAAATAACGTAGGGAATACGACTACATTAAAGTATATCAAATATCCACTTGTGAAACTAAAATAAGCAATCGTGAATCATGAGAGTAAGCGCTACTTTGTTTTTCCTTCAAATTATATGCAACTATTTTCTTTATGTAAATATGTATCATAGCAAACAAATTAATCATGAGTTCGTACTTGAATTAGTAACACAATTACTACTTAAAACTACATTAAATAACGTTTGAAAGCACTGGGAAGCTTAAGAAATGCCTGATGTATACATGAAGACTCGAGCATCCGTAGGCCTCTTTGGATGGCTCATCAAAATGCACGCGCAGGCCCGTTACTAATTGCGAAGGCTCCGGAGGGTCTAAGAGCCAGTGATCATGGGTGCCCACACATACCTGTAGGGAGGGTCCATTGCCCCCCCCCCCCACACACACACGCACACTGATATAAAAAATCTGAATTTCACAGACAATATAATCCTGGTTTTCACGGGAGAATCTCCCTTATTGGTGAATAAAGGATTTTGGCTGTTTTTTAACGGAAGTTCTGTTAAAAAATGAAAATTATCTGTGATTCTTCTGAAAGTGAAGTTCTAAAAGGGCATTTTCCGTTATCTTTCTGGCACCTGCGACCTCGGACTAATGAAATGTCTCCGTGTCACTTCCGTTCATAATGAGAATGATACCCGCAAAGCTGATATTAGCAATTTTGAATGCAAGATGTCCGTTGCTCATTCTGCCTGCAGTTCAAGTTAAAGTTAAGATCCCTTAAACGTACAAAAATATCGTCGCATAACAGACGCATAACAGACGACTACAGATAACTGGAGTATAGTATTTTACTTAATGCTAAGTCCTTTTGCTGTGGGTGCTTACTTCTCGGTGTATTCGCTTGTGATAATTTTATTTTATATCCGAATACCAAATGCACCTTTTTCATATTCAGAGTTGTGAAATAAATTCAACCTAAATATGGAGGGGATACTTTCGGTAAAGATTTTGCTTTAATGGATTTAGTTTCTTACGATTGGATTACAAAAATCTCGTAGCTGTTGTAAAACAAATGAAGTTATGATATCTCCTGTCAAAGTGAGTAAGTACTATTTTACCTTTTTCATGTAAATAAATTGGGTTGCTGCTTTAGTTATATCTCACATTTGGTTTAACCATGATTGCATTTATGTATTCTGAATGTACTGTGAATTCGTTTTATAACTAGGGACTATAGTGAAATTATATTCTATTTATTAAAAAAATATTTTTTGTATAGTGCATTATAAGATATGTGTAATGTATTTGCCTTGATTTAAAATTTATTTTCTCGGCCTAATAATCATAGATTACAGCTCTGATAATAAAAAATGAATAAAACGAATAATTCAAACATTTTTCTCTGTGCATTTTATGTACAGCTGCGGAAAAAAAAAGTCCCACTTGCTCTTTATTTCGCCGTCATTCGTCGTACAGTAAAGTTATATACACCATTCGTTTGCAAATAACGCGCACTTTAATTTACTATTACTTTAATTTACATCAGGGGCCGTCTTCATATTTAATTCTGCATCAACTTCGTTTTTCTCAATGGCAACCCCATATTTTGACTTTATTAAACGAAAGAAAACCTTCAAATTACCCTAAATATAAATTTTCACCAATTTTCTACGATAATTTCCGGAGATATTGCGATTTAATTTTTGCGCGTTTTTAAGGGACTTTCTGAAAATTGAAAAACGCTATTTGTAGGTTCCGAACTTTTCGCCTTTCATTAATTTCGCTCGCGAGAGTTAAAAGAAATTAATATTATTTTCAAGGAAAATATTGTTTCCATCTCTCTTAAATTTTTTTGTACTGAGAATATCAAGGGTAGAATAGAATATTTAGTCTGAGGTCCAAATGACCCGTGAGTTCATAACTTCCTTCGTTCGTAAGGGGGAAATGCAAAATGACTGCTCACGATTTTGGAAATCTTTGTAATTTTTAAATTTTTATTGAGTATTTCCGTTGATGGTTCTCTTAGACAGGTGAAATGTTGGCAGGAGTGAGAGGCTGTTCTCTGCTCTTGTGACTGCAAGCATGAATGTTACCCAGATACGGTGGAACTAGAAGAATGGTTACATGGTTGAAAATTTATTTGTTTGAATTTCATGTAAAAAACGCAATTACTTTTTTGCTGAGCCAATATTATCACTGTGTTTGTTATTTCACTTTCTTCATTTAATATTATCGTCTGCAATGGGCAATATTCTTAAAGAATTTTGGTGGTATTTTAATTTATTGTGAGATTAAATTTTTACAGAAAAAACGTGATTATGATTGTTTTTTGAATGTTTGATAAAATATGGGGAAGTACAAAGATCCAATGTTTTCAATATTAAAAAAGGCCAAATCCATGCCTCGAATATTGAGGATGTTAATTTTTCATAAAGAGGATGCTGTATTAGAAGACATACATCTACTGCATCTAATTCTATAGCTGGAAAATATTTTATTTAAGAGAATATGGTAGAGGACGTAACAGTACACGCTTTATAGAATCCCTATCAAACTGTAAAAACCTCTAATTTATTTGCTTCAAAATTTAATATTTTTAATACTGGTATCTTTTACTGTGTTTTTGCACAAAATAAATCTAATTTACGTTTGTTTTATGCAAATTACAAAAAATTTTCACTTAGTAAATTTATATATGGTCCCTTAACTCATGAAAATAACACATTTTATTTAATATAAATTAAACTACTGAACGTAAAAATTTGAAATTTTGCACAGCCTTTAATATTAATTTCTGCATCTATTTCCATCGAAATTTGGCTAGGTCGCTATTCATAATTTTTTTGAATATTAATTTAATAATTCATAATTCATAATTCAAATTCATAATTTATAAAAAATCACAATAATAATAAATTATGTTTGGGTCGTTTAGTTCTAATAGTAAGAATAAAAATCAGCTTCTTACTTCCAATATTATTTGAGATATGAATTGAAGTATGAAAAAATATTTTAACATAGGGGGAGGGGGATTTTGGGTGCTCATAACTCACTCATTTTCTGTCCAAATTTATTGAAAATTGGTTTCCGGGGTTAAAATGAGCTAAATTTTTGAAATATGAAGTGAAATCTCGGGGTTGCTATAGAGAAAAAAAAAGTTGGTGAGAATTTTAATATGTAGATGGCCCCTTATGCAATTTTTATGCATAGCAAATTAAAGTGTACGTCAATCGTAAACGATTGGTATCTGTAACTTTGCTGTACGACGAACGACGGCCGAAAAAAGTACAAGGGGGACTTTTTTTTTCCGCAGCTGTACATGTATGTACACTTTTTTAAAACAAATCTGGTGTTTTACCACCAGACCACCTCCACTCCTCCCCCCCCCCCCCAAAAAAAAAGTATTATTATTGATGCTGGTGGTGCACTTACAAAAAACTAATTCTATATTTTAACAACTAAGACTACTATTTTAACACTATTTTAACTACTATTTTAACAACTGCAAAAACTTTGTTAACGTTGTGTATCCATCTACGTACGCACACCTATGTATATGGAAAAGTTGGACTTGGACAACTTTTTCTCACATGAAAAATAACTACATGAATAAAGTGCTTCAATTACTATGTATTACAGTGTATTTGAATGTATTAAAACGTTGGTTTAAAAAAATGACTATTTTTTACTATAAAAACTATATTCAAGGCTTTAGGGTAAATAAATTATTTTTTGGAAGTATATGTAGGTCCCCGTTTTATCCAAAAATGTCGCTTATTAGAAAATTAGGCATAATATCTTTCAACTGTGATACAAAACCTGATTCCATAATCTTAAATAATGCTTAAAATCCTTCTTTGGGATATAGGGAAAAAAAGGAAAATACCTTTCTCTAATACGGAAAAAAAAAGAATTTCCTGCCTGAATATAACTGAAAAAAACTGATTCTGTGACAGAAAATAACGAAAAAAACCCTGATTATGTGACTGAAAATAACAGAGAGTAATCGTTTCGTAAGATAACATGTGAACGGAAATTAACCGTTTTCTCCGACACCGGAAATGAAAAAAAACGGCTATTTTCCGGCAGTATTGCTGCCAGACACTGATCGGTTATTTCAGGAACTTTTTATAACAGTGCACACCACCTCCAATATTGTTATGATTTACGTACTGGTATAACGCAGAAGTGCTTCAATACTAAATATAGTATTTTACTGGTTCAAGACCCTTGTCTTCTTCCCCCCCCCATTCTGCACACACACACAAACACTCTTGCCAGTGATGCCTTTAAAAGGTGAACTTTAGTTACCCATGCAAAAATGTGTGGCTCCTACAGGGTTTCTCTCTATTCTAAAAAAAAAAAAAAAAAAGTAATGACCCCGCCGCTGTGAAAAGCTTGTTCTGCTATCTCGTCTGAAACCATGGGGATATGAGTTTCGACGAAGGTGTCCATGGATTCGGAAAATTCCGGGGAAGCCGGTAAGCTGTCTTAAATTTCGAAATTTCAATTACTTTCGAAGATATTTATAAAAAACTGAAAAAATAAGCATAATTGTTGCCAGGCTTGGCAATTTTTACCAGTATAAAACCATTCGTGCCCTTGCAACAAAGCAATTCCTGCTTGAAATTAACAAACATGAAGTAGAATTACACCATTTTTACGCCAAATTAAAAAGTAAGTGAAATAAATAAGTGTGTTCACAATTTTCCAATATTAAGTTTTCCGAGATAACAGTAGTCTAAAATTGACACCAATTCGTTTTTCTAATACTTTTTCTAATAATAATTGTAACTGATTTAAAAAACGCCATTTTGGCATCAGGTACGATCTGGGAAAACGCTATCTCGAGCAAGGTGAATCTAAATACTGCGTGTGTTCCAAAATATTAGCACCCAGTATTTTAAAAATGAAAAATAATTCAAATGCATATTATAGTAATGCCGGTTAGGTTCAGCTTGGGTATTTATTACCAGTAGAAATATTTGGCGGCGTTCACTATGCCATTATAGAAGTTATAGTACAGATTGGATATTTGCCAGAGTGACGAGATGATATATTTTGCGGTGCTAAATAAGCCAATCTGCAAAGGATTGTGTATATGAATGTATGGATAACTGTTTTCACGGCAACCTTACATGAACAATGATTATCGGTTATGAGCATGTGTAAATCGCCAAATAATGAAAAGTCGCCATTAGTAGCAAGATATAATAGCTGTTCCGCAGTTTTTATCAAGGATAAGATATGAAGCACTGTTTTCTTAGAAATAGTTATTAACTATACTTATAGGTAAGAGGTCAAATTATGAAAAATCGCTATGGATGGCAAATACGCAAGGTGTTCCATAGGTTTTACACAATTAAAATTAGTGTGAATTTTCCCCAAGAAGCATGCAAGAACCAAGGAATATGTTGCTCGGTAACATTCTATGAGATCTAATCTTTGGGTTTTTGTCAATCATGCCTTTTTTACGAATAAGCCTTAATAGGGGCAGAATGTCTCATACGAAAAATGAGAGTAGCGAGTCTAGGGACTTTCACACCTAGTCATACAAAAAGTAAATAAACAAATAAAATAAAATAAGAAAGAAAAGAAACCTTTCTCTGTCAAAATTAGATCAAGACCAGGAAGACGAGTCCCTCTTTTACGCTGTCTTTTTTACATTCTTCTTTTTTTTTTCAACTAAGAAATAACTTAGTATATTATTATGAATATCATGACTATAATTTTCATACTTATGTAAGGTATTGTACTAATTATCAAATAAGATAAATAATTATTATTAAAGTATTATTAAAATTGCACTTTTTTCCACTTTTCTCTATTGAAATTAATTTTTAGTTGGATGAAATGTGAATCCCGCGGGATTACGGGATCCGGCGTGATCAGCAAGTCTCAATCCCGAAATCCCACGAAACGAAAAACAGTGCGGGATTGCATTTCCTACTAAAAATGGTGGCAAAAAAATTACATTCTGTCTTCTGGTGAAAAAAAAAAAAAAAATCTTTCACTAGTTATTGCCAGACATGTTTTTAGCTAGTCTTTAACAGCAACGAGTATTTGAAGGATGATACACAAGGAAGAATATACATTTTTTATAGCCTGAAATGATACAATCTTTAGAGAAGAATATTCAGCTTTACTTCTAGGAAACTTATCCTAGCTATCTTCTAGGAAACTTATCCTAGATATATCCTAGAAACTTATCCTAATGATACAATCTTTAGAGAAGAATATTCAGCTTTACTTCTAGGAAACTGAATATAACTACGCGCACAATGGTAGAATCTAACGTACAATCTTTTAAGGTTCGCTTTTAAATGTATACTTGATACATTCAAAGCAACTGGACCAAATAGAGTCAAAATTTATTGTCAATTGTGGAAGGAGGGGGTAATGAGGTACACTGATTGTAGTATTTCTATACACTTCTATTTAAGATTTTTTTTTAATATGATTTGATAATTCATAGTAATTACGAAAAAATATAGTTCAAATATATTGATTACTGTTATATTTGAGCTTTTATAAATTATTATTTAATGAAGTATATAAACGGTACTTTTGGTTTGTGAAATAATTAGTATTCATAATACTAATTATTTCAATACTAATTGAATATTGTGGTATATTAATTACCATGCTTAAATATAAACCATCAAGAATTGTCGTGCGGTATTTCTACGACTTTATTTTGCAATGAGTTACTCGGAAAAAAGACTAAATACCTAATATTTTTAAAACAACATATTATTTATGACTACTAAAATAATAGCTAATCAATTTTCAATGGGAACTCAGAGAAATATATGATATGCAGTAATAAGAGTTCGACAACTCTTAATTTTTTAATACTAGTTAATTTCCAGGTTTTCTTGAAAGAAACAGTTTTATTTTTACTATATTAAAGAAGGTACAGAATATAAACTTATGTAATTCCGTTCTGCATAAATATTTTCTCTTACTTAAATAAAAATATTTAAACAAAATACAAAAAATTTCTTCAATACATAATTTCGTAATTTCTCAGAATCAAATCTTTCAAATTCAGAAAACGAATTCCAGAATTTAAATAACAAGAAAAAATATAAGATAGGAAAATTTATTAACTAACAAACTTTAGCAATTTTCTTGATAAATAAAATTGAATAGTTTCATTCTTTTGAAGGTTTTTTTTTTTTTTAAAGCAGTATATCAAGTTAGAAGTCCTTTCTATTACAAATGATATGCAAAATCAATCTCGTTAAATAGAATAGTCACGTTTTTTGCTATTGCATCGCATTTTTGCTGAAATATAATTTATATGCATCAAATACTTGTAATAAGAATATTAGATAAAGATTCAGGAGCGTGCTTCTCTGTAATCGGATGTGTATTGTTATTAGCCAACAAAGACAGGTTTCTTCCCCTTCCAATCTGTGTTTAAATTTTTATGTATTATCGTGTAAATTTTAACTAAAATATTTGTTTTTGTACTTTTAAAATGTTTCATATATTTCTATTGAAAATTTTGTAAAGATATCTTTTATTGATTCCCAGCTATACATTTCTTACCTAGAAATTTATTACATAATTTTCTTTGTAATAAATTTCCTCTCTAATGCATTTTTGAAAAACACAATGTTTTAACCCTTTAACGCGCAGTGTTCCCGCTCTGGGAACACCAAACTCTGACGTTTTGACTGTTGCCAGTCACGAAGAATAGATTTGATTTCTATAAAAGTAGCTGCGGATGACATAGCTCCACGAGATTCCTTTATTTTTTAGCACGTCATTTCCCGTAAAAAAATGGTCACGACTATTTTTAACAGCACTGACATCTGCTGAAAAATGGAAGAACGCGAGAACAGCTTGAAAGATTGCCCAATGCTGAAAAAAGGGCAGCCGTTGCCATCGCTCAACTTAACTACCAGCAAGATGGCAGACGATCGAAACGTTCATCGCGTGCCACAGATCTAGAGACCCTTTTTTGAGGACAGCTGGGCTGTGCTCGCGCACAGCCCAGCTGTCGTCAAAAATCTAGATCTAGAGACCACAGATCTAGAGATCCTCCAGCTGCGTCAAAAAGGGGTCTTTGGTTCAATTTGGTTACGTTTCGTCTAGCACTTGACTTGCTACAGGGTTAGGAACAACTCAAATTATTTTGTAACCACCCTATATCAGCGTCAAAAGTTCAAACTCCCTCTGCTGCGGATACTGGACTTGCTACATCTACAATAATGCTTGGAAAAAGTGTTCATTGCTGCATGTTCATTGCTTTTGACCAACAACACTGAATAGAGGCCACGATAATGCTTTGAAACCTGAGAACAACTGTACTTTGGCTTTCGTAATTGTTCTACTGCTCTAAAATTGAATCCATACCCATAAAATCATGAAAGGATGTACTCTGATGCAGAAGGCGGTTTTCTGATAGATTGGTGAAATTTTAAGGCGTTCAATACGTGGCCATCGCTGACCATCAACTAAACATGTTTGGGATTTTAGAAATAAAATAACTATTTAGATTAACATTGGCACATAGAGTACTCCCAAGTGTGTCACAAAAAGCATCTAAGAAATATTAGATTTTTCCAAAAGAGCTCGAAAACATGTAGAAATCTAGGATCACAAACTCAGTTTCATGTATCATTTAGCAACTATTTTAACACATAGCTAATAATCGTCCCATTTATAACTAGGTTTTATAAATAATCACCTCTACGGTTTCATTATCAAAGCCATATTTTGTTTATGGTTATGGAAAAACTGTTAATGCTCATCGTGCCACTAGCATAACTGGGTGAGAACTAGGTTTGCCCTTAGTCGAAAGCTTTTACATCTCTCAAAAATAAATTGGTTAAAAAGCTGTTGCAAGAATAAGAGATGGAGATCTTGAGAGGTCTACACTTCCTCCCCCCCAATCATCCCATAGAAAAGCCAATTTTTTAAAATTAAGTTTCCTGTGGCGGAAACCATTTTTGTGGAAACTATACCGTACTAAAAAAAGTGTTGCTTTAGCCGTGTGCATTTGAGACATTCAATTTGGAGGTTTTTGTTCATATATTTTTCACTAAAATAATTTTATTTTTTAACAAAATTATGAAAACATGAACTTTTTGCAGGTATAAAAATTTCAGAAACACAATTCTAATACAGAAATAAAGCATATTTTTATCCAAGTTATTTTTCTCAAGAGAAATATTTTTAATTGAAATAAGATACAAATAAACATCATACGCAAAAATCATTACATTTCACTTTTTTTTTCTCGTAAACCCTACAGGGTGCTTAAATTACAAAGTTATGCAAAAAATGTACACAATTTTATGTAATAGATTAAACTTTTCAGTAGATTAAATTTTAATAAATACAAATTTAAATTTTGATATGGCCTACGTAGAAAGAAATTCCTAGTTAGTAAACTGTGTTCCCCCAACATTAATTAGGTGATATGCAAAATTTCAGCCTTTTGCCGTAAAGAGGCTCAAACATATGTTTAAACAAGAAATTTTTAAGGGGTTACACAATGCCAATAGCAGGAAAAGTATTAAGCATTTACGCAATCATTGTTTTCTTTCGTAATTTGAGTACAGCTCCTGAAACACGATCTTCCGATGGGTATTTTTATCTCTTATGGAACTATTAAAAAGTCAACGTATATTTATTTTCATATGTCCGAGAATTTTTTATAACGAAAGGGTTAAAATTTCGTACATCGTAGTTGTCACAAGATGCCAATAACAATATTGTATGATTACAGACCAGAGAGGTGCCAGCTTAAATTTGAACTTTTCGAAAATTTAAATGTTATGTTTCGATTCAAACTGTGCACAACCAGAGCTTATCATCCGTAATGCAATGGAAAAACTGAAAGAATTCATTATACCCTAAAAACTTCCGTCAGAGCGCAAAATTCAATAAATAGACTGACTCATTACCAGAAGTATCACTAGGATTTAGGATTGTTATAATTTTGCCCAACCTGAAAAAACCCGGGTGGTTTTTTAAACCCAGTAAAAAACTCAAGTTTTTTTTTCCCCCCAAAATTTCAACTTTTATTACATGGATAATGTACTTTAATATCGCTACACCAGTAGTAGAGTTTGCAAACAGCTCGCCCCCTACCACCACTACCAAAGAAAAATGAAATCAGAATGACTTTTTCTAGAGAAAAATTTTTATGCCTAGCATTTGAATTAAAATGAATATCTTTTATCCATAACAAAACATTGGTTAAAATTTCTGATTGAGCACTAACTCGTACAGCACTTTGATTTCATTCTTAAAATTACTTCTAATAATCAATATATCTAAAAGCAAAATGATTGGATTATTGATTTAAATATTTTTCATCCATAATTGTATATTGTAATCAATTAGTTGCTTTAAGTTGTATTTAGTAATTAACAAAAATTTTTTAAACATTCTCAACCTCATCCCTTCCCTTAAAAAATACAGATACTTTTCTGAAAAAACCGGGCAATTAACAATCCTGCTAGGATAGCAATCCGCTTTGCTAGAAGACACCGATTTTACAATTGCACAAAAGGTTTATAGTAAAACTATCAGGTTACCAGGAGGAGAATTTTCCGAAAACCATCTATGATACAGATACGTCTGCTGTTAAGCTTCAAGAACAAATCTAACAGTTACGACAATTTAAAATCGACAACAACCTTCTCAGAAAAATTGCGTCCACAAAGACTTGCATAGCAGCACGCATGTGTTCATCCGCATAGATAGAATTAGAAAACAACTCGAATCTGCTTACGATGGACTTTTTCCAGTGGGAAAAAGAAATGGCATATTTGGAAATGTGGCATATTTTTCCAATTTGTGTGGCATATTTTTCCAAAGGGAAAGATATTAATATCTCAATAGACAGGTTCAAACCAGCCTATTGCTCTACCATGGCCGAGTGGATAAAGACACTTAACATGAACATGGCCGTTGGCTGAAGTGTGAAGGTCCGTGGTTCGATCATATCGCTGCCATTGGTCTAAAGATTTGGAGTTTGGGTGCTTTCCTCCAGATGTAAGGTGAATATGCGTTAGAACCATTTTAAAATTCCACCGCTCAATGCACCTCTCCTTAGGCAGATAGGCCTCGAGTAGCTTTGATTTAGCACACTGTATATACAATACAATACAATAAAAACCAGCATATCTTCTACAAACAGATGTGGACATTCCTGATAATAATCTGGCAGGTGGTATACAAACGTTACGTGGGAAAAAAACTATCGCTACTTCCAAAACCTAAAATACATTCGCGAGATTTGGCGGGGGGGAAATGTAGAAAAAAGAACTACAAGTTATAGCAGATATCTAAAGTTTCCAGTGCGTTATCAGCGTTAATTGTGTTTATTATTATTCTTGTAATTGTCAACGATAACGATATGAACTTCTTTTATTTTTATTATTCTATACCACAACTAAGATATTGGCCAAGGAGTAATATCTCATCTACATTTAATATTATCTTTCTTTCTAAAATGTAGAGGTCGCAGGATGCAGGGCCGCTCCTAGGGTGGATTGCGCCTTTGTGCAACTACTTTTTTGGCGCCCCCCCCCCGTCTCCTAAAATTAAGATTTGTTTTAAATTTTCATATAAATGTATAGCTAAAATTTCCATATATATGCCTATAACGTAAGTAACATTTGCTTATACTATCAATAAATGGAAAACAAAAACAAATATTCGTAGCATTACATGTAACATGTTACCTATCACATTAAAATTATCAAGTACTTAAAAAAGAAGCACATTAAAATTAAATAAATTTTTCACTAATATCATAAAAAACTGGTGTTAAAACTAAATATTTGCTTTTCGTGCTTTCATTGCAACAAAATTCTTAATTAAGTTTTTTATTTCTAATTTATCCAAAATTTCGTTTACAATCGAGGTCTTTGATAAGTCTGTAAGTCATTCTTCAGACATAGTTGAGCGTAAATAGTTTTTTATTATTTTTAATTTCGAAAAAATTCTTTCCCCTGAGGCTACATATTCTGGTAACGTCAAATAAATTCTCAGTACCACAGTGACATTTGGAAAAGTTTCTGTTAAAACATGCTTATATAAATAATCAAGTACATAAGTTGGAGTCATATTGTCTTTAATATCGTTGAAGCAATTTCAGTTCTTCAAACAAGGTTTTCATATCAATATCGCTTTCAGAATTTTTTTCGTCACAGATGCAAACTCTGACAAATATTTAATAAATCTTCAAATTCTTTAAGCTTATTTATATTGTGAATGAGTTTAAAATCGTCATTGTATTCTTTGATCAATAGGAACCTTTCTGTAATTGATGCAATTGCGGTATCTAAAATTGTGAAAAAGAAATTCACTTTAAAATTTTCTTTTCCATCGTTAATAGTTTCATATGGTGCTTCATATTCAAACATTCTTCTCCTATTTCTTCTTCGAATTTCGGGAAAAGAGCTTTCAACATTTAGGTCAGTTGCTATTTTCACTGAAGACGATATGAAATTTTCAAACATTTCATCACTCCGTTGTTCTTTGAAATACTGTAAAATAGAATTAAGACTTTGTATGACGGTTTGAATGCAATATGTGGGATCTTGCATCTTATTACATTAATATGGCTTAAAATTTCGTACCCTATGTTAATTGAACAAATAAATTTAAATGAAAATAATTTCGTTATTAAATTATCTGCTTGTACCCTACTTTCGATGTCTTTGGAGTTATCTTCCGCTATCTCTAAAAGAGCTTGTTAAATTTCTTTGAGGTTATTCTTAAGAGGTTTAATTGCCTTCAATTCCACTTTCCCATCTAGTTGTGGACAGTGGCTTTAAATTTAAATTTCTAACATATGTTTTGATTATAGCCCATCGTTTAACAAAGCTTGAAAAATAATTACTGTACAGTTCTTATATTACGCTAAAAAAGTTTACTGTTTCAAATGTCACTTTGTCTGCATCATTAACAACCAGGTTTAATGTATGGGCAGCGCGTGGAATAAAAAAAATCCCGTGGATTTATTTCTTTGTTTTTGTTGTAGTCCTTTATGCTTTCCTTTCATATTTGCACCGTTGTTATAGGCTTGGCCCCTTAAATCTAAAATATTAAAATCAGTGAATTAAGGTATGTCTGTATGAAATCACATAAACCTTGACCAGTACTATTAGTAAAACTATAGTAATGTGATCCAGTAATGAAAGCAGCTTTGCAATAATTTCAGGTAGGTAGACTGGGAAGTTCCATGAAAAAACTTTGTCTGTAAATTTTTGAATGTGCCTTGTATACATGAACTTATATCTCTAACAGGTTTGCGCCTTCTAGGCCTGTTCTTTGTAAAGTGTTCTTTCCAGTTTACACATTTTACTTCGTCCCCCCCCCCTCGCCCAATAGAAAAAAAATGGTGCAGTACTTCATTTCATTAAAATAAAATAATTCATGCTCAGAGCTCATGGTCTTCGGCAGAATAATTTCCAAGGAGGATGGTATTCAAATCCAGGTATGGCAAAAGGGGCACATGCCCCGGACGCCGTGAGCACGAAAATTGTAAGAAGAGGCTGTAAAATTGAAGTTTGTCCCGTTTGACGC
Source organism: Cheiracanthium punctorium (assembly GCA_038373885.1). Taxonomy (NCBI): domain Eukaryota; kingdom Metazoa; phylum Arthropoda; class Arachnida; order Araneae; family Cheiracanthiidae; genus Cheiracanthium; species Cheiracanthium punctorium. Next base: position 315,625 of record JAWZYV010011187.1, read on the forward strand.
AATCTCCAGTTGCGACACTGGTCGAGAATATATAGAAAACAGTCTTTTTCAGGGATAAAAACTAGAAGAGTAGATAGGTGGTTTTGCACCCCTGGCAGAACACTCCAAATTGCGCCCCCTTCCACTACTTCTTGAACAACTTCAATAATAAATTTTAATTCCCTCGTAATTATTGTACTTAACAAAATCCTACCTATTCTTCTTACAGATGTGCTATTTATAAAAAGTAAATAAAACATAAAACAGTGAAACTCTGCCTACACTTTTTGTGATTCAGCTGATCTTGTGGCCCTAGGGTACGTGTCGACCCCCTGCAAAAGTAAAAAAGGCGCCCCGTTTTATTCTCTTGATCAAGTTCTCCCGTTTTTGAGTTCGAAATGGTGTCCCTTCGAATATGGCGCCCGATACTATGCTTACCTCGCTTACCGTGTCGGGCCGCCCCTGAGTCCCGCCAAACCTTTAGCTACGGCCCTGCTAAAAATAATTCTTTATAGGACTTAAAGTCCCACTTTTGGTGATATGAAAACAGAATCACTAAAATCGCACCTTAACAATATTAGCTTCATATACAAAATTTCTTGTCTGTCTTGCCTCCGTTTGGCGCCCCTAGCACCGAGGCGCCCTTGTGCGACGCACAACCTGCACAACCGTAAGGGGCGGCCCTGGCAGGATGGCAACCACAACTAAAACACTCGTTGTTATTTTAAATTCAAGTTTAATAAAACCGTAGTTTGTTATGAAATAAAAATGTCTTTTATGTAATGTTAGGTTATTATAACAAATATTTGAGGAATAAAAGCCTGAGTCAGTGTCTTGGGGGGTTCCTGTGTACATAATATATGAACATATAAGCTCAAAAACCTACTCAAATTCAATTTCAGTGTCCTCAAAATTGTCTTTTCAAACTATTTTTTTTTCTTCTGAATGCAAAATACACTGGCCTCCAACAGTCAAGTTACAAGATGTTTTTCGAAGCTCAAAATAAGAAAATAGTATATGAATAGAATTCATACGTTATGTACATAAACGAACGAAATTTAAACAAACTTATATAACAAACAAAAAAAAACACAAAAAAAAAACTTATGATAAAACGATAGCTAAACTTTAATTTCATAGAAAAGAACAGGTATATATGAGTGAGAGAAAAATGCGCAAATATTAGGCTTTTGTAATTCTACTTGTGTAACTTTTGTGGATTTATACAACTGTTGGTGGCAGATTCGCTAACAATAGGCAGTGGAGCCCAGCAATGTTTGGTAGAAGCCGTTTGCCCAATTTGTCAAGGTACGCACTTGAAAAAAGGAAAAAAAAATTCACTTAGTTATCTTATTAAGTAAAGAATTATGACGCAGTTCAATCTTTAAGGATACCCTGTAGATGGGTAAGGATGTTGTTAAAGAGCCTACTAGCGGAAGTAACCGTCGTTGACGGGGTAGATGGGTAAGGATGTTGTTAAAGAGCCTACTAGCGGAAGTAACCGTCGTTGACGGGGTAGTCAATTTCTTCCAAAAAAGGACTGGAAATCGAGACAAACTTGTCCAAGTTTCAAATCATCCGGAGTCACCTCGCTCCTCAGAAGTGAAATTTAGTTCCTTTTTTTAAGCGTGTAGCAGATGGGCTGATGGATAGATATGCGGTTGTCGTAGTCTGGAGCTACTAGGTTTCTCAATGTGTCACGCAGTGTGGCCCAATGACTCTGGAATCAATATCAGTTCGAAGATTCTCTGTCCACAAAACATGTTCCAGACTAACCATGAATTCTAACACCTGAGAAGACTATTTTCTAGCTCTTTCGGCCTGAAGGAAAAGAAGCACTGGAATGCCGTAGCTCGATGCAGACCACTTATGTTGAAGAATATCAGCTAGTACGTTGCGAAGACGCCTTCACAATATGCTTGGCTACCAGTTGTGTGAGTATCCCCTAACGAGAAGGGCCCACTTTTGTTGCGCAAGAAAACACGTTTTCTGGACCAGATATGCTTCTCTAGTCTTCACAGATGATACCAGATTCACACTGAAGAGGGATTCAGGGAGTCTGTTGATCTGAAAGGAACAACGCACCAAATGCCATCAATCCAACACCGTTGAAAGACACAATTACAGAAGTGGAATCATGCTTTGGGCAGGGATTTAGTTCGGTTGTCACACTGACCTGCTTGTGTTATGAGATCTTGATTCCTATGTCCACCCATATGCCGGCGCTATTGGCAATGACTTCATTCTGATAGAAGATAATGTACAACCTTACCGAACTGTGGCTGTTAAGGACTATCTTGAGAGTCATGATTTGGAACAAATGGAATGACCAGCTCAATCTCTAGACCTGTATCAGATAGAACATATTTGGTACTATCTTGGCAGATAGGTAGCCCTCCTCCAAGGTTATTGGATGAACAAGAGCAAGGCTTATTGCGTGTCTGCTCTTCGCTTCCTGTTTCAGTGTCCGAGAGCTTAACTGACAGCATGAAAAATCGATGCCTCCAATGCATTCAAGTCAAGGGTGGACACATTCCTTCTTAGAACTCTTTTTTGTTATGTTTCTATGACATTTTACCACACACATAAAACTGTGATGTGTTGTTTTTTCCAAGAATGACCTTTTCCTGCAAAATTGCTTTTTCGTTGTAAGTTATTTTTGCTTTTAACTTTCGTAAAATTCTATGTCGCATTCAATAAATAACTGTTTAGGGAACATTTCCTACAAATTTGTGGTTTCTACATTCACTCATTTGCAAATTAGATGCAAAAAACCACTTGTACCTTCACTTTTGGAGGACAGTGAACATTAAATTCTATAGCAACATACGTTATTTTATTTTATTTATTTATTTTATTTTAGTTTTATGTTATATTTTATAACTTTTGCTTTCTGTACGTCAGCTAACGTGCTGTCTATTCTTTCTACTCTTACAATGCTGATGAGCCACCTAAGTGGTGAAGTGGCTTGAGAATCATTCTGTCACGCCTCGGGTCCCGGGTTCGAATCCCGGCTTGGGAAAGGTTAACTATGTTAACTTGTCCGTCCTTTCATAGGGGTTAATTCTGGCCGTCCACAGGGTGCTACCATAGTAAAATGGCCAGTAGTTCGGGCCTTAGTAGTAGCAAAACGGGCAAAAATGCCCGCCCATTTGCTAAAAAAAAAACAATACTAGTGAATATTCAGGCTTTTTGGAAATCTGCATTACATACTACCCCGTCAACGACGGTTACTACCGCTAGTAGGCTATTTAACAACATCCTTACCCATCTACAGGGTGTCCTTAAAGATTGAACTGCGTCATAATTCTTTACTTAATAAGACTAGTAAATCAATGAAAATTATTTAAAAAAAATTGATGTACAAAATAAGAATATGTAAAAGAAATTTTAAAAAATAACAAATAACAAAATAATCTTATAATAATTATTTAAGGATTGCTTTATTTAAAAAATAATTTGAAAAAAATCCTGATTTGTAATTCGCTGATGGTCTGACGACAATAATCGTCGATGGTCTCCCAAAACGAATCAACGTACGTTTTGCCTAGTGATTCGAGGGAATCCCCGTTCAAATCACTAGTCTTCAGCGTTATAAGAGTGTTTCCTTCCTAAAAATCTGTCGTAATATGACTGATAGTACTGAACAGTATGACTTATATACTGTAGACTAGACCATGTAGGGCGCCCCAGAAACGCTGACCTAGGTTTTTATTTCTTAAATATTGATTATAGGCATGCAAAAGAATATCAAAGTTATTTAATAAAAGGCATATAATTTTATGTTACGGATTGAACATTTCGGGAGATTGAATCTAGAAAATAAATAAATATTTATTTATTTTATGTGCCACCGTTCAATAAATGCCCAATAAGTAAAATGTGCCCCTAAGTTAAATAGCTGATGCATGAAATCATGAAAAAGTCAGAGATATGTTTGAACAAAGCTTGTAAGGGGCTATACAGTAATTATTTATTCAATCATGTTTTCTTTCGAAGTTTGTGTAACACTCCTGAAACGTGTTTGTCCGACTTGAATATTTTTCACCTTCTAGAGACATTAAAAGATGGTTTAAGTCAGTATATTTATTTTCATATCAACTGCCCCTCCCTTTAAAATGAAGGAAGTAGTTAATAAGTATGTCTTTGTGGAGGGGAACAGTTGGATTCCAATGTCTTCCTTCGTGGTCCTGAACCCCCCCCTCCCTACCACCTCCACCCACCACCGCCGCCGCTAGCAATACTCCTGGCTACACTTATGCAATATTTATAAGGTGTTTTTTTTCCCTTTTTTAACCATTTGACTGCGCTATGTGCATTTGAAATCAAACAGCCAAACGGTTAATCATAGTATACTAGTATCTTAAGCATACTTTTAATTTTTCCTACTATACAGTTACGCTGACTCACACTGTAACAAATTCGGGTAACCACTTCAATATAAATATTTTACCTCATTTACTTCAAGAAGATTAACAAGTTGAAAAAGAAAAAAAGCGTAATAACATCTACACCGCTTATACGATCCGATTGAAATTTTTCTTAATTATGTATAAATATATAGAAAACAATCTGTGATACTTTAAGAATCTGAAAATCCACCGGTTACCTCATTTTTAAGCGATTTTTTGCTATTTTCAGCTCTATTTTATTTCCGAGAGTCAAAAAGTGAATCATTTGGGTGACAAAATGAGCTGTTGCAATTGATATGACGTCCTATTCATCACGGTCATCAGGTCTTGAAAGGAAAGTGTGATTCCAATTCTTTTAAAATAGATTTCAGATTACATAGCTCAGGGTTTTTTTCTTTACAAATAAATCATCTGAATTTATGTAAGAAAAGCTGAGTACACAAAACGAAATCTTTCGAATGCCAAAAGTTTCCGCGGGTTTCCAGAAAAGTATGAAATTCGATTTGAGCATACATAATAAAAATTGAATATGAACTTATTTATTTTAGGGGATCGAAGAGATTAATTATATTGAGTGTAGACATGTTTACGTCAATTTTTTTTTTCTAGAGCCCGTTGTAATTGAATCCACAACGGGCTTTGACTTCTAGCACATAATATATTTAATAAGGAAAACAAATTATTTCAAGCGAAACAACTTTAACTATATTTGTTCGTATTTTCTAAACTACTAATGACTAATACGAAGTAATGTTTCTTATTTTTTATTTTATTGAATTAATTAATTAATTAATTTGCTTGTGACGAAAAACATTATTTGTAAGTAAAGTCATTGCTTAGATAAATTTGAAATGGATATAACAAAAATAAAAACAAAACATTTTTTAAAGAGGAAAAATAAGAACAAATTGCTTTTGCTTCTTTTTCGAAATGCATCATTTTATATGACAGAGCGTCATGCTTAGTTATCATATTATATTAATTATATTCCTTGCTAAAAACAACTGTAGTTTGAAAGTTTCTCTGGCTCTTGCTGTTTTTTTTTTCTCTCCGTCTCCCCTTCTCTCTCTCTCTCTCTCTCTCTCAGCTCTAAAATTTGCATCTAAATTATCTAAGTTATATAATATCGTATTTAGACTTTTTGACAGTGCGACCAAACTGGGACATTGACGAAACTTGTCGATCAAACTCCGAAATGTTAAAAAATGTGAATAATAATAAAATTACTTGTTTCTCTTTTTTATTTTCTGTAGTTTAATGAATTTCGACACCTAATACAACTTACATACAATCGTATAACAACATAATACATACACAGATACAATATTTAGTAAAATCACAAATATTGATTTTAAAATCAGTATACTTTCAATAAAAAAAATAAATAAGTTTTTTTAATGTATTATTTGTATTCAGTTATTTACAAATTTTTAATCCACGTTGTGATTGCAAGGTAAATTTTTACGACCCTTCTTGGATACCAATCTACAGTTTGTATACTACTGACGTTTTCAAAAGGTTGAAAATTTGCTCAATTTTCAAAGAATAACGTAACGTAAGTGATAGGCAATGGTGTAACCACTTGATAAAGGAAAAACTTGCATAATAGAGTTTGAAACGACAGATGAACAACATTAAATCAAACTGCTGAAAACTGGTTTTTTTTAGTCCACAAAGCATCATTTTATGCCAAAATTTCTGTTTAAATGAATATGTAAAAATACTATTCATACATTAAAAATGAGAGAGCGGAAAAGCTCGTTGAATGGAAACCTCATCTGTCATGGCAACAAATTGCTTTCCAATTTTATTACTATTATTATTATTGGTAGTAGTAGTAATAGTAGTAGTACTTACTTATTTATTTAAATTATGTGTGATTGAATGGCTTCTCCCTTTCGGAGCGTTTAAAAAAGCTTCAGGGTGAAAACAGAAAAGGAAGTTTTGTCATTATTTGGGTCAAAATCTTTTATTCTCTAAATAGTGTATATATTTGTACATATGTGTGTGTATGTATGTATGTATGCATGCATATATGTGTGTATGTATGTATGTATGTATGTGTGTATGTATGCATGGTGTGAGCTTGAAATTATATAACTTTGCTATCTATAAATTCAAAATTTTGCTGTAAAATGTATAGTTTCGGACTGTTTTACATGGAAAGAAAAAGTGGACAAATCCTAATTATGTTCAATGAGATTTGTACATATTTTTTCCGAATGAAATCCGTCATGCACTTTTCAAAATTGCGAGCATAAAAGTTTTAGCATATCACATGTAGATATTTTCTGGTCAAAGTTCGGAGTTTTGCAATTTAATCAGTATAGCTAGACGAAATATGAAAACAAAAACAAGGGTTTTTTTATAAGGCTTTTCTTTATTTCCTTTGTACACATCTTCAAAGAAATTTTATTGGCACAGTGTTAACAAACTTGATAAGAGTATGATCAATATCCTTTAACTCTTAAGAGCAACTGGCTGACAATTCAATTGAGATTTTTATTGTTGAAATTAAATTACAATTATCCATAGAGGTATTGTCCTGATAATCTAAATAACTATAGATACTAGAGAAATTTAAATGCAACTGATTTCAGGGCATGTCTGATCTAAGGACATTTTCAGACAAAAATTGTGTGGGTGTGCGCGTGTGTGTGTAAATATAATATGCTTAAATCTTAATTATGCAATGTTTATTTTCATGTTTTTAACGCAGTTGCATCGTTATTGTATAAACAAGCATGTTTCCACAACTGCTCGTGAAACGTCAAGATAAATTCAAAACACTATCGGACATTCAGACTTTAAGAATTATTTGATTAACTGAATTTATTGAAATTTAAAGTGCAAGATATCATTTTGAATAGACCCCTTTATAGAATTTAAAAAAATTATTTATAGATCAAAATAAGAAATTTTGGATGTTTTATAACTAGCATATAACAAATAGTAATATTTTAAATCATTTTTTATTATCTTATTTATTTTTCAGTGAGTGTTAAAAGTCATTGTTGGTCTCTAAGGACAGTGTGTAATCGGTTAAATTATTAATATTAAAACCAAATGTCTTTCGAAATATTAAAAATATACAGTTATGAAATTTCATCTTACATGAATGAGCAAAAATATTAAGTTGTAATCTGAGCCGATAAAACAAATATAGGTAGAAGAATTATTAATTAGGTAATCATGCAGCTTACAAATTAAATTGTTATTTTTTTTTTTTTACAACCTAATGACTTTCTCTAATTCGGACATGAAATTTCATGTTTAAAGTAAACAATATTAAATAAATAAATTGAGTTTTAAAAAGTGTAATATTTTGCACTAGACATTTTTATAAAATCACAAAAGTTACATTAGTTTGTAATTTACTTGGATTTGTCTTCATATTTCCACCATTTTTGTAAATATTTTGGCGCTTTAAACGCCCGTTGAAAGTACTTTTTACAAATATTTTTCAAACGAAATTTAGTAGTTGAAAGTAATAAGAAATTAATAACAGACAGTCGTTTATGTCAGAGGGCAGACATAATTAATTAGTCGCCCTCTGAAGTATTTCAAATTTTATGGGCTGAAAGGTAACTTTTTTATAATACTCTCTAAAATAAAGTCTATAAGGAGTTGAAAATTCGTATCAAATACTTAAAGTAGATATATGTTATTTTTAATGGTATTCAGGAGAAGTTTTCAGTGCAAGGTTTAAAATATAGCTCCACAGACTGAAATAATTCTTTCTTAACTCTCTAAAATCAAATAACTTACCTAATCATAGACCTTATTTTTAAAAATGTGTACTGAATCCAATTTTAAACGAAAATAATTATTTTTTATTTCTGAAAGCGATAGTTCTAAGTGAAATTAAAAAAGAATTAAACCCGAGACAAAAATCATTTTTCTTTTTCCATAAATCAAAAATTTAGAAGCCGAAAATTCAACTCAGATTTAATCACAGTGATCTTGCAAATTTTCTTTTTTGAAATTAGACTTGTTGATGGAGCTATTCCTTTTTAATAAATTGCACTTATGGATATTAAAATAATTACGACAATAAAATAAGATTACGTAGGATTAGTTCACTTTACTAAGTTATTACTCTTAGATAATAAATTTAAAAGAAATGGATTTTGAACAGGGAGTCGAAAAAAATTCAGGATGATCGTTATAAGCTATACTACACACTGGAAAAAATGAAAAAACGGTGACTGTAATGAAACTTTCAGAAAATATTCTTAACTTTTAAATGCACGAATTTTAAAGACGTTCGCTCGATAGCCACGAGTGTAAGCTAAATTTCCTACATCAGTTTTGTGAATAATTAAATATTTTTTCCAAAAACATGCAGTTTGAAAGAAATATGTGAAATTTTTATTATTCACGATATGAATCACTTATTATAAAAACATATACTTTTATGTGAAATTGATACAGGAAATTTGGGCTCTACTCTAATCCGGCGGTGAAAAATACAATGCAGATATGCATCGCTATGCACTTAAGGATTAAACATGGAACTGCAACAGCAAATTTTTCAGAGTGACACTTTCTACAAAGTTTTCGAGTATTAACATTTTTTTTTTCTAAAAGTTTCGTAACAGCTACACGTTTATCACTTGTTACACTGTATCGTACAGCATGTGAAAAAACATCTTAAAAATTTTCAGACCTTTGATATGCTGTGTTTACTCGCGTAATAGTCGCCCTCGCGTAATAGTCACACACACACGTTTTGAAGAATAAAAAATTTGTCAAAATATTTTCCCCGCATAAAAGTCGCAGTGGCGTATTTGAACCTTCATCTAAAAAATATAAAATTATGAGCTGAATGCTCATTCCAGAACTACCGCGTTGCTGATACTTTCGGTGAAAGTGATTTGCCATAAATTATGTAGAGTGAAACCTCTGTAAGTTGGATATCTGTGGTTCCCTCAAAAAGTATCCAATTTTCAGAGGTGTCCAATTTATAGAGGTATATTTCAATATTTTGGACACGTTCCGTTTCCCCAGAAAAGTGTCCAGTTTAGGGAGGGGTCCAAGTTATGGAGGTGTCCAACTTGGATTATGTTATTAGAAATTTTCGTCAAAAAATCCGCAAAGATTATTTGTAAATTTTATGTCTCCAAAAATATTACCATTAAAAGAAAAACGCCTTTATTTAGTGCGTTACTGACGAAAAGCCTATTTAAATAAGCACCATAATCCGGAAATATTTGGTAAGTTACTAATTTCGTTATAATGTATTTTTTCATACCAGCAATGTTCTAGCATTACAGAGTTTAATACTGACGAAAAGACTATTTAATAAACGCCGTAATCTGGAAACATTTGGTAAGTTATTAATTTTATTACAATATATTTTTTTTTATACCAGCAATGTTTTAGCATTACAGAGTACAATATTGTGAAGTAGGCTTCCCCACATAACAGTCGCACTTGGACTTTCACAATGAATAATTAATTGGTAAAAAATTGCGACAATTATGCGAGTAAAACACGGTATTTCAGTTATTTATACACCAAAATCGCAAGCTTTTTTTTTTTTTTATCGAAATAAACCGTTCGATTTGAAGGTAATAAGATGCCTTACCTCTGGCGTGGACGCTGAAATCGATAGCTCCTTCGGGTTTACCCCTGGGTCCGACAACGTCCTGAATTTCTCCGAGGCTGGGCCTCCGCACAACGTCCCGGCTTGCGTTCAGGAGCCTCTCGATACTGTACAGAGAGAAGCGGTTCTGCGGCCGCTCCATCGTCGGTCTCGCCTCTTCCATCATCGAAAAAACAGCTACCGAAAATGCAAGCAAATGTACAAAACGTCGCCCTCTGTGAGCACACTACTACAGTGATTCACGCTAAAGCACCCTTGAAACCGGACATCTTGATGGTGGATTCATTGACGACGTGATGATCGTGCATAGTTCTCGGAAGGTTAGATCTGGACGTTCAGTAGATGTCGGCCAGTTGCGTCTAAATTAGGGTTTATAGTAGATTTTGTCCAGTTATATATCTAGACCTAGATGCTTAGTAGATGGAAATTAGTTACGTGTAGGTCTATTGGAGCACTGTTTGTAGCAGTTCATAAAGTCGCCGTACAACTTGTCAGGCCGTCTGGTATTATTTGATAGATTGAAATTTCTTGTTCTGTAGAAACGCAGAATTGAGGCAAAATCTTCGTTCAGGTCTGGATAATATAATTAGTTTCCAGCTGCTGTTTCAGTCGCACTCTTTGTTTATGTAATATCCTTAGATTTGAATTAATCTCTTCAAAAGCAATTGTTGTGTTTTTTGCTGCTGTATGGAATACGCGAACAATTCCTTCAAGTCATAGAATGGTTTTCTTTTTGAAAATATTTATTCACCAATAGGCATTGAAATCTTTTATATTTCACAGCAGTCGATTAATTTTGAAATACTGATATTTGCATTTATTTTTGTCACATGAATTTGAAAGTTTGCTTAGGCATGAACCTCTTCCAGTTTTTAAAAGGCTTAAAATTTGCAACTGCTGAGGATTTCACTTATTGGTGTGAAGGTTTGTATTGTTTCCAACTTTGCTTTGAAAGATCTATTTCTTTTGATATGAACTGGAGTTTAAGAATTTGTATTATATTTCTGGAGATATTATATTACTTTTTGGCAGACTGTCGCTGCCGTTCTTGCTCTTCACTTTTTTAAGAACTTAATATATGGCAATCACTGAAGGAATCTTTTCAAATCACCTTTAATGAAGTTCGTGGTCTGCAGAAGGAGAAAGAGACACTTTGACCGTCGCTGGTCTTGGAACAGAGATCATTCGATGGAGAGAGGCAATGTGCAACAGATTTCTAGGTCCGAATAAACCATTCGCACACCTCTCAGCTACGTCTTGCCAAGCGGACAATCGAGTTAGCCGCGCTGATGCTCATCATCAATTGGGAAAAAGATTGTGGAACGGAGTTCCCGGGACAGCTAACTGACATGCGCTCGCTCAAAATTCAATCACCAGAGAGAAAGAGAGAGAGCGTCGACGACGTGGATGCAAAGATTTTGGAATTCAGTTTCGAAATTCGTCGCGCAAATAAATTTATGCAGGAACTATGAGTTTAATATCACGACTTATGCGTCCGGCGGATGTCCCCAAAAGCAGGAGAAGGTGTGGGGTAGTGGGGGGGCAGCGACACAAACCGACAATGGACGGACGGGCAGCTGGAGAACACCCCCTTTCTTTCGTCGGGAGTGCTAGGGAACTATCCGGTTAACGCAATTATCCTGCGAAACGAAACCTTGAGCACCGATAATGAAATGTTTGTCCAGAAACGCTTAAGTCGTTGCCGGCCTGTGATTGGCTGGCGGGGGGGTTGCGCCTCGGTTGCCGCCTAATTCCGCGACTCGTTCGCTGATACGTGAACCGCCCTTCCATGCTTCTTGATGAACTCGAGATGCGGAGGAGCAGAACTGGCTAGTGATCGCCCGTGCTTGGCGAGCATTTTCTCGCAGTGGGGGAGGACGTGCGATTGGAATGATGTTTAGGAAATCAGACAACGCGAGGAGCTTTTCTCTCTCCGACTTTATCGTTTATTTTTCCTCTTCCCTCTCTCTCTCTCTCTCTTCTCTTTTCCCTTTCTCTCTTTCTGTCTATCGCTAGGTTTTTTATCTTCCGCTCGTTCACTTTACCAGAAGCAGTCGAAAGAACTTTTGTGTTCAGTAGTTACGAAATCGGATTTTCCCATTTGCAAATGAACATGGAATTACGGGGAGATGGAAAAAAAAAAAAAATGTTTCTTCAATTCTGTCGTAAATGACAGAATTTAGCACTGGGCTATCCTTTCTATCAGTAAATAAATAAATGGAAATTAAATTAAGGATCTTAATGGAGCAGTTATTTTTCTTCTCTGATTTCAAAAAGTATGAACAATCAAACTTGTAATAATCATTTTCACTTGAATAAAAAATATCTTTAGATTCTCCAGAATTTTTTTTTTTTAGTTTTAGATAGACAGAAAAATATTTTAAATTTGTCAGCTTACAGCATAAATTTATTGCCTAATTTTACTTTTAGAAAATTGAGGGGAGTTTCGTATACATGAATTCAAGACATTTTTCTAAAAACTCAGTCATAACTATTTGTTTAAGGAAGAGAAACAAATGGAATGTGATTCTTTATTTTCACTTCTTTTTCAATTATTAAATTTAAATAGACTGTTCTCGAATGTACAAATATGTAAGTTTATTTAAATATAAAATTTTTATAAAATTATAATAATACATTTTCAGTTTTGATCCGTAAGAGACATCATGTAAAAATGTTTTTGGTTTTTTTTTGTTGATAAGATTTTGTCCAGTAAAATCATTTTTACTTTATAAAAACATAACGATATGTTAATAGTTGGTAGGATAAGGTAATTCAAAAATCGTTTTTGTTTATTCATTCGTAAAAAAATTATGTAATGTAATTTTACTTTTTTTCCAGTTCATGCCACTAAGTTTGCATAAAGTTCAATTTAACACGAACACATATTTTTTTACCATGACAACCCCGCGAATAGATTCGATTGTACATTAAAATATGGAAAATCTGAACAAATTGTAAAAGAAAACATTTTTTTTTCCCCACTGTGTAAGTTAGCATTAAAGTTCGAGTGCTTTATAAAACTTCTTCAATTTAAAGAAGTGAAAAAAAAATTAATCCGAGTTCTTTTTTTTATACTTTTTTCAAATAAAGAATTTCATAGAAAAATAATAAAAGTTTGTTAATTTTCTAGATTAAAAAAAAATGCAAACACTCACAAAAGAATGTGCGATTTTGCAAGCTAGTTTTTAGCTTCATAAAGCATACAATAAACTTCAGTGAAATAGTTTTTTTCTGTGCATTTTCCGAGAGCGGGATCGATCGTTTTAACTTTTAAGCGTATAGTCTTTATATAAGAATTAAAAAAAAAATTTAGTACTTACTCTTATTTGATTATTTGGTTTAATAATCAACCGTATTCAGATGACTTTTTACGATTTTAAAATTCATTTAAGTGGATTTCTCATTTCTCCCCATTTAAACAAAGTAAATTCATTGATCATTGTAGTCAAATCAATTACAATACATATCTATTTAATTCATTTAATTTTTCATTAAAAACGAGTGCAAACGTGTTATCTATAAACCTCTATTTTTCTTACACACAATTAAAAAGCTATGTTTTATAAAAAAAAAAGTTTAATTAAAAAAAAAGTAGGTTTGAACTTTTGTTTTTGAACCTGTTGTAAAGTTTTATAAGTGTGAATTCTCCAAAATTATTTTTTTTTCAATCTGTTCAATTTAAAAAATAAATCAAATCACAAACGACGAAAATTCCTACATCACTCCTACATTTATTACGTAAATGTATATTTACATTTACCATAAAGATTCCAAATTCCGAAAACAAACAAGAAATAGAATAATTTCTTCTGATTTTCAGCCACCAAAAAACAAATTAACATTGAACGGTGGACACAGCTTTATGAAAAGAGTGTAGTTTCGCTCAAACTTAATTATTTAGTTGAATTCTAAGTGCGCAATAATAAAGGGGGGGCGAATAGAGAAAATTTACTAAAATTACATCGCAAATTCATAATAAAACAATAATTTTTTGAATGATAATGAGATTAAAGTTCGCATAAAACTATAAATTTTATAAACTTGTTTTTTATTCTACAAAATGTAAATACTGCAAAATTTTTTACACGATGCATACAATTTATACTGCGCAAGGATCTGTCTACTTGCAATGTAAAATATTTAGAAAAAATGACCAACAATTTTTAGTGTATATACGTGGGTACGTGTACGTATGTATTTAAAACTTTTTCAACCATTTCATTATCTGGGCTTTCTTTTAATTTATTTTTAATGCTGAAGCGGAGATAACGAGCCTTGCTTTGGTATCTTCTGTTTCCAAACTGGATTTTTAAAATCTACAGTAACAAAACAAAGAAACATTTAAAAACTTAATTTAATCTGACAAGGAATTATTAATATGTTTTTTTCACATTATCTTGCCTTCTTCAAGTATAAAGGTGGAAGATCAAGAGCTAATGGGACAAATTTTACACTTTCTTTTGTAAGAAGTGTAGTTCACAAAATTTCTTTTCTTTTCATTCAGACAGTTAATGTAAATAACTTTCGTCATTCAAAAAAAAAAAAAAAAAGAAAAAAGAAAAAAAAAAAAAAAAGAAAGAAAAATTAAAAAAAGAAAAGAAAAAGAAAAAAAGAAAAAGATATATTAAAATAGTCTTAATTTGTGAAATGAAATGATGTAATCGGTCGCATTAATTAAGCGACCCTGGATGCCACCAGCTTAGCATTTATTACTTAACTTCAAAATATTGCAAGAAAAGAAAGTATTTTATACTATATCCTGCGATATTTATCGGTGAAAATAACACGAGATGCTCGTCGCTCAGTGAAACTCTCATTAGCTAATGGTGTTAAAAAAATTTCAGCATCATCCATCTCAACCCAAGACCCATTTGCTTTTCTGTGTATACAGACGTCGTAAGTCCCTTTTATTTTTCAAAAGATTAACATGCATTACTTTGTCTGGAAAAAGAAATTTCATCAAAAAAGGCAGAAAAAAAATAAGAGTTTCTCAAACTTTTTGTGTGGTGGAGTACTTTTAGAATCATGGCATGCATATTGCGGAATTTTAGGCAATTGGAGGATAAAACAGCAAAAAGTTTTTGTGGAGCATAGTTTGAAAAACACTGATGTAATTTAATGGTAAAATATTGTCTCTCTCTCTAATGAGTAATGTAAGTGTCACTCTTTTCTGTGCAGCTGTCTTTTTTCTATTGATTCTTAGATATTTTCCAAGTTGGCGTTTTCGAAAATGTTCTTAAATACTTTTTGAGTTTCTTTCGATTTTCTTTTTTCACAGTTAAAATTTCGGAACAGCAATATAGCCTTGTGCCCAAGTGTAAACATTGAGTTGATACAGTCAGTCAGTTCAATCAGTTAGCAGAGCCTTATTATCGCATGGGCAATTCGGGACTTTGCCCAGGGCCCCCGGCTCGAAAGGGTCCCCAATATCAAATGTTGCTCTGAAATATTCTCTTTTAAATAAAAATTTTATGAAAAATAAAAGAAATTTCATAGATGGGGGCCCCCAAATTTATCAATGCCCGGGGCCTCTGTTAGTCATAATCAGGCTCTGTCAGTTAGATAATTTTTATAAGAATAACTTTACAGACATGCAGGAGTATTAGATTTTTATACCTTAGTATAAATAAAACTTACATCGTAAAGCGTCCAATCTCGTTACAACATTTAATAATTAGTGAAACGCGTTTCTCTTGCAGCAATTTCACGATTTTGAGAGTTACTTTTTGCGAGTTGCTTTTGCGAGTTAACTTTAACAGAGCAGTAAAAATAGAAGCATAATTATTTTACGTGAATTAAAAGTTCTCCATTTTATCTTGTCGTTTTTAAGGAATGAAAGAATGTGCTCAGTTTCTGTATTCGTTAGCATTTATAAATACGTTCTGAGTTTCTTCCAATTAAGTGTCGAGATGTCCATAAAATGTATCTACATTTTTATGGACAAAAAAAATAACAAAAGTACAATACAAAATTAGAGCATTTTGAGAGTAAAAATCATACGGTTTAGCTAGTTTTTAAAAGATTTTATTACATTTTTAAGACGATATAGCATGTATTATTTCTGATGGAGATTATGCGCCCGTGAGGTATATTTACCTTCCTGAAGAATATTACTTATGTTTGGCTCAAAAGTGTGATTAATAAACTATTTTAAACACGGTTGCACGGATGAGTCATTATGAGTTAAATTGAGAAATACTGCATATGTAAATAAAGTTTATTGATTGTTTGGATTATAACCTGCATCCTGGATGATAGAATTTGCTTAAAGATATTTATACATAGTATATCTTCAGATTAGAACAGCATTCTAAGGATAAATATTAAATAAAACGGTAAAACTTTAATTTTTTTAAATTTAACTTGTCAAAACTTTTTTAAATGTAATTAATTATGAAGTTTGATTATTGTAACGAATGGCTTAGTAAATAAATAATAAAAGCTAAGATTGATTTCAGAGCATAATAGTTTTTCTTAGTTTTGTCTTCCAATTCTTTTTATTAAAATGCAAAAGTTTATCTTTCAAAGTTAGTTTTATATTAATTGCAAAACTTCTTTCATTACAGGGTAATAAATATTGCTTACATTCATATTTCAATTGAAATTTATATAAATTACCTATGTTTACCTATAATTTTTCAAAGCATAGGTAATTTATCTAAATTTCCTATGCTTTGAAAAATTATTTTTACAACAAAAGTAAAACATTTTTGACTTTCTTTTTATAAAATTGATTCAAATTCGATTGCTCCATTCTATCAAAAGCTTTCAACTAATCATAGAAAATCTTATTTCGGTTCCCACGTGTTTTTTTTTTTTTTTTTTCCCATTTTCTTTTTTCGTTTGCTTTACCTAATTCAGCTTCACGGAGCTTCTCCATTATTTGCCAAAGCACCACAGCATCCGTAAAATCTGATTTCGCTAAACATAATCTTTGTACTGTATTTCTCCTACACAGAAATATGAAACTACTCTACAAGATGGAAGGGGTGAAGGAAACCCAAAAGGAACCACTGTGGAAAATATCGCACAAAAGGAGTTTCTTGCGACGCCTATCTAATAGAGATATCACGCTTCACAAAAACTCCCGACGAGACATTTTCGGACACGAATAGTGTCTGCAAGCACGGGGAAAACACTTCAGCTCAGTTTAGTATTTGTAGGTCAGTTTCCAACAATAAAGTCGTCTTATTCCATTATGTGACTTACAAGATGATTCTGGGGAAATCGTCATACATAGGAAGTTTTGATTAGCCAAAATTTGAAGTGATAAGATAATTAAATCCGTATGCATGAAAAAGCCACAATTCTACATACTGTTTAATATTGTATATTTATTAACTCCTCTTCAATTATTTACATGATTGAGAAATTTATGGCTAAATAAACATATAATTATGGCATGTTCCTCCTTATATACGAGAAAAATGCCACCAGTCATGAGATAAGATGCACCACAGTAAATAAGAAAATTGAGGAAAACATTGGAACATTATCTATGAATTAACAATTATTTCAAAACAAATAAATCTGTGTGTAAAGTGATTTATCATAATTATTTTTAATTTTTTTTTTCAAAATTACTTTACTAAATAATGAGATTACAAGTTAGAATGCCAGCCTTCATAACATTTCAATGTGCAAATAATCACTAATGGAATCTTCGTTTAAACAATTTCTTGCATTTCATGCTCTGAATCCATTGACACTTGAGAGCTTCTTTAGCTTAAAAGTACCCTTTAAATGCAATACAAGTTTAATTCCGACAAATAGTTGAATTATTACATTGAACTAAATTTGATTCTGGTGAAAAATCTCCATTCGTTTTCTTTTTACATTTTCGAGGTATTGTCTGTATGATAATAAAATGTGAATTATATTTGTTTAAAATTTTTAATGTCTTTAAGAAACATAAGAATACATGTAAAACTGTAACCCACAGACATTATAGGCAAATTAAAATATTATACAAAAAGATTACATATTATGTTAACTAAAATAATGTAAAGATGATAATTATTGCAATGTTATAATTATAAATTTTATTTATACTTATACTGTAATATAAAGTATATAAAACATAAAATGAAATTGAAAGTTCATTCAATTTGGGTCTTTTCCCAAGTATTCGGTGAAGATGCCATACACAATTGCGCAAATTTATGGCTGCTTCTGCTTGCCTTGTGTTTGTAACAGAATACGAAACTCACTTACACTGCTAAAGTTTCAAATAGAATAAAACTCCATTTAGAAACTTAAATATGCGCAACGGAATATGATAAGAGCTTTACGCACAAAGTTAAAGGAAAGAACCCACTGAAAATATCTGACCATGATTAATAGAAAGCCACAGAACCGAAGATTCCCATGTTTCAAAATTTAGCGTGATCAAGTCAGAACTCTAGCCGCTTCTCCGGGAGCTATCTCTCACTGAAAAAAATATTTTTGGTTGATTCAACAAAGTTTGGTTGGCTCCATTTTAAAGAAATATTTTTGTTGAATAAACATTTTTTTTTGTTGTTAATTCAACGAAATATTTTGTTAATTTAGCAAAGAAAATGTTAAAACCAACAAAATTATTTGGTTGAAATAGCGCCAACCAAAATTTTTGTTGAAGGAACTAAATTTTGTTCCATTCAACAAAACAAATTTCTGTGTCTAGAGAAAATGAGACCGCTTGTAAAAAGCCACTAAATCCCCACAAAAACACGTTTCTTGCACTTTAGTAGTCTCATACGAAGGAAGAAACTGATAAAATTAGGGGTGAGCTACTGGATTTTTCGAAAAATACATGGGAGATCTACCTTAAATGTTCATTAGATACAAAAATAACGTCTATCAAAGGCGAATTGTGAATTTTGATAAATTCACAATTCGCCTTTGTGGTACCAGTGTGCGGATTGTGAATTTTGATAAATTCACAATCCGCAAGTACACTGGTACAAGATTCCTCACTCTATAGAGTGTCAGAATTGCTGTCTGTTGACACATTAAAGTAGTAGCAACAAACTTAAGTCTTTTCCCGAATATACCTTATACATGTATTTGCCTTATATTTCTCAAAGTAATAAACATGTAAACTTTTCTCAGAGTACTCCCAAATTAGGTACACATGAAGCAAATCGTTAATGCCCTTTGCTTTTTTATCTTACTTTAAAAGTATATAAATAATGACAGAGTCAATATGTATAATAATTAACGTCACGTTATTTAGTAAATCATTACTACTACATTATTACGTACTACACCTATTTACCTACTTCATGGTTTCTGCATACGGGGAATCCGCATTTTCATAAAATCATTTTTCATTCATAACTTTATAATTTTATTTGAAGTCATTCCATTGGATATTGAAATTTGGAATTTATTAAATGGAAACTTCAGAGATGCTGTGATAAGTTGCCTTACTGATCTAGCAATTTACCGAAGATTTATTGATTAACAAAAGATTTTATTTTCCCCTATTCATTTTCTCAGTCCTGTGGTTGTAAGAGAAAAAAATTATCAAAAAGTTGTTATTGGAATTTAGAATGCTTTTCATCTGCAGAGGCTTGCTAAATTAAACACTTTTTTATTAGACAGCTAATTGTAAGAGGAAGAGAGGGGCTCACCTCTTCGAATCACTAATAGTTTTCAGTATGGAATATAGGAGAACAGTTTATTAAGTTATTAACAAGATTTTAAATGAATATTTACTTCTTAACGCAATGTTTCCTAACCACTATTCTGTAGATCAGTGATGGTTTGCTACACTTTGCTCCTGGTCTGAGAAAAAAACACTTGAAATTTTAATCTTCTATTTAAATTTCTCAACTGCTTTCAACAAATTTAGACCTAAGTACATAAGGGGTTAAGGTTATTGCATCACTGAGTTTAGTCATGCACACAAAATTATGTTTGTAAAACATTTGACTTAATAAGTAAAATCCTTTCTTTTCTAACGCATACGAATGAAATGTTTTCCCAAGTGTATCCGGAAACGAGCATAAAAGGGGAAACACTATTATTATGTATAAAATTTTCTTAGCAGAAATTTGTATTTCTTTCATTTTTTTTTTTTCATTTCTGTAGTCTTGCAATAAAATATTTATTGTTAAAATTACGTAAATCTGTTAAAAGCTTACTTGAAAAACTGAATTTTTTCATCGTTCAAATAATTAACTCCATTATTTCAAGAATCGAAACTAAAAACGATTTTTTTTTTCTTCCCGTACACATATACGTTTTCCGGAGTTTTATAAATTTATTTATAAATCTCTGGTCGGTTGTCAAAGCTCTTCATTAGAGCTATTCAGCAGATGGGAAGAAGCCTCAAGACCCTCTAACCCCCAAAATCCTATAAGTCTCACCCCTGGTTTCGGGGTTTGACAAAGGCGGCTCCCTTGGTCCAATGATAACTACTTAGTCCAAACGAGGTATTTATTTAAAAGATAATCTCTTGCATTTACGTCTCAACGGGAGTGCGACAGCTGACGGGGCCAAACTGATGTTATTTTAAACACGAAAGCGACAGGAGATGTGTTCTTTAAACCCCCTTGCTTCTTTTTGTTATCCCCAGTCAAGCATGTGTTGACGGTTCCTCACTCAGACGAGCAGAACAACCGGGCCCGGGCTTAAGCCCTATTCGTAAAGTGTTTGCGTCAATAACTATTGCACCAAGAGCTTGTAGCATATCATATTACGATACAAGTTTTTTTTTCGAGGTGTGCTGGAATGGGTGAGGGTGTTTGTCATATGTTAAGTATAGTCGCTAGAGAAGTGGTTTTCAGAATGATATGTTTGTAACTTTGCAAAACTACCGTAACGAAAGTTGCGTGTTATGACACCGAAATAGCATGAAATGGAATGATTACATAACAAGTGTCAACTAAATTTCTAGTTCATACATGAAACCATGAAAGGACTCATAAAAAGGGAACACGTAACAAAGAATCAATACGCAGAAAACTAGTGTTCTGATTTGACTAACTCGTTGTTAGTTAATCCTTTACCGCTTGCAAATGACTTGCTTCAAAAATATCCCTCTTTGTCTAAAACATACAAAAGAATTGTTAATTAAGGTATGTTAGAAATACAGATTGACAGATTGACTCACTTTGCAAGAGATTGACACAGATTGACTCACTTTGCAAAACATCTGAATGGTTTTGTCTTGTCTCCCAAAATCCCTGCATAGCAATGAGAAATAGACCTGTCTTGCAACTGCAAATCTCTGTCTCGTCTCGCTTCGCATGGTAAAGTTGTGAAACAACTGCTTTTTCTTTCAGATCTGATGAATGCAATAATGCATATCAATTAAATCGCAGCAATTAGTTGAACTTAATGGCGAGATCAGCGTATTAAAAGAAAATCGACTAGTATGAGAAACAAAGTATTATCGTTAAATCCTTTAATAGATTGTTCAAGTATTCTCGGGGTCGATCGTCCGTTGTTTGTAATATGCAAATATTGCAAACGCAACAAGCATGTCATCTTATTACGAAAACAGCACTTCTTAACTGATCTCATTTTGTTGGGCATTGCCATCAAACTCTTTTGTGCCGCTGATCCTCAACATTTACAATCTTGAATTCACGAACAATATTGGATTATAAGTTTCATTCACATCATTAAACATTTAATATATTATCCATGAAATAGTATTAAGCAACAACTTCTGTCACGAATCGAATGATAAGTGATTTGCCATTTAATCGAACTTGTCTTTCTTCTATCATTTTTTAAGACAGACAAGTTCTGAGAGAAGAAAGACAAGTTCTGAGACGTAAGAAAGACAAGTTCTGAGAAATCGCCTATGGCTCCGCTTGGTGGAAAACTGCGGGAGCCAACATTCTTATCTTGAAAACGGAACGGAGATACAGTTAAAAAATGAGTTAAAAAGTTGTTTAGCATCGTTTATTTAGTAAGAATGATCCTTTTTTTATTATGATCCCTTCAAAATGTCAAAAATTCAAAATGCATCCAAAGTGCATCCAATGTTCAAAAAGCATCCCTTCAAAATGCATCCAAAGTTCAAAAAGCATGCCTTCAAAATGCATCCAAAGTTCAAAAAGCATCCCTTAAAAATGCATCCAAAGTTCAAAAAGCATCCCTTAAAAATGCATCCAAAGTTCTCGTCTCGCAATGCGAGACGAGACAGAGTCTTGTCTCGCGCGAGATTTCTCGCGATAATTTCTCGTCCCGCATAAATTTACGATACGATTTACTTTTCAATCAGAATAGCAGTGCTGCATTTGAGGAGGTATGCCATCCTGAGATAGGAGGGTACACTTTGCCTGAAGCCTCTACCATTTAACTTGCGTCTCCTTTGTTATCATACCTGGTATACTATCAGCACTCTACAATACACACAAACACGTAGCTTTTAAAATTACGACATCACGGAGGATATGCAAAACACGCAGAAGAGAGGATAAAGAAAGCGGGGGGAAAAAAGAAAGAAAACAGAGAAGAGTAGAAGACAGAAAAATAAAAAGGAAACAAAGGAAAGGCGGTACGGTATGCCCAAAGCCTGACCCTATTTAGATGGGGCTAAGGGGCACTAACTTTGCGGCTCCTTTTCTATCGCAAGCATTTTAACACAGTTTTGACAGCTGTTGAATTTTTGCAACACAAAGCTTGTTTTAAGATTTCCAAAATTGAATTTTAAAATTACTTACATATGTTTGAGCAAGATTATACATTTAAAAATTATTTTAATTTAATATTTGTAACCCATTTGTATCATTAGCTTATATGGACGCTAAATCAGGAGTGCTATTATATGACACGCGTGCCAAGTTTAGTAGAGAATTTTCCTGTACCGACAAAATATTTGTAATTTTCTTTTCTTCATTAAAACATAAAACTCAAAGCACTGATTCTCGAAAATTGAAATTCAGTTTACTGTAGTTTTTGTAATTTGACCACCCCAAAAATATGTGTGTAACTTGATTTAGTGATAGGCAATTAGGTAATAGCTATTACAGGGAAAATTCAGTTTTTTCCCCCAATTACTGTTTCAGTACATATGAATTTATAATCTAGAGAATCGGGATATATTGGTCCCCTTTTACTTCAGGGGCACCGGACTACTGCCCGGCTTTCCCGTGTGATAGTCGGCCTCTGTGTATATCAGAGAGAGATTAGAAGTAGAGCAACTTGTATTTGCCTAAGTAGGGAAGAAAGGAGAGTTCACCTCATGCGCAGCCATGTTAATCGTGCGCAGCCATACAAGTGCGTTCCCTGGGTCGAGAGAGAGGGGGCGTGGTCGGACCGGATGTGGGAAGCGGATGCTAAGACCGGAAGTTCGAAGGGTTGATAAGAATTTTTTTTCCTTTTTTCAAATAAGGGGACTTGTAATTTTTTTCAGATTGTGACATATTTTTCAAATAAGGGGACTTGTAATTTTTTCAGACATTAAGATATTTTTCAAATAAGAGGACTTGGTAAAAAAATTTCAAATTTGAACGCGTAACCTACAAAAGAATTCATAGGCTAGTGACTGTTGGCTTAAACCATTAGGCCGAGAATCCTTCGGGTATAAAATTGTAGGTGTATTGTGTTATACTTTACTTTTCAAAATGAATTGGGACTTTGATTAATTTTTCGAAGTTTATTTTTTTATTTGTTTAGTTTTCTTTACCATTTAGTAATAGAACCAATGTAAATTGAATAAATGTTGCTTAATACATACTTCTAGTGTTTAGCTAATTTTTGTATACTGATTATAGCATATATTTAATAAGTAATAGTTTACTAGAATATTATAGTAGGGTTTAGGATACCCATACATTTTCTACAAATTTCTTCTACTGTTTGGGAAGTGAGAAAATTATACCATAGAACGATTTTAGTACTTATAGTTTTTACAAATAATGATTTAGATAGTGTATGAACTTTTTTATCTAAACATTTTTTTTTCTTCAGAGATTTTTACCCAAGTTTTAATTTTAAGTTAAATAATGTTACAACAAATATTTTTTTAATCAAGAGTAATTTATTTTTATTATTATTTTTTAACCACAGTTTTAATTTTAAGTTAAATAATTTTACAACAAATATTTTTTTAATTAATTTTACAACAAATATTTTTTTTTAATCAAGAGTTAATTTATTTTTTATTTATTTTTACCAAGTTTTAATTTTAAGTTAAATAATTTTACAACAAATACATTTCTAATCACGAGTTAATTTATTTTTATTTTTTTAATCAAGAGTTTTAATTTTAAGTTAAATAATTTTACAACAAATATTTTTTAATCAAATGTTTTCAATTTATCAAGAAAAAAAATTTAATCAAGTGTTTTAATTTTTTGCATACCGTATTTTTGTTAAGTAGCCGTTTAACATTAAAGTAAGGTTTAGGATACCCATACATTTTCTACAAATTTAATCTACTGTTAGGCAAGTGAGAAAATTATACCATAGAAAGATTTTACAAATAATGATTTGGATAGTCTTATATTCTATTGCGAGAAAATCACTTTAACCATATATCCCCCAAAACTCAAGTTTTTGTATACGAAATGTATGAATACTCAAAGTATTTATCCGTGAATACGCGTTAGAACCCCTTAGAAAGTCCTTTTACCAAGGCACCCCTCATCCTAGGCAGATACCCCGCGTGTAGGTTTACCTTAAAACACAAACAAACAAAGTATTTATCTAAACATTTTTGATAAATTTTAGACAGCGATTATACTAGTTTATATTTTCTATAGATCAATTAGAGAAAAAATGGCATTTTTATTAATCCTACAAAACATTTTTACTGTATATCCCAAGTAGAGTAACTTGATTTATAGAATTTCAATACGATAAGAGTTAGATTGTTTATGTGCAAAACTAATTTCAGTTTGACTATGAAAGCATAATTTTATACATGAATCAACCTTTTTAGAGGTCTTTTATTGATGCACTTAGCATATTTTATAGAAAGATGAGCATAACTAGCACAAACTTTTAGACAAGATAGTACTATTGTTAGAAAGTTGAACTATTGGAAATAAAAATTGAAGATCCGTTTTAGCACAGTTGTATACTGCATGTACATAAATATCTTTCAATACTTAGATAGTTTAAATCGCAAATCATTACTTGAACTAAAAAATACAAGGTTTTTACTTACGTGAAGGGACATCGTTCTAAATCTTCTTAGGCCGAACTTCTTGCCCCAACATCTATACGGCTAGCAAGTCCGGAACATAGAGAAATGATTTAAAATACATTATCCCTAATTCCCGGTCCAACTAGCACATTTTCATTAATTTTTATCCTCATATGCTGAAAATAGACATAATATTTTGACACTAAAAACAAAATAACACATTTGAAGATATTAAACGCTTTAAAAGTAATTTTTTTCTTATAACAATTTACCAGATTCACAATACTATTTTATGTAGGATAAAATTAGTTAGCAATCGAAAATTTAATCTTAATTAGAATTTACTGAAATACAGATACCATACAGACTTTATTTTCTATTAGGAGAAATCCCTCAAACCCCAGTTTTTGTATACAAACTGCATGAATACTTCTACCGATAATGCCTATTGCTATTAGTTACACTGGATTACCCACTTAAAATTTTGCAAAACACCAAAATACAGGAAAGCATGCATTAACAATAACAAAAAAATCATACTTAAAACTACAACACATCAAAAGTGCAAACGATAATTACCACATATTTCAATTAAAGCACATTGAAAAAATGTAAGAAAGAGCTAATATGCCTGAAGCCTTAAGTATATCAGGCAAATCAAATTAGAATTGTGGTATCCTCCTATATGTAACTAAAATAATAGAAAATATTACACTTACCCTGTACTTGTACACGCGAAATAATAATAATAATAATAATAATACTTAAGTAATTCACAAAAGAATGATTGAAGTAAAATCCACGTGCACGCGATATTGCCGAAGTCGTTGGATATTGCTGATAATAGAAATTGAGATAAGAAGTGCGTTCATATCGGGAAACCGGTACATTATCACTAGGCTTGTTTACCGATAAACCCGAGGAGTTAGGGGAATACAGCACAAAATTGGGGACACGTGTTTCATTCTACGTTCAAAAATGGGGACTTATGGATTAAGATCATGTTAGATTAAAGCCATTTCAATAAAAATCTAACCTTTTTGTAAACATGGGCATTATATCCTAAATTAAAATATCAAAGTTAAGCTACAACAATTAATATATTTTACGTAGTTTATGAAAATAATGAATCATTAATTAATTTCTGTGAAACAATTAGCAAAGATCATTGTACGAAAGCAAATTATTTTTGTTAAGTTTTGATAAATAACAGTAATAAATTATAGGCATTGCAGATGAATGAGTTCACGTATAAAATAGGTATTAAAATTATTGTTTAAAACAATTTTTAGAATAATAAACTAAAATTTTTATTTAATAAAGTCATAAACTAAAATTATTAATGAAAACTTGTTAATAAATTAAACATATCGAAATTTTTACACTCAGATTTTTTATATACTTAAATTTTACAAAGATATCCTTTTAATAAATTCATAAACTAAAACAATTTTTACAATAATAAACTAAAATATTTATTTAATAAAGTCATAAACTGAAATTATTAATGAAAACCTGTTAATAAATTAAACTGATTACTCTAAAAGATAGCTAATCACAACATATATCAGAAAAAATATAAGCAATTATAATACCTGGAAAATACCGAACAACACTCTTGTTACATGCGGACAAAACATCTGTTTGCTCGGCTAAAGAATTCTTAGGTACCCGTTGCAGGAGACCTTACCTACGCCCAACCTACAAACTCTACAAATTTAACGGCTACTGGTTTTCTCTTATCAGGTGTCACAGATCAGATAAGAGATAAGGAAGTGACATGCGCAGAAGACACGTGATAGTGACGTGTGCAAATCTGTGATGATTTAATATCCGCTAGGTTCGTTGGCAGGATTGTTCGTTGGCAGGTTTAATCATTTCGATTTCCTGCCTTCTGCTATGCTAATCAAATTTACAGCTGCAATCTGTTTTATTTTTATTTTTTTCTTCCCATCCTTTTTTCGCAATTATTTATATGAAAGCCTAACTTGCAGTATTGCACTACCGTTGACACAACGTGCATATCTTTTATAAAAAAATTACCAATACAAATCTTAATTATTGTTATCTAAGTTTAAACTAATACTCTATTCTAAATTTAATTAATTATAAGTTTTTAACAGTAACTCTTTTTAAAGCTTTCAAATTTCCTTTCAGCCATTTTATTTGTAAGGCAATAACGCACTTTTAATCATTTCGATTTCCTGCCTTCTGCTATGCTAATCAAATTTACAGCTGCAATCTGTTTTATTTTTATTTTTTTCTTCCCATCCTTTTTTCGCAATTATTTATATGAAAGCCTAACTTGCAGTATTGCACTACTCCCTGACCTCAGTTTTTTTGTTTTGCTTCTCTGTTAGCAGCTGCATGCATCCAAGGTTCTAGTAAAGTCTTTCGTGTTCCTTTTTCTCTCGTACATATGTAATAGCTTAACGGCAAAAGTTGACCTCGTGACATACCCCCCTGTACATCTTTGAATATGAGGAGTTAGTTGTAAGTTAGCGAGCAGAGTAGAGCTGCGTTGGAGGTTTGGACAAGCACTTGCCCTTCGGGGCTTGTGCCTCTGTCCGTGACCATAATATATTCTAATTTTATGTGAAAATATGTTGTTTCTCCTTACTTCAATATTGATCGTGTGCTATTTAACCTAGAAGCCTTTATTGTGATATTGTGATCCTAAAAATAAAAAATTGTCATTATCGTCAATAATCTGTTTTCTTCAATTACGGTGATTTAAGAAATAGTGCATTTTCATTCGTCTTCATCTATAGAGTTCGGAAGTGATGTTTTATTTAGTGCAAGGAATTATTCACACCTTGCATGTTGATGATCGTTTTCTTTTCCTTCGATAAAGATGTTTACTGCATGCTCAAGTATTCTAGATATGTGTATGTTTGTTAAGATGTTAGAAGGAAAATACGTAAATCAGGGAAAAACCCTGTGTTCAACTAATTCATCAAACACTAACCACTATCATCGATCACCTGCGCCACAATTTATAATTCTCTACGGTTTTCTTGTTCTGGATTTACATGCTTTCGCATGGCTATCACCAATATATTAAAATTCATTTCACAAACAATAATTTCTTCTGTACATCTGGTGCCAGGCACGAACCGCTTGCGAAGTATGTTGCGTTATATAGTTTTTTCTATTGTATTCTTTTGCACTGTCATTTCCACTTGGATTTTAACTTGTTTTCGTTTAAAAACCTTTTTGATATTTTGACGTTAAAATGTTCTCAACGTGCTAAATTGCTTTATAAGAACCCTATTGCTTATTTGTTTACTTGATTTTTTTGGAAACTCTAATAGTGCGAAGTGTATTAATGTATGTATAAATATTATATCCAAGAAATTTATTTGTGTGTGTGTTTAGTGTAAAAAAAAAATGATGAGTAATATTTGAGAACATATTTTTATGATAATTTTTCAGTCATTTTTGCATGAACACTTTTATTTGCTGTACTAATTAATTATAGTAGTAGTATATGTGACGTAATTTTTTATACGTATACAAGTAAGAGATAATATAAAGTAATAATAACATAAGATTAGATTCACTTTTCCTCAACAAGCAATGTCTCTTATTTTTATAACTTAAACTCTTGTTGCTTGTACTTGAGTTTCATAATAATTTTCCCCGAACAGCAATTACAACTTTTCAAGAGTTACACAAACGTATACCCATTATATTTTATTTGATTTAATTTAGATATATACATGTTTTTGATTTGCTGTAAATACATTATGATAATTGTTTTCATTTGTTTACATAATTTTCATTTTTTAGTGTACCCATTTTTATCATGTAAGACTTTTTATGAAATTTACACATGTTGGTGAAATTTTTTAGGGCTACAATTCTAAACTCAATTTTTGTATATTGTGAATTCCTTACCCTTTTGCAATGCGAGATATAGTGTTTGATTGCATCATTTTTTGGTTACTGGCTGGTCCAGTTTTCTTTCCTTTCTTTTTTTTTGTCTTTGATAGTTTCAACAGTATACCTTGCTTTGTGTTGCGTTTTTTTTTATGCAGCTTGTTCCATGCTTCACACTTTTTCTCTATATACTGCAATTTACATTTTGATATTCATGGTACAGCCTCTCTGAGGTACATGCACACTTTTTTTCCTCAACATGTCAAAGTCTGCTTTCGCCACATTTGCTTTTCTTTTCGACACACTTGTTGTAATTTCCATGTCCATGGCAATACCGTTCTGAGGTACAAAACTATTTTTTTTTGTTTTTTACACACTGCATTCTTGCATACTTAAGTCCATGGCACAACGTATGTGAAATTTATTCAGCTTATATAATTTTTTTTTCAATTTTTACCTCACAATATACTTTTTATGTCATTTTTTACACAATTTTATGGTTGAAGTATTGATTTTTTTTAATCTCTTGAATTATATTGTTTTCTTGCATACATTATGTATTTTTAAATGAGTGCTTGAGCCTTGTAATGTGAATAGCCTGATCCCCTATTTGCATTGGATAGTTCCGGTTTCTTGTTTACAAGTCACATAAAGTTTTTTTTTCTTTTCTTAAATTTTCAGTAATTTTTTACACACAGTTATTTTGCATTTTTTTGCCCAGTGACGTGTCATTTTGAAACATTTTTTTGTATTTTCTACTATTCTATGCATATGTGTATTTTTCATTCTTGAAGAAATTAAGTGAAATCAAACAATTTCAATTTTCTCCAAACTACATTTTTTGCACACATATTTTTTTTTTCAATTGTTTTAAGACACACAAACTGTTTTGTTATTTAGAATGTTAAAACTTTTTACTGTTTTGTTATTTTGGATATTTATTTAAAATACATTGTGTATGTTTTATGTTTATAAGTTTAATGTGTTCAGATATGAACAATACTTGTCATTTTAAAATAATTTTTTTGGTACCATAAAAATGTTACAAGGATCCATGTTGAAGCAAAATAAATGGCCTTTTTGATGATGATAATAATAAAATCCTAGGTTATGAATATTATGCTTGAGAATTATAATTTAAAAAAAATATTTTTGGATCCTAAAGAATTAATTTGAGAATATTATATGTGAAAGTTGTCTCTCAAACAGTGAATATAAAAAAATTGCATATGACGATAGTATATTATTAGAAGTTTCGTATGTTTTTATTAAGTATTGAGAATAATATTTTTTTATATATTACAAATTTTGAGAATGAATAGTTTTAAATAGATAACTTTATGTGTATTACCAAAGTTTATTTCCATGCCAAACATTTTATGTATATTAACAAGATGTTCTTCCAAGACCTTTTTTTTAAAAGACTGTTACGCTGTTGTTTCAGTGTTTTGAACAAAACAATTATACCAATTACCTGCAAATTCAAGGATTTATTGCGAAAATGTTGCATATAGTAATTGGATTTGAGCTCATAAAACTATGCATAAAAAAAAGGACTTGCGTTAACAAGATTTCTTTTATTAGGATACTACTTGCTTATTGGTGATATGTTACAAGAACTTTTCTGACTGTAATTCGCAAAAACTATATTTGAACTGCAATATTTTCAGTAAATACGTAGTCACCTTATTTTTTTCTCCAAGGAGTCTGAATCTTCAATATTGCTTTAGAAGTGAATATTTTTATCTTGTGTTTTGCTGATTGAATATATAATGCGTACATTTTTTTCTCCTAAACTTGGGGGAGTATATGTCACGTTGACACAACGTGCATATCTTTTATAAAAAAATTACCAATACAAATCTTAATTATTGTTATCTAAGTTTAAACTAATACTCTATTCTAAATTTAATTGATTATAAGTTTTTAACAGTAACTCTTTTCAAAGCTTTCAAATTTCCTTTCAGCCATTTTATTTGTAAGGCAATAACGCACTTTTAATCATTTCGATTTCCTGCCTTCTGCTATGCTAATCAAATTTACAGCTGCAATCTGTTTTATTTTTATTTTTTTCTTCCCATCCTTTTTTCGCAATTATTTATATGAAAGCCTAACTTGCAGTATTGCACTACTCCCTGACCTCAGTTTTTTTTGTTTTGCTTCTCTGTGAGCAGCTGCATGCATCCAAGGTTCTAGTAAAGTCTTTCGTGTTCCTTTTTCTCTCGTACATATGTAATAGCTTAACGGCAAAAGTTGACCTCGTGACATACCCCCCTGTACATCTTTGAATATGAGCAGTTAGTTGTAAGTTAGCGAGCAGAGTAGAGCTGCGTTGGAGGTTTGGACAAGCACTTGCCCTTCGGGGCTTGTGCCTCTGTCCGTGACCATAATATATTCTAATTTTATGTGAAAATATGTTGTTTCTCCTTACTTCAATATTGATCGTGTGCTATTTAACCTAGAAGCCTTTATTGTGATATTGTGATCCTAAAAATAAAAAATTGTCATTATCGTCAATAATCTGTTTTCTTCAATTACGGTGATTTAAGAAATAGTGCATTTTCATTCGTCTTCATCTATAGAGTTCGGAAGTGATGTTTTATTTAGTGCAAGGAATTATTCACACCTTGCATGTTGATGATCGTTTTCTTTTCCTTCGATAAAGATGTTTACTGCATGCTCAAGTATTCTAGATATGTGTATGTTTGTTAAGATGTTAGAAGGAAAATACGTAAATCAGGGAAAAACCCTGTGTTCAACTAATTCATCAAACACTAACCACTATCATCGATCACCTGCGCCACAATTTATAATTCTCTACGGTTTTCTTGTTCTGGATTTACATGCTTTCGCATGGCTATCCCAATATAATATTGAAATTATTTTCACAAAAATATCTTCCGTACAAACCAGTAAAGACATTTTAGTTAGATAAAATGGCCAGGTATGTGTTGCGAGACTCCCTTTACACTGTGTGCGCCTATACTTAAGACGTGTGTTTTAATTGATTTTTCGCCGAGTTTCAAAAATGTCTTTGCTTGAATCGATTGAAAATAACTTTAACATTGAATACACTCCCGAGTTTTATACTCAAAGTGATGCGGATGTGTTGCTGCAAGAAATAATACAATTGCCTTTAGATGTAAAGCCTCTGCAAAGTATTGAAAAGAAAATTTCCCCCGAGTTTTATACTGAAAGTGATGCTGATGTGCTACAGCAAGAATTGATTCAATTACCCCTGCAAAGTAGTGAAAAGAAAATTTCCTCGACCCGTAAAGTAATTACTTTTGCTGATGAAGGAATCAATTACAGTTTACCTGGAGCAACAGTCTCTGTTTACTCTTGGATACCCATTTTGCAAAAATACGTGAAGATCTACAGAAAGTGACAAATTATGAATTTAATATGGTACAAGTGAACTTTGGCTCTGAAGAACAACCTAAAATTGAAGACGGTAACTACGAAGATTTTAATCTGGACCTATCATCAGGTGTATGCATTCTAAGTTTTGGATCTAAACGAACTTTGGATTTTAAACCAGCGAACTGTGAAACGACTACCATTAAATTTGAACATGGTTCAATGTGTAAGATATATCCCCCAACCAACAAACTTTTAACGCATGGTATTCCTTCTGAACCTTATGTGACAGACCCGCACATTAACCTAACATTTGCCAAAATGTACATTTATGAGCCTTCCCCGAAAAGGGTAAAGTTGGACGATTGGACGGACGATCTTTACCATAGTTTATATGCTTCTGTAAATAGTACATGGCACTTGGAAAGACTTATCTACGTTACACTTCACGATGAAAGAACTGACTTGAAGATCCATATTAGACAATTTATTCAGAATGCCCAATTAGACTATATACCAACCGGTCAGGAAGTCGTAATGAACCCTTCCACATGGATCGAATTTATTGTAAAACTATTAGATTTTAATATAGGTCATAACAATAGCTCTTTTATTTGTAATAATCAATTATCTGTATTTAATGACGATGGAAAATGTATCTTACAACAAATTTACAAAACCGGAGATTCATTTACGTTAAATCCAATTTCCTTAACACTTTTAAATGATCAAGTATTAAAACTTTGTAAAATGAGAAATGAAATATTGGAGTGTATTCTAAAAACGCTATATACGACGACCCTGCCTCATTTAATTTTAAAATTAAAGCCGCAAAAATGTAACCGTGAACTCCATTGTAATTATGATGAGGCGAAACAACAATTAATGGATATAGTACATCAGGAAATTTTTAAAAACATAGGCCGGGTTCAGGATCATTCTTCGCAAAGGATACATGCCTGTTCGAATAGAACACATGTTGATGAGCGAGAGGGTCTTATAAGTAGTAAAGCATGGTTTACGGTTGACATGCCATATATTGCAAGAGAGATATGCAAGAACAAATGTACTTGTCATTATGACGGAGAATTTTTTTCAAACATTTTCATTGAAGACTATATGAAGTATCTTCAAAATGAGCTATTTAATACATTTTTTCAACCGTTTTCATATTTTGCTAATTCCAAGGATGACAAAACATGTGTAATTATGTGATGTTATTGGTGTATAACTAGTATTGCGATTGTAAAAAATATATTAAAACCATTGTGATTATGTAGAAAAGGTATGCTTGCTTCTACAACAGTAAGATTTTACTGACTTATGCATGATTAATTGTGGATTACACTTTGAAAAGTTATTATTTTCTTAATTGTGTAAATAGTTTGTGTAATTTAATATATATTTTTGTAAATAAATAAGTTTAAATATGAAAACTTTTCTGTGTTTTCTTTATGTGTATGTGTGCGCTGATTACTTGCAAAATAAAAATCTATGAAATTTTACTGCACCAAAAAGTGGTAAAGTTAAAATACCTGGTCAAGATTTAAGGTTCTCATGTTGTGTTTTATACTTATCTTTTATACACTACAAGGTAAAAAGTTACAAATTTAACAAAATTTATTGAAGCATGTACTATGGAAACATTAATCTACTACATAGAAATAAAATTTTCTGATTAAAATCATAAACTTAAGTGTGATAGGTAAATTGCGTTACATGAGAATTCCCAAAGTACTAATTTTTTATAAAATGAACTTAGCTAAAAAAGTTAGTTTCCATAATTTTATAACTCAATCGATTTTACAGGGTTTTCAAAAATAAAGTTAAGTGAGATAAAGAAACTTAGTATTTTTAAATAAAGATATTTTAGATGTTCTTTAATGTAAAGATCTTACCACATTTTACTTGAAGTAACAGAATATTTTAAATCAAACACTATGTTTTTAAAACATCATAGTATTAACATAGCATATTTTCATAATTTTTATTAAGTAATGGGCTTGAATATTTTTATGAGGAATATCAACTAAGTGCACATGTTACACATTTTAGTGATTGAGATGGTTATGCTTACAAATTTTAAATAAATATGCTCTTACTTTTATACATGTTACTTGTTCAAACTAAGTATACTTTTGATTTGTATACGTTTATGAGTTCTCATAAGTTATGAAATTATTTCTCGAAAGGAACTTAACTATTAGAACTTTGCAAATTTCGTAGAAGTAGTATGCTTAACATGTTTTTGATATGTTCTTCAATGTTTGGCACAGAAATAATGAGTTATTTTAGCATAGATGCATAAACTTATCTTTATGTAAACCTTAACTAATTAAAAGTAATATAATTTATGTCTGTACAAAGTGAAGGACTTAGACTATTTTTCAGAATTATCAAGTAAAAGATTTTAAAAAATACTTAGTAAACTGTATTAATAGATTGTAAGTTGTAATTTTTTTCTTTTAGAAGTTTTGCACATTGGTATATTTTATGTTCTGATAAGTCGTTGAATATGCTCTTGAAATAAACTAACAGATCTTTACTTTGAAAATTTTATAGAAGTGACGTACTTTGCTATTTTTCGAATGTTACGAACATGATACATTTTTTCTGAAGTGCTAGATATGTGAAAGTGTCTTTTTAGAAACATTGAATTATTCAACTTAGTGCATTTAACTTAGTGCATTTAAGATAACGGACTTAGAATTTTTACAAATAGCAAGCTTGTAACTTGCTAAACATGCTTATTGAAAATAGTTTTAAATAACGATCTTAAAATTTATCAAAGTTGTAACTACTAAACAGAAATAAACAAATTAAACTATAACAATTTAAGTAGACACTGCGATTTTTAAGATCGTTATTTAAAACTATTTGCAATAAGCATGTTTAGCAAGTTACAAGCTTGCTATTTGTAAAAATTCTAAGTCCGTTATCTTAAATGCACTAAGTTGAATAATTCAATGTTTCTAAAAAGACACTTTCACATATCTAGCACTTCAGAAAAAATGTATCATGTTCGTAACATTCGAAAAATAGCAAAGTACGTCACTTCTATAAAATTTTCAAAGTACAGATCTGTTAGTTTATTTCAAGAGCATATTCAACGACTTATCAGAACATAAAATATACCAATGTGCAAAACTTCTAAAAGAAAAAAATTACAACTTACAATCTATTAATACAGTTTACTAAGTATTTTTTAAAATCTTTTACTTGATAATTCTGAAAAATAGTCTATCCTTCACTTTGTACAGACATAAATTATATTACTTTTAATTAGTTAAGGTTTACATAAAGATAAGTTTATGCATCTATGCTAAAATAACTCATTATTTCTGTGCCAAACATTGAAGAACATATCAAAAACATGTTAAGCATACTACTTCTACGAAATTTGCAAAGTTCTAATAGTTAAGTTCCTTTCGAGAAATAATTTCATAACTTATGAGAACTCATAAACGTATACAAATCAAAAGTATACTTAGTTTGAACAAGTAACATGTATAAAAGTAAGAGCATATTTATTTAAAATTTGTAAGCATAACCATCTCAATCACTAAAATGTGTAACATGTGCACTTAGTTGATATTCCTCATAAAAATATTCAAGCCCATTACTTAATAAAAATTATGAGAATATGCTATGTTAATACTATGATGTTTTAAAAACATAGTGTTTGATTTAAAATATTCTGTTACTTCAAGTAAAATGTGGTAAGATCTTTACATTAAAGAACATCTAAAATATCTTTATTTAAAAATACTAAGTTTCTTTATCTCACTTAACTTTATTTTTGAAAACCCTGTAAAATCGATTGAGTTATAAAATTATGGAAACTAACTTTTTTAGCTAAGTTCATTTTATAAAAAATTAGTACTTTGGGAATTCTCATGTAACGCAATTTACCTATCACACTTAAGTTTATGATTTTAATCAGAAAATTTTATTTCTATGTAGTAGATTAATGTTTCCATAGTACATGCTTCAATAAATTTTGTTAAATTTGTAACTTTTTACCTTGTAGTGTATAAAAGATAAGTATAAAACACAACATGAGAACCTTAAATCTTGACCAGGTATTTTAACTTTACCACTTTTTGGTGCAGTAAAATTTCATAGATTTTTATTTTGCAAGTAATCAGCGCACACATACACATAAAGAAAACACAGAAAAGTTTTCATATTTAAACTTATTTATTTACAAAAATATATATTAAATTACACAAACTATTTACACAATTAAGAAAATAATAACTTTTCAAAGTGTAATCCACAATTAATCATGCATAAGTCAGTAAAATCTTACTGTTGTAGAAGCAAGCATACCTTTTCTACATAATCACAATGGTTTTAATATATTTTTTACAATCGCAATACTAGTTATACACCAATAACATCACATAATTACACATGTTTTGTCATCCTTGGAATTAGCAAAATATGAAAACGGTTGAAAAAATGTATTAAATAGCTCATTTTGAAGATACTTCATATAGTCTTCAATGAAAATGTTTGAAAAAAATTCTCCGTCATAATGACAAGTACATTTGTTCTTGCATATCTCTCTTGCAATATATGGCATGTCAACCGTAAACCATGCTTTACTACTTATAAGACCCTCTCGCTCATCAACATGTGTTCTATTCGAACAGGCATGTATCCTTTGCGAAGAATGATCCTGAACCCGGCCTATGTTTTTAAAAATTTCCTGATGTACTATATCCATTAATTGTTGTTTCGCCTCATCATAATTACAATGGAGTTCACGGTTACATTTTTGCGGCTTTAATTTTAAAATTAAATGAGGCAGGGTCGTCGTATATAGCGTTTTTAGAATACACTCCAATATTTCATTTCTCATTTTACAAAGTTTTAATACTTGATCATTTAAAAGTGTTAAGGAAATTGGATTTAACGTAAATGAATCTCCGGTTTTGTAAATTTGTTGTAAGATACATTTTCCATCGTCATTAAATACAGATAATTGATTATTACAAATAAAAGAGCTATTGTTATGACCTATATTAAAATCTAATAGTTTTACAATAAATTCGATCCATGTGGAAGGGTTCATTACGACTTCCTGACCGGTTGGTATATAGTCTAATTGGGCATTCTGAATAAATTGTCTAATATGGATCTTCAAGTCAGTTCTTTCATCGTGAAGTGTAACGTAGATAAGTCTTTCCAAGTGCCATGTACTATTTACAGAAGCATATAAACTATGGTAAAGATCGTCCGTCCAATCGTCCAACTTTACCCTTTTCGGGGAAGGCTCATAAATGTACATTTTGGCAAATGTTAGGTTAATGTGCGGGTCTGTCACATAAGGTTCAGAAGGAATACCATGCGTTAAAAGTTTGTTGGTTGGGGGATATATCTTACACATTGAACCATGTTCAAATTTAATGGTAGTCGTTTCACAGTTCGCTGGTTTAAAATCCAAAGTTCGTTTAGATCCAAAACTTAGAATGCATACACCTGATGATAGGTCCAGATTAAAATCTTCGTAGTTACCGTCTTCAATTTTAGGTTGTTCTTCAGAGCCAAAGTTCACTTGTACCATATTAAATTCATAATTTGTCACTTTCTGTAGATCTTCACGTATTTTTGCAAAATGGGTATCCAAGAGTAAACAGAGACTGTTGCTCCAGGTAAACTGTAATTGATTCCTTCATCAGCAAAAGTAATTACTTTACGGGTCGAGGAAATTTTCTTTTCACTACTTTGCAGGGGTAATTGAATCAATTCTTGCTGTAGCACATCAGCATCACTTTCAGTATAAAACTCGGGGGAAATTTTCTTTTCAATACTTTGCAGAGGCTTTACATCTAAAGGCAATTGTATTATTTCTTGCAGCAACACATCCGCATCACTTTGAGTATAAAACTCGGGAGTGTATTCAATGTTAAAGTTATTTTCAATCGATTCAAGCAAAGACATTTTTGAAACTCGGCGAAAAATCAATTAAAACACACGTCTTAAGTATAGGCGCACACAGTGTAAAGGGAGTCTCGCAACACATACCTGGCCATTTTATCTAACTAAAATGTCTTTACTGGTTCTTTAAAAAAAATCACGTGATTACCCAAGCGCCCTCTACCTTAAAACTTTCTCAACCCTGTAGATATTGCATCATCTAACTTGTCTTAGCCTGTTACAGAGAGTTGCCACTCAATGTAAATAGCACATCCTGCCAACGAACCTAGCGGATATTAAATCATCACAGATTTGCACACGTCACTATCACGTGTCTTCTGCGCATGTCACTTCCTTATCTCTTATCTGATCTGTGACACCTGATAAGAGAAAACCAGTAGCCGTTAAATTTGTAGAGTTTGTAGGTTGGGCGTAGGTAAGGTCTCCTGCAACGGGTACCTAAGAATTCTTTAGCCGAGCAAACAGATGTTTTGTCCGCATGTAACAAGAGTGTTGTTCGGTATTTTCCAGGTATTATAATTGCTTATATTTTTTCTGATATATGTTGTGATTAGCTATCTTTTAGAGTAATCAGTTTAATTTATTAACAGGTTTTCATTAATAATTTCAGTTTATGACTTTATTAAATAAATATTTTAGTTTATTATTGTAAAAATTGTTTTAGTTTATGAATTTATTAAAAGGATATCTTTGTAAAATTTAAGTATATAAAAAAACTGAGTGTAAAAATTTCGATATGTTTAATTTATTAACAAGTTTTCATTAATAATTTTAGTTTATGACTTTATTAAATAAAAATTTTAGTTTATTATTCTAAAAATTGTTTTAAACAATAATTTTAATACCTATTTTATACGTGAACTCATTCATCTGCAATGCCTATAATTTATTACTGTTATTTATCAAAACTTAACAAAAATAATTTGCTTTCGTACAATGATCTTTGCTAATTGTTTCACAGAAATTAATTAATGATTCATTATTTTCATAAACTACGTAAAATATATTAATTGTTGTAGCTTAACTTTGATATTTTAATTTAGGATATAATGCCCATGTTTACAAAAAGGTTAGATTTTTATTGAAATGGCTTTAATCTAACATGATCTTAATCCATAAGTCCCCATTTTTGAACGTAGAATGAAACACGTGTCCCCAAATTTTGTGCTGTATTCCCCTAACTCCTCGGGTTTATCGGTAAACAAGCCTAGTGATAATGTACCGGTTTCCCGATATGAACGCACTTCTTATCTCAATTTCTGTTATCAGCAATATCCAACGACTTCGGCAATATCGCGTGCACGTGGATTTTACTTCAATCATTCTTTTGTGAATTACTTAAGTATTATTATTATTATTATTATTATTTCGCGTGTACAAGTACAGGGTAAGTGTAATATTTTCTATTATTTTAGTTACATATAGGAGGATACCACAATTCTAATTTGATTTGCCTGATATACTTAAGGCTTCAGGCATATTAGCTCTTTCTTACATTTTTTCAATGTGCTTTAATTGAAATATGTGGTAATTATCGTTTGCACTTTTGATGTGTTGTAGTTTTAAGTATGATTTTTTTGTTATTGTTAATGCATGCTTTCCTGTATTTTGGTGTTTTGCAAAATTTTAAGTGGGTAATCCAGTGTAACTAATAGCAATAGGCATTATCGGTAGAAGTATTCATGCAGTTTGTATACAAAAACTGGGGTTTGAGGGATTTCTCCTAATAGAAAATAAAGTCTGTATGGTATCTGTATTTCAGTAAATTCTAATTAAGATTAAATTTTCGATTGCTAACTAATTTTATCCTACATAAAATAGTATTGTGAATCTGGTAAATTGTTATAAGAAAAAAATTACTTTTAAAGCGTTTAATATCTTCAAATGTGTTATTTTGTTTTTAGTGTCAAAATATTATGTCTATTTTCAGCATATGAGGATAAAAATTAATGAAAATGTGCTAGTTGGACCGGGAATTAGGGATAATGTATTTTAAATCATTTCTCTATGTTCCGGACTTGCTAGCCGTATAGATGTTGGGGCAAGAAGTTCGGCCTAAGAAGATTTAGAACGATGTCCCTTCACGTAAGTAAAAACCTTGTATTTTTTAGTTCAAGTAATGATTTGCGATTTAAACTATCTAAGTATTGAAAGATATTTATGTACATGCAGTATACAACTGTGCTAAAACGGATCTTCAATTTTTATTTCCAATAGTTCAACTTTCTAACAATAGTACTATCTTGTCTAAAAGTTTGTGCTAGTTATGCTCATCTTTCTATAAAATATGCTAAGTGCATCAATAAAAGACCTCTAAAAAGGTTGATTCATGTATAAAATTATGCTTTCATAGTCAAACTGAAATTAGTTTTGCACATAAACAATCTAACTCTTATCGTATTGAAATTCTATAAATCAAGTTACTCTACTTGGGATATACAGTAAAAATGTTTTGTAGGATTAATAAAAATGCCATTTTTTCTCTAATTGATCTATAGAAAATATAAACTAGTATAATCGCTGTCTAAAATTTATCAAAAATGTTTAGATAAATACTTTGTTTGTTTGTGTTTTAAGGTAAACCTACACGCGGGGTATCTGCCTAGGATGAGGGGTGCCTTGGTAAAAGGACTTTCTAAGGGGTTCTAACGCGTATTCACGGATAAATACTTTGAGTATTCATACATTTCGTATACAAAAACTTGAGTTTTGGGGGATATATGGTTAAAGTGATTTTCTCGCAATAGAATATAAGACTATCCAAATCATTATTTGTAAAATCTTTCTATGGTATAATTTTCTCACTTGCCTAACAGTAGATTAAATTTGTAGAAAATGTATGGGTATCCTAAACCTTACTTTAATGTTAAACGGCTACTTAACAAAAATACGGTATGCAAAAAATTAAAACACTTGATTAAATTTTTTTTCTTGATAAATTGAAAACATTTGATTAAAAAATATTTGTTGTAAAATTATTTAACTTAAAATTAAAACTCTTGATTAAAAAAATAAAAATAAATTAACTCGTGATTAGAAATGTATTTGTTGTAAAATTATTTAACTTAAAATTAAAACTTGGTAAAAATAAATAAAAAATAAATTAACTCTTGATTAAAAAAAAATATTTGTTGTAAAATTAATTAAAAAAATATTTGTTGTAAAATTATTTAACTTAAAATTAAAACTGTTGGTTAAAAAAATAATAATAAAAATAAATTACTCTTGATTAAAAAAATATTTGTTGTAACATTATTTAACTTAAAATTAAAACTTGGGTAAAAATCTCTGAAGAAAAAAATGTTTAGATAAAAAAGTTCATACACTATCTAAATCATTATTTGTAAAAACTATAAGTACTAAAATCGTTCTATGGTATAATTTTCTCACTTCCCAAACAGTAGAAGAAATTTGTAGAAAATGTATGGGTATCCTAAACCCTACTATAATATTCTAGTAAACTATTACTTATTAAATATATGCTATAATTAGTATACAAAAATTAGCTAAACACTAGACGTATGTATTAAGCAACATTTATTCAATTTACATTGGTTCTATTACTAAATGGTAAAGAAAACTAAACAAATAAAAAAATAAACTTCGAAAAATTAATCAAAGTCCCAATTCATTTTGAAAAGTAAAGTATTACACAATACACCTACAATTTTATACCCGAAGGATTCTCGGCCTAATGGTTTAAGCCAACAGTCACTAGCCTATGAATTCTTTTGTAGGTTGCGCGTTCAAATTTGAAATTTTTTTACCAAGTCCTCTTATTTGAAAAATATCTTAATGTCTGAAAAAATTACAAGTCCCCTTATTTGAAAAATATGTCACAATCTGAAAAAAAATTACAAGTCCCCTTATTTGAAAAAAGGAAAAAAAATTCTTATCAACCCTTCGAACTTCCGGTCTTAGCATCCGCTTCCCACATCCGGTCCGACCACGCCCCCTCTCTCTCGACCCAGGGAACGCACTTGTATGGCTGCGCACGATTAACATGGCTGCGCATGAGGTGAACTCTCCTTTCTTCCCTACTTGCCTAGTCTGAGTAGTGTGATTCTCGAATATATATCCCCGTCCCTACTCTACCACACTACGTCTAGGAAAATTTGAGGATTCAGGATAATATCGGTACAAGGTTACTTCAAACACGTGTCGGGGCGTTGGATCGAACGTATCGAATCTTTCAGTTACGCCCGGATTTGGTGCTTAGAGGGAGTGGTGGGCTGGAAAACAAATAATGGCATTTTTAAATGAATTATTTGCAAGTTTTGTCCCTTACCGATTTCATATATATAAATTCCTATGTAAGATTTCATTTTACATGTATTTTGATGATTAGAAAGGTGTCTTAATTTTTTATTTGTTAATATTCGTATAATATTAGCGTATTTATGTGTCGCTATTTTCGATTATATTTAATCAGCTTGTAATTCACTGGATTTGAATTCGTCTTTGGAATATTTATTTCATTTCATTGAAATAAATATTTCAATGCTGTTGGAAAAATAGTTCAATTTTTCACCAAACATTCGGTGATGTCAATAAGTTACAGTCAATCGCAGCATGATTTAACCGTGTTTGTGATTCAGTTAAAAAAAATTAGAATAAAGTAATTTTTTCACCAGCATTTTGGTTCAAGTTCAGCAAAACTCCAGCTCTAGCTGTAATCGTATATTACTTTGGTAATCTGCTTCCCATACTAAATAATCTTCTATTCAACTGCACAGAACATGATAATACTTTTAATTATTGTTATTGCTGATCTTGTTATTTATATTCGAGAAAACTCCAAAATTGTAAACGGCAAATGAATGGTGATATTCGATAAGCCCTAAAAGCCCTAACGATTTGTCATCTTCATTCGACAAATTTTAATGGTTAGCTCTCATGGAATCTATATCTCCACTAGTTTTCATTTTTTTACTTTTTAATTACAATTAGGTTTCATTCTTAACTTTAAATAATTTTTTCACCAGCCATACATCTCAAGAGATAAACTAAGTTTTCATGGTTATCCAGCATCCTGATAGACCGTGTCTAGCTTCCTATTTTCCGGACTAATCTCTACACAAAACACGAAAATAACTTGTCTCACTCATGAAGAAGAAAAATTTCTGAGGCCATGTCTTTAACTTGGGTTTGTCGGTTTTGTACAATCGACAGTTCCAAGGCCAAGTCAAGAGTAATGCGTAGAATTGACTTAGGAATCTGTGATATTCGTTCCCACGAACGACTGATGAAATGACTGAACGATTAAGATCATTACCAAATACTAATCTTTCATCAGTAGTTAGTTGTAAGATGCCTAATGCGTCCATTGAAAAATGATGAACATGACAAACACAATAATTTAATATGCAGAAAATATTTATTAAAAATGCAATTTCTTTTAATACTGCGCAAATGAAATTTTTTCTTGTGGATTAAAAGATAAACACATTTTAAAGATCATAATTGTTTGCTTTTTCCAGGAGAGGACTGCTCACGTAACCGAATGCGTCGTTCAGTGCTACATAAGTCCTGCCTTGAGTTTCCCACCAGAACTTGAATCCCGAATAAACAGGGGTACTTCTGAAAAACTGCAAGCTACCGCCGAAAGAACTTTCAGAACCACACATTTAACGTGCACGTATATCGCAAGTACAAAGTTTAAGATCAGAATTGCCCTAACCACTTTTGTCAAAAAATGACCGCCGTCATTAATGAGATTCGAACCCACGCCCCCTTTCGAGAAATAAACCTTACGCTTAGCTCACTTTCAATAATTTCTCCCCATTTGCCATAATGTAAAAGAAATCTTTGTCGTAGCCCTGTAGAAAAACTGTAAGTCCTATACACATCAAAATCAATACCGGTCTTACGATGATGATTTATAACATATATGCCCAGTTTGAGCTCAATCGAATGTACCGTTTAAACGCTACAGCACTTTCAAGAATTTTCTCTCAGAGGCCATAATATAAAAGAAATTTTTGTCGTAGCCCTATAGAAAAACTATAAGTCCTACACACATCAAAATCAATACCGGTCTTACGACGGTGATTTATAACATATATACCCAATTTGAGCTCTAGTAGTATCGCATAAGCATTATGTAAAGAACAGTAGGGCTCAGAGGTATATCTGTAAAAACACTAAATTCGTTAACAAATAACATTAGGTACTTTTGATTTTTTCCCAGTGACCTAACTGAATAAAAATATGCATATAATTAACTATACTTTCTCAAACATATGTTGTAAATATTATAGACTCTCTAAGAAGGATTAATTATATTTAAAAATATTCTGTAATAATAAATTATAGTTCTTTTATTTTAGTGATACAGAAAAAGGGTTATTTATTCCATTCGACTATTGTAGCAAGATATCGTTTAAGATGGATTGATGTAAACAACTTTTAAAATGAACATATTTAATAACACTGAAATTTAAACCAATTTTTCATAAATATCAGTATTAAGAATATTATTATCGATGTAAATATTTATATCCAAACTATTAACTTTGATAACAGAAGTAGTACTAATGGATAAAGTAAGCTCAGCAAGGTTAAACATAAAATTGTCCATCTTATTTGCATTTATATATTAATTAATTGCTTTTGAATT
Source organism: Cheiracanthium punctorium (assembly GCA_038373885.1). NCBI lineage: Eukaryota > Metazoa > Arthropoda > Arachnida > Araneae > Cheiracanthiidae > Cheiracanthium > Cheiracanthium punctorium. Next base: position 360,525 of record JAWZYV010011187.1, read on the forward strand.
CATTTCATTGTTAAAAGTGTTTTAACAACAAAAAAGTGATATTTTATTAATTTCGTGCATACTTTACCATGTTAATAACTAAAATTTTGAAGCATCTGATTTTGTTATTTCATAATACTTTGAAATTAAAATATTTTCTCTCAGCAAAGTTTAAGTTTTTCAAATAAAAGAATATCAGTAAAATCTTACACCATAAAAATTTTCTCGAGGAAAAAAAAAAAAAAAATCTGACATTATGAATTCGCTTCTTTTTATAAGTCAAAAATCAATATATTTCCATAAATTTTCTTTCATTTGTTTGAAACCTGTGAACAAAACACCCCCATCTTTTCTTCTATAACTCAGGCGGCGAGCTTATGGAAGAGATTGATAAAGAAAAATTCCCCCGCACAGAATTCACAATAAACTTCAAAGAAAACTTTTATTCCCACCTCAAATGTTTCTTTTTTTTTGTTTCTTAGTCAAAGATGAGATCGCCAAAATAATAAAAAAAAATGCCACACATAAGAACTCACGCGTTATAGAATAAAAACGCTAACTCTAAACAAAAGAGCGAAAAAACTATTTAAAAAAAAATCCCCAAGTCAAAAGCGTTGCAATTCAATTAGCGGAAACAAAGAACGGCAGCTCAGTGGAAAATAATTAGCCCTAACGAAATGATGTAAATTAAGTGCAAATTACTAACGAAGCAACAAAATGGGTGAAGAAGGAAGCAAAATCCGATCCAATTTATTTGGGAGAAAAATCCGGAAGTTTATTAATGTTTTCGATCGCCACAGAGGCAACTATTATTTTGGGAAATGGAAAGGAAAGAGTGGGGTTGTGTGTGTGTGTGTGTGTGTGGAAGAAGGGGGAGGGGGATGCGGAGAAGTGAAGTGAAAGGGAGATTTAGCGGAGACCCGCTCGCATATGAGTGCGACAGACAGCGAAAAAGAAAGAGGTAGAGAGAAAGACGAAGACGGGGCAATTAGCGCGAGTTACGTTTGACATGTCACCAGCAGAAAAGTGGAATTTTTTCCCCCCCTCTTCCCTCGGGGGACTAATGAAATATTGAAAAATGTTACGTATAGTTTCTTGCTAATGAATGCCTACTCGTCGTTTCATTATATAAGCAGGATTTTGATATTGTTTCTTTTGATATTTCCTCATTTTGGGCTACTAGCAATCAAGTAATAATGTTCAAAAATATTATTTAAAAAAACGAGCAAATTTATTGCAAAACTTCTTCCTTAAGAAGTACCTTAACACATGTACATTCTCAATTAGGACTCCGGTTTCACGGTGCCGTCAATAATGGTGAGATAGAAATCATCGCTTTAGCTCTTCAGATGTAATTTTAAAACTCTTTTCCCCGGATAATTAATACATTTTGGAATTCTTTAATATTTGTCAGAGAATTCTTAACGTTCTTAATGGAAACTTTAATCGTCTATATCTATCGGAGTTTTAGAAAGTCTTAATGGATCTTTCTTCCATTAACTCCAAAGTTGATCTTTTTATCATTTTCTGCCTAATACATGCTCTAAAATGCAATTTCCGTCTCAGAATCATTACTTCCGTAATAAATATCAGAATATATATATATATTTTTTAAATTCTGACAGGATCACCACAAATATTATTTTGTTCAAACCTGTCCTTACTCCTCGTTTCACCATGAATAAGTGGGTGGTTCAAAAAGTAAGGTAACCAAAGATCTCGTGGGCTTATGCATTCCCCGTGTGACTGAAATTCCATGTCTAGGAACAACAGGCGATCACAGCAATCAAATGCCACTAGATGGCAGCTAGATGCCACGTACTTGGCTACATTGCCTCCGATAGGACATATTGGAACATCCTCTCTACAGCGCGGGTCTCGCTCCAAGTGATTTCCATCACTTCGGGCCGTTGAAGGAGCAGCTAGCAGGACGTCATTTCCAAACCGATACCGCAGTTCAGGGCGCTGTCGTTAAAGTGGCTCAGTGACCAGGTACCTGATTTCTTCAACCTCGGTTTCGATAGATTGGTACAAAGATGGAACAGATCCTCAGATGCTCATGGAGGCTATATGTTGAAAATTAATATGTACCAAATGTGTTGCTATATTTGTGTATCTCTCGGATGAATAAACATGAATAAACATTTTTGATAAAGGACTTGCAACCTTACTTTCTAAACCCCTTTTAAAAATGGTCTCGTTTGCATCTCTGCATCTGTAACATCAAGTAATACTTCTCAACCTGAACACTGAACCCCTGCAAAGTGAATGATTTTACTTACAGTTGCGGCATATTAAGTACAACTTTTCGTTTTTGCAAATTTTTTGAAGTTCAACCGATTTACAAAACAGTTTTGCTCTCTTAATGACCGATATATGGTCAACTGTCTTACACATGGGCAAGCACTTAGAAGAGTAACCGAAGAAGCGGACTTATTCCTAAAAATCCAACTACTGCCAGGTATTCCCAAACATGCATCAGGATATATGCTCCATCATCAGCTATGATTCATCTAAAAGGCAAGGCTCAAAGCTAATTTAATGCTAGGGTACTTAACCTTATTCAATGTCCGGTAAAACCCTACACGCTTAAATCAAACGAGCGAAATTCGATCAGTCGGAGCGAAAAGTGAGCCAGTTTTCAAAAGTGAGCTTCTCCTTTAGGAGCGTTTTTCGATCACAAGAGCGGAGCGGAATATAACAATGAGCGGGGAGGGGAAATTCTCGGAAAAGATAGGAAACGAGGAGAGGATTCTCAGAAAAAGGACTACGTAAAGAGCACTTTCGCGGGAAAAACCGGTCGATTTCAAAGGAAACAGATCGCTCCGCAGTGTATCGTTTTTTTCGCTCTTTGTGTTTAAACGTGTATTGAAACCCTAGATTTGTAAAATACAGAATTCCCCTATTCAGTAATTATTCAATGAAATAAATTATGATATTAAAAAATAATTATTTATTGCTGACTCACAATTACTTCTTTTGAAAAAGGATTGGATATTAATTTTTCGAAGCACAAGTCGCCGCTATTTAAAATTTGATGAATTGTTTCTTCTCCTTAATGCTCATTCCTCTTCCATTAAGAAATTTCATGCTGTTAACTAATATTAAAAGGCTATTGCATCGTCGCTTATGAAGCAAGAATTAGACAATTTATATCTATTTCATCAAGCTATCTCGTATTCATTTATCCTTCATTCATATACAATAGATAAATTTTGTAAAATTATCGTAAGAAATAGTATTTTCATCAAATCTCAATGTTATTACTTATTGAGATTTTAATACTTCATTATTTTTAGTCTTAATCAGTAATATATTTGAACACTTTCATTGATTTTTCAATCTCTTAGGAGAAGAGTGGCAAACCTTTATTTATTAACGGGCCATTTTTCTAAAGAAATTTCTAATGAGGATATAGACGTGCTGTCAAATAATTTTGACTTGGTGATTTTGATTTAGTGACCGTTCGATCGTGATACTTCATATTGAACTTTATTATTTTTAATTAAAATGCAAACCGTTTTGATCGAAGGCATGCCCAAAATATTGTGTCGTGTGCTATCAATGGCACACGTGCCATTGGTTCGCCACCCTCGTCTTAGGATATCAATATAGTAAAATCTCGGTACAACGAATTTGAACTGACCAAATGTGTAATTCCTTAATGTGAAATTTCGTTATAACAAAATTTGTACTATAGGATTTTCCTTCAATAAAAATACGTTATTCGTTAATCTAAAATGAAGTATAGCGAGATTTTACTGTATTTCATTTAACAATGCATAACTCAATCTTTGAAAAAGAAAAGACATTTTTAATTCTAATAATTGAACTGTATGTGTTACTTTTATATTCTTCTTCAATATGTATAATTCACATACATTGTCGTAATTTCGTTCAACGATGGAGAGAAACGAAATCTGTTCGAAATAAACCTGATTTACCTGGGTTTTTTTTTCCATAAACGTCCAACGTCTTCCATTTAGGACTGCAAAATTCACTATGGGCACTTTTCAGAGTCTAAATATTGAAAGGAAGTGAAGATCAGGCACTATAGATCTATCTGTAATCGATTAGAGAATCGGTATAGATTAGCAGTACTATTATATTCAGCTATCAAAAAGTTTATGATTGGCTATTATAGGTAATTATAAATTAACCAGAAGTCAATAATTTTAACTAAATCTTTTTTAATCGGTCCTTAATTTGTCCTTTTTTAAATTACTTCTAGGAAAATTATTGACATTTCATACAGCAGATTGCAGTCTATATCCAACGTCTAATGGGAATACATCAGACGAAGAATGCACTTTATGGGTACCTTTCTCACATTTAATCTACACTTTTTTTAAAAATTTAGATTGCATCCAATTACTAGTTTTCAAAGTGATAAAAGCAATTTCAAATTTTGAAAACTGACATTATGAGGTGTAAGTATTCAGTACTTTCAGTATATAGTCACTACTGGTGCTACAAAAAAGGTTCGAATATATTTTCATTTTTTGTTATGCATAATTAATGTCCAATGTTATAGCAAATTATGTGAAAAAACAGACTACTTAATATACGATGTTTTAACATTGGTGGGAAGATATGCGTAACAAGCAACGCTTTTCGCATTTTTAACACTTCAAATTCTAATTTTTAAAGCAGACATTTTTTGAAGAGGAGAAGCCTAGAGATCGTTAGAGCTCTGATCACCTGGAAAATTAACTGTCTAAACACACCTTTACGGACAACAATTCTAAGCCACATGAAAAGTTTCGCAAGTTTGTAACGAAACTTACCATTCTGTAGATTCCCGCTGGAAGCGGGAATCTACAGAATGGAGCGTCTGGAATGGAGCGACAGAATGGAGCGTCAGAATGGAGGTAGAATTTCTCATCAGCAAGCACCATTCGAAAGCGTTCTTATAGTGTTTCTAAGCAGTTGTCGTAGAAGAGTGGCGAGTACCAGCTCGCGAACTGATTCAACACTTAATCAGGGGGCATGAACCACCGTCGTTCTCAAGCTTGCGTTAGCGTAAGAATAAGTTATATTCCCTACTAAGTGACACTTTTTTTTTCGGTTTACGGTGTAACCACGTTTCCAAACACATGTTTTGGATAAAATAATTTTTTTTTTTTTTTTTTTTTTTGCACGTAGTTATTTTCTGAGTTACAGTAAAATTTGGCTTAAACTGCTCATTTTAGATTTCTGAAAGGATTTTACTTTCGAATTTTTCTTTTTAAGGTGTGAATGCACAACAAAGTAAAATGATCTGTGAATCCGGGCACATTTACGAGGGATGATCAGAAAAAGCCGCAGCATTTGAAGACTGCATATTGTGGAGAAATGTCGGGCATGTTGAGTGAAGATGTCATCCTCCTGCATGACAATGCCAGGCCGCATACTGCTCAAGCAACGCAGGAAGTGTTGCGACTGTTCAGGTGGGAAATCTGGAGTCCCCCCCCTCCCCCCATACAGCCCAGATTTGGCACCCAGTGAGTATTTCCTGTTTCCGAGGTTGAAAGAGCACTGGCACACGGTTCTCTTCAGACAGTACTGTGAAAACATCCGCCGAGACCTTACTCAATGGATAGGCACCTGATTTCTACCAAGATGGGTTAAACAAGTTGGTTCTACATTTTGATAAATGCCTAAATAGACTTGGTGATTATGTCGAAAAGGGATAGGCACGTATGCCTCTTAATTCCCTTTTGTATTTTCTGTCTATTGTTAATAAATATTTCTTTGTTCGACTTGTAATCTTTTATTTTAAATCACTCCTCGTAATTCAGGGATACAGCCCCTTCGACTTTCATCCTTTCTAGCACTGGTCTCTTGATAACTACTATTTACAGTGTTTATTTGATGAAAATAAATGTAATTCTAATTTCTAATAATTTATTAAAATTTCATTGTAAAAAAGAAGTGCATTGGACATTTGCAGTTGCCAAAACTAAAAAGAGTTTTTAAGTAATTCAAAAAAGAAAACAAAATAAGTCATTAGTGATAAGATTGCAAAGTCCCAATTCCTACGAATTTTATTATGTAGGATTGCTTGTGTACATCTTTTATGATACCTTTCAAAGAAGAATGGACTACACACCACACACCTGTGAATGAAAAGTGACCGCTCCAAGACTACTTTCGCCAGAACTTGGGAGCAAACTTCCTTTCACTTCTGGGTTCAAAGGGACAGTATTCATTTCTCCTCTTGCTACATCTTTTATTAACTGGCAACAGCGGTCCATAAAAGCTCCCCTTGTATGTGCAAAATGCAGAAAACTTTCCACGTTCTGGATCATTAGCGGACAAGCATTTAGAAAGCCCCATCTCATTGACTATAAATGTTACTTCGCTTTCGTTCGTAGAGAGAAGAGGGGGGGGGGAGGGAAGGAAACTCACCTTCTACTTTACTCCCTGTAGGGCAGCGCTGAATGCAGGTAGGGCGCAGGGAGAGGGTTTCCCTGATAGCTCAGCGTCAAATGCAGCCCCCGCCTTGCAAACCAATGGCAAACTCCCGCGTTTTATCCTTCGCGTAATTGCCGTGTGTAAACGGCTGCCTTTCATGGTGCTACCAGCACATGGCAAGGCCTTTCGATGCGGTTAGGGTCCTAATTAATCGACCGATTGAAAGGGCCCGGCCCCATCACAAAAGGGGGCACAGTCATTACCGGGGCCCCGGGTAGCGCAAGAGAGCGCGCCGCAATCAAAGCGGCGGTCATCTTTTCGGGGGAAAGCATAATTGAAAAGATTGCCCGGGCGTAATTGTGCGCCCCTGGTGGGGGGCGGTATGTGCAAAGGGGGGGGGGGTGATTCGGTCACCATGGATACCAATACGATGAGGAGGAAGGGAGGTTACTGTCAAAACTAGCGGATTAAAACTCCATTCAGTGCGAATAAAGTGCTAAATATAGCGTGGCCGCTGCGAACGATTAATCGATGAGAACGATGTGCGTTTAATAAAGCTTTCATCGTAAACGGCTGAGCGAAAAATCAAAACAGAGTAACCGGATTTGAGGCATCGCCTAAGTGTAAAGCAGAAAGTATTTATTCCATTCCTTTTAAATGAAGGAATGCATTTGTTAGGATTGCATTACGATTGGGGAGTGGCTTTTGAAGTCAGTCAGATTTAAATAGGAAAAGTCTAAAATGCAAAGAAAACTAATTTTCTCTTTGCGGACTTTTGGATTTTCTATTTAGGTTTCCTGTCTGCGATGTGTTAACCGTTAGATTTGTATTATGCCAGTTGTGTTGAATGTTTTCACTAAAATATACACTGTTAATAAAAACAGTGAACATTTCACAATAAAATGGTGCTAAATTAGCTGCAACCTTTCTATGGAGAAGCCTTGAATCATGATTTGGTGCTTAAAATGATCAATGTACCAGACTATGGCTCAACGTTTCTCCATAGAAAGAATGCAGCTAATTTAGTTCCATTGTATGGTGAAATTTTGAACTACTGCTATGTATGGTGTAAGCAATCTCAGAAATAGAATGAATTTGAAGGTGATTCTACGTACATTAATTAGCCTATAAAATATCTTTGAGCATTAGTATCGCTGCTGCTTTTCAAAGTTTTATTTCTCACATTCTCTCACTTAACTAATGGAATAAAGTATAAAATTTATTGAATATAAAACAATTAGCGACAATATATTCCATTTTCAGAAATATTTAATGGAATATATCATATAACATATTTTTCAATTGGCAACTTACTAATTCTGTATATCGATTTTTAGTTTTTGTACGATGTAAATTATGCACCCTTAAATCTATTGAGCGTGGCCGCTGGGATGTTTTATAATAACAAATTTCTTTGCAGAAAGGCTGATGATTATGGAATCATGTTTTTCTGTTTCTTTTCTCGTGGGACAAATAGCATTAACGACTTAGGATGTTTATATTGATGATGTTGTGAGTTTCACCCACAGCATGCTCATGATATTCAGCATGATTTGCGACTGGACGATAGAAAAAAACATTGACTTCTTTCTGTAATGATATAACACCTATAATGACAATTTTGGCATCCTCTGGCATCTTTGAAGCCAATAGATTCGGAATCTTTATGATTCAGGTGTACCAGATAATTTGTTTTAAGGTTCCACTCTGCTGCATATGTACCCAAGTAAAAAAATAACTGTATAGTTAAAATAAAATTACACATTGGTTATAAATTCCAGTATCAATCGAGCTGACTTTTTGGAGTTTTCGAGATATTTTTAAAATATGTGGAACACGGTTGGAAGCCAGATTATCTTCAAACCTGTTATAAAGGTTTCAAGACTGGCTTTCACTGAAAATTCGCGCTAATCAGTTTGAGTTGTACAGTAAACACAGATACGTCAATCTCATCATTGTCAAATTAAGACAAGCTGGTAAATATATCAAAGTAGTTGCATTCAATGTACACATGAAGCCCCCAACTCTGATGTTTCTTATTAACTTCCTCTTGTTTCTCGAGCTCTGTCCGGCATTAGATCAGTCGGTTAAACTTGGTTCCCATAAGAACACCGAAAATAGAGCAGTATCGTCTTGGGCAGTGCTTGGGAAATTGAATTCCCCTCTGCTGTCTGCTGTGGACTATGTACGTTAAATGGAGCTGGTGCACGTAAAAATCTAATATTCGCCTTGTTCAAACAGGGTCAATCCAGGTGTTAGGTCTTTCATCTGGAAATGGTTTAAAATTAGGAGATCACTCATAAGAGGCAACGTTGGCCTGCTTACAGGAATCTCCATAGTGAAATGACCAATGCGGACCTTGTAGTGGTCAAGTCTAAAGTAGGTCACTTATTTGGCTATTAGATAGAAAGGAGCAAAAATGCTTCTCTAATTTCTTTCTTTCTTTTTTTTTTTTTTTTCTTCTTTTCCTCTTTCTGGAATTTTGAAGCTTTTCCCTAATAGCACTAAACTGAGTTATCCATAGCGATTGATCATTAAATGCTGGGTTCGAGAGAAATTTTCAAAATTATTTTGTTTTTACTCTGCTTCTCATGTTGCCAATCAACTTAAATTAATTGCAGTAACAAATCTGCAGCTTCTTATCTGACTCGCGTGTGTGTTCTGTGTGTTTCCAAGAGAGTGGGGGAAGGGATGAGAATGCGAATTGTTCAAAAAACAATATATTTTTACTTTTATTTCATTTATTCCTTTTTACCAATGCAGAAAGTATATTTTTAGTCAAGTTTAAGCGATAGTTTTGGGTTTAAATAGAATTTTACTCAGAACAACCACATTGATTAATTTATCAAAAGATTTAATAAAGTTTGATAAATTAATTCAGTCGATTAATCCAGCTTATTAATCGTTAACTGACATATCCGCGTTCAAAAAATATACGCAGAACATATTGTTTTTAATTTTACAAAGTGCAAGAAACTTGTTTCTCTGAACATAAATTACCATTAAGCGTGTTTACGTGAATATGCTTTATTTTTAACGCGGTAACTTTGACAAGTAGTTCATGAAAAAGAAAAATTAGCTCCACGCTTTGGAAAAAATATGACGTTCTTAATCTATAAATAACTCGTTTGAGTATATTTAAATGTTCGACAAATTTGATCACTACGAAATTAGCAAATGAATAAAATGCGTTAATAAAAATAACAAATCTAATTCTTTTCTTGAATAAAAAAGAAGTAATTTTTATATTTAATGCAACTGCATAAAAGGAAAAAAAACTTCTAAACTACTCAGAAAATAAATCTTTTGTTCGCAGGAGAAGAATTCAATTTAGAATTCCTTTTCGGTCGGAGGATTTTGTCGTGACAAGAATTGACGCTTTAAAGTCGAAAAACGAGAATTATTTATAATGTTTTGCAATTTTAGTGGAAGTGACAAGAAAAATGCAGTGCCCGCAAAGTAATATTTACGCAGGCAAATCAGTCGATGCAGTGACAAAAATCAATATTGTTGCCAGCTTTGAAAAAGTGAATAACATATGAAAATATTTTCTCTACTCTGAGCTGTCTCATCTTCGAGCGGAAGGAAAAATGGAGGTTTGTACAGCCAGGAAAATTGAAATTTGCTTTGGAACATTCGCCAAAACAAAATAAAAAAATATGCAATAAATCGGGTATGAATTATTTAATTTGTTTTGATTTTTGAATGATTTGATGAAAAGTGAGGCAGATTTTCTATGTCTCAATTCGTTTTATTTTCCCTTCTTGGATCACTATGAAAGTTCTCTTTGGTGAGTTTAAATAACACGTGATGTAGAGAACGAATCATGTGGGAATAATTAAAAAGATACGATATGACAACTGATACATAAGAATAATAAAATAATGATAATTCAAAAGAGAGAGCAAATCGAAGTGCGGATAAAATTACAGAAGTTAAAAAGAGTAATTCATAAAAATATGGGAAAAGATTCATAAAACTTAAATCTGAACTTTGTCTGAAAAAAAATATACCATAATACAAATGCAATGTAAAAATTTATTTTAATGGCCAAAGGAACCTACCTTAACGCAATAACATCGAATTCGGAGATTAACGTGGTTGCATTTTTATATCATTCAAGCTCATGAGGGAGAGTCGTTTGATAGATTTGAGAGAAGAATGTCTTTGTGAAAGGTTTGAGGAGAATCTGGCTTCCATTCATGTTTCATATTTTTTTAAAAATCACGCAAATTCCGAAAACTCAGCTCGACTAACAGGTAATTATGTTTTTATACAGCTATTTTTCAACTTGAGTACACTTTTACCAGAAATGATTCTTAAAACAAACTCTCCGGCTCATCTGCATCATAAAGAGTCCGAATCTCAAAGGGCTAATTTCTACTTCTTGTTGTATTAAATGTATCGGTCTGAATTTCTATCCTACTCTCTTCACCGAAATGTATTTTTAAAACAAACTGCTTGACTCATCTGAATCATTCAGAGTCCGAATCTCAAAGGGTTACCTTCTACTTATTGTTGTACTAAATGGTATAGGGCTGAATTTCTATCCTGCTCTCTTCACCGAAATGGAATTTTAAAGCAAACTGTCTGGCTCATCTGAATCATAAAGAGTCCGAATCTCAAAGGGCTACCTTCTACTTCTTGTTGTACTAAATTTATAAGTCTGAATTTCTATCCTGCTCTCTTCACGAAATGTATTCTTAAAACAAACTCCTTGACTCATCTGAATCATACAGAGTCCAAATCTCAAATTGCTACCTTCTAGTTCTTGTTGTACTAAATTGTATAGGGCTGAATTTCTATCCTGCTCTCTTCACCGAAATAGATTCTTAAAGCAAACTGTCTGGCTAATCTGAATCAGAAAGAGTCCGAATCTCAAAGGGCTACCTTCTAGTTCTCGTTGTACTAAATTGTATAGGGCTGAATTTCTAATCTTGCTCTTTTCACCCGATCGAAAAGGGAGCGTGGAAAACTGGGCTTTAAAAAGAACCGACAAGCGGTGTTTAATTTTCTTTATCAGCACGAGCAGTGGATCATCACATGGTTTGTGTTCATCCGACGCTAAATAAGGCGAAATAAGCCAATGAGAAGAGAAGAAAAAGAAAGAAAGAAAGAAATATCAATTGTGACAGATCCAAGCAATTCCTTTAATTGCTTGTTAAGTTCTTTAAAAATGGATTATAAGTTTCAGTATACATAAATACATACAGAGTGTCCCCAAAATGTGTTAACGGATTTTAATTCTTTATCTATTAAGCGATAAATGGGCAGTGTAAATTGAAAAAAAAATGCTCAAAATGAGGCCGGAAATGACTTCGTTAAGAAAAAATTCCTCTCGTTTGTTTAAAAAAGTTACGCTTTTTAAATTTGTATATTATCCCCGTACAAAAATATTCCCAGTTAGTAATGTGCCTCATACACTGATGCGGTGATGCACCGAATTTGAGTCTTCCATCATACAACGTCGCAGAGATACCTTTAAAGAACGATAATCGGGGACTGTACATGATTTTCAATGTAAACGTTTATTGTTAGTGGGAAAATAAAAGATTTGCTTTTGAAATTTCTGCTCGACCCCACAAATGCGATCACTCGATATGATTTTTTTCCCTTCGGGGGCCATGGAACAGTGGTTTAAGTCAGCGTTACAGTTATCTTAATATTTCTGACACTTTTTTAAGCATAATTCTCAAATTTTGTTCGCCACCTCATGGTGTATGGGGCACATTTTACTAATTGGAAATGGTTTTGTACGGTTGCCGTATACAAATTTAAAAAGTGTAAAATTTTTTTAATTAACGAGATAAATTTTTTCTTAGTGGACTCTTATTTCCGAGCTCATTTTGAACATTCTTTTCAATTTACACTGTCCACTTATCTCTAATAGATAAAGAATTAAATCCAGTTACCACCTTTTTGGGACACCCTGTATATTACTTTAAAAATGAATCGCATTCAAAGGTTAACCCGTCTTTCCTATCGCATTGGAAACAGACAAAGCCATATAAGTAATTTTTATTGTAATATTATAAAGGAATGGATGATCACGATAATAATAACAACTAAGGATTTTAAATTACTCTAACAACTAATCTAAGTATGTAGAGGGGCACAAACTTGGATGCCTCCATAAATAAGTTTTTGTAAATGCCTGCATAGTTTGCCCCGAAAAACCCTGTCCTAAAATAAAAGAAGTATAGTCCGGGTAGTAGAAAAAGGAAAGTTATATAAAACAGGCAATTCTGACTGGATTTCACTTGAATACTTAGTCCTGTAATTGGTCCATATAAGGCTGCGCATTTAGTCTAAAAGGCTTAATAAAAATATGTTTCTCATAAAAACCTCTCGTATAAATTGAGAGGAATATACGCAGTCAATTGTGATGTAGATCACGTATTTTAATATTCATTTTGATGGGTCTATCTGTTTTGCTAAATTTAATCAGTTTAAAATTAATAATTTTAACTTTTGTTTCAGTTCTCATTTATTTCCTTACTGTGGCTTTAAAAATTTGTCTTGTTTTAAGGTAATACCCTTTTTATTCAATAATCAATTAGACGCCATTGTTCTAAAAATAGAATTTTTTTTCAGTCTGTTACAAATCTTAAAGGTATTTCTGCTTTTCCTTTTCATCACCCAAAGGTGGTTTTATTTTAGTTCGTTTTTATAATTTCTTTGCGATTCCATGCAACTGTTATGAAAATCATCCAATCACTGCCGGCTTGTCTGAATTTTATTCGGCTAACATTAAATTATGTTTGTATTTGGCGTTTATTTTGGCTGCCAAGTATATGTTGCCGCAAACGAGAAGTTCTCTTGTCATAAATATTTACCTTCTACTGTGCAGTTTAATTAATATGTATTTTTCACGCTGGCTGCCGCCATACTTCATAAATTCGTTTTAAGACCACATATTTGTTTAAAAATTAAAAACTATTTAATGTTCATGGCAGATTAATCCCGATTGAAGTGTATAAAAGCCTGTGGTACTTACTTTCACATATTTTTATCCCTAAATTATCAAACTGAAAATTCATTTAATAAAAATTTTGTCTTTACACATTCCGTGATCAGCGTTTTTGCATGCGCGAATGAACAAACAAAAAATGTAACGATTTCTTTTAATATTTTTTTATGTCACACGCAGAATACTATAAATATACTGATAAATATTCTCAACCAGTGGCTTAGCCATGAGGGGTTGGGGGTTGTTCGAACTCCATCCCCCATTAGGAATTTTGGAATATATATATATATTTTTCACTCTCTAATACTTCACACTTATACATATATATGAGTTGCAGTAGACGTAACCCCCCCCCCATGAAAAATCACTCGCTCCGCCACTGTTCTCAACTGACAAGCCACAGTCACAGTCAAACAACGCCACTCCATTGAGTAACTATAAACTGATTATCATTAATTAAGGAAAAATCACAAAAATGACGATTACACGAAAAGTTACATGTACAATTGAATGAAACTGGTCTACAGTTCAAAACACATAGTAAGCTATAAAATTACATTGAAAGAAATTACCAGACACTTACGATGCTACAGATATTGGCATATGCATAAAATTGACAATGTGTTAGTTGCATAGAGGGAAAGACAGCCCTTATAACAGTGTGCGATATTGTTAGAAATGTTATTTATCAGCTCCGAAGAAACTGCTCTTGCAAAGCAGTTGTAAACGTGGCAAGTGTCTGAGAAGGAGGATTAACCCTTTCAGGCGCAACCCTTTCCCAATGCTGAAAAAAAGGCAGCCGTTGCCATCGCTCGACTTAACTACCAGCAAGATGGCGGACGATCGAAACGTTCATCGCGTGCCACAGATCTAGAGAATCTTTTTTGACGCAGCTGGATGTGCGCGAGCACAGCACCGATATAATGGCGCATAATCATCAAGGTTATCGTCTTCATACAGATCTGAGCATTCACAGTTCTATGTGGAAAGACATTGAGGTGCGTGTGTTCTCCCAGAGAGATCTCATCTAGGGATAGGGATGCGAAATGACCTTTTGAGAGACGAGACAGAGATTTACAGCTTTTTTGCGAGACGAGACAAACATTTTTAATATTACGATATAGGTACTTTGCGAGACGAGACAAAGCTTTCGGGCTGGACGCGAGATGCCTGTTTCCCGTCTCGCGTCCATCCCTTATCATCCTAAATGCACACACTGACTCCTGCGTATGCATCAACTTCACGGATGTTTGATGGGTGATAATGAGTTATAGATTCTCACCAAATCCGACAGTGCCTACTATTGTTTTGGAGGCTGAACCTGGACTCATCTGCAAAGAGACCAAACAGTCCTCCATTGATTATCTGGACTTGTTCAATGCCTGTGATGGAGATCACATATTTAATAATGATTTTCATTTGTGTTTACTTTCTTACATTTCATGTATTTTAAATCAAGCATTTTAACTTTAAATTCTCTTCTCATTTTTAACTACACCGTCTTTCAAAATTTTGTATTACGCTTTTTTCCACATGTTTAATTTCAATTAACTGCTTATTTATCTGGATTTCATGCTTGATTTATTCTATCGCCCTTTGTTCGATGTCAGTAATAAGTCCGTTACATTTCTTTAGCTTTCCTAGCTGTTAAGAAACATCTGTTTCTCATGCAGAACTTCTACTTTTTATTAATAGGCATCTATGCTTAACGTCTTTCTGCACACGTACATACTTATTTCCTTTCATTACCAAATATGGACATGGCCTCATATCACTTAAAATACAGCTGAAATAATTTTCTATCGCACGGGTTTACTGTAATTTTGGCTGTCTTTATCCTTAATAATTTAGTGCCCAGCGCATTGTTATGTCTTGCCTTTCTCTCTGTTGGCTAAGAATATTCTGCGGTTTTTCGGCGTCTTTAATAATGAATGCATTATTGGCTCTTGTTTGGGCGTTCTTTTAATATGCCAAATTTAACTTTCTCGCCAACCTCCTGATCATTCTTCGATTGAATTTGACTTCCGATTAATGAGACCCCTTTTAACCATCGCAGCTAACGGTCTCCCAGCCACCACCATCATGTAATCTTTTCGAAGACACGAAATAAAAGTTTGGTTCTTCTACAATTTGTGTCTCTTATAACTGCTTCGCAAAGTGACGTTTACCTGGATTATTTGTACGACTACACAACGCTCTCCAATACACCTCAAAGCTTCTAAAAGTAAACCATCGACGTAAATTAAATCGCCCAAATTAAGTAGGGACAACAGCATAATGTCCACCTCAAAAACTCCCTTCTGTGGCGTGACGTTAAGTGGACCACCTATTGAAGCCTTCTATGTACAGATGACGTTAACAGTATCCTTCCTATAGGTGCAGAAAGTTTGATCTGAGTTCTATCTGGATTCGGAGTATTCTATTCCTTCGTATGCATGACGACAAATATCGGTCATCGGCAAAGGTCATAACAGCTATGGCCGTCCTTGGCTGAACATCCTGGATGCCAAATCTGTATTTATAAATTATTAGATAAAGTCTAATAACCACATAAGGGCTAACATTCATACACCTGGCCACTTGTGTCTGGCTTTGTCATGTTTCTAGTCACCCAATAAATCTCCATTGCAGTCCTTCGGTCAAATGATGACGTGTCACAAACGCGTACTTAAGATGTTGCTTCTGTAACCAACTTCGCTGTCAGTTCTATCCTTCTAACACACTATTATATCGAAGTGAAAGTTTGTCAATGAGCCGTTCTTTGTATACATTCCTTAGGACTGGTACATCTGTAATAGACACATCAAATGTCTTTCCAGAGAATCAAATCCGCGTAATTTTACGTTTCAAAGTTCAGCTCTGGTATGATATTATATTGAAAAGAATGGTGAAGATTATCAATCTCGTTTTATCCAATGATAATCTTATTCAGCCCATCTTGGTGGAGAGCAAATCAAAAATTGGCCATCATTGGTGAGACCATTTCATGGAAGTACGAAGCACGCATTTGTCTGAATGAGAGAATGGACCATGGCCTTCACTTTAAAAAGTATGTGACTATTACTATACTACCATTCCTCCAAAGGAATGTATAAAACAGAATAGTTAGTTGTCAAACTTTCACTTCCAGAAAATACGTGTCATAATAATGTAGAATTTAGAGTTGGTTACAGAGATAGCTTTTGAGTCAGCAGCCGTGGCATCAGAGACTGCATTATAAGATCGGCTTTACTTTCTCGACAAACTC
Source organism: Cheiracanthium punctorium (assembly GCA_038373885.1). Lineage (NCBI taxonomy): Eukaryota > Metazoa > Arthropoda > Arachnida > Araneae > Cheiracanthiidae > Cheiracanthium > Cheiracanthium punctorium. Next base: position 377,117 of record JAWZYV010011187.1, read on the forward strand.
GGCTGAAAATTCAATCTAAATTCCAATGTGTGGATATTTTGCTAATGACTATTCGAATTAGTTAACCGGGAAAGTATCCAAGAGATGGACCTAGGACTCTGAACCACTCTCGAAATTTAGATTTTTGTTAATTAAGTCTTATTTAAAGTTTTTTTATGTGATAAATTCTACCTTTTTCATGTTTTCATACCGTACCCGAATATTTTAGGCTACGTGCCTGGTTTTACAAGTAGTTGGCTGGTAGAATAGGGCTGATGGAGAAGTTCTAAATGCAGTTACTTTCACTTGGTGGATTCGGAGTCACTTGCCAAGCGTCGCTGGCATTTAACTTACATTTTGAGTTGAAAACGAAGTTTTTATGACAAGCGGCATTTAATAACCCAAAAATGCAATCATTTTAACCTAGTTAAATTTAGTGATAATTGTATTTATTCGAAATTTCAGGCCAATACTCTTTACAGAAGATATTATTTATTTTAAAAAATATTTCTGTAATGTGCATGTGGATTGGCCACTGTGTCAGGTATCACATTTCGCTTCGTAAAAAAAATTGAGAAACGAGGCATCCAAAAATACTTTCAGAAAATTGCATGTTTCACTGAACTTTTTGAAAGACAGTCGTTTAATTTATTAAAATGTATTCTCTGATGAGTAAATAAAATCTAGAGATATTTCTTGTATGATTTCTTTTTGTTTCTTTTTTAGCAATTACGTATGTATGTGGTGCTCTTTTATACAGGAGAAGCCGAAAATTGCAATAGCTGCATTCGCATTTTGTTTTACAAGAAAGCAGCTACAACAACAACAACAAAAAAAGTTTAAGCAGTAGATCGTTTATCACGTATACTGCCTCTTGTCTTGCTCTCAAAACGTCTTGCAAGCGTGCGTCCCAGCTTCATACGGATAATATCGAAATGCCCGACATACGCGTGCATCGCATATGAGATCTCAAGGAAGGAACGCGATCTCCGGGCAGAGAGGTTCACCTTGCAAGATACGGGCCGACGCAATTAGGCCCTTTCAAAGCAAGACAAGGCAGAACTCCAAACATTTTCAGTAGATGACAAAAATATGAAATGTTTTATGCGCCCGTGGACTCGCGTGGGCGGAAATGAGAGGAAATAGACTTCGAATGGCGCATCAGTCATTTTTAAAGCCGGGTTCCTCTTCTTCCCGTTTCTAATACCGGGGGAAATTTTCTAAAAGCTCACGCTCTGCCGAACCCTCTCGTCGGTGTCTTTTCCTCCGAAACTGCTGCATTGCTGGATAAGACGAGAGCGAGAGAGAGCGAAGTTTAATAACTTCAGACTTCCCCGGGCAGGGCACTCCTTTTCACTCGATACGGATATCGCGCCCCACGGCAACAGAAGAAGAGCCGATTGTTGCACACAAAGCGACTGGGTTATTAGCAATTCCATCATTCCATGCAGCAAAATGCATGGCGCATGAACCAGAAAAACGTGCATATTGCTGTTCAAGCAGGTTCCCCATGTTAGAGATAAAGATAGATAGAGAGAGAGCAGTCTTTATTAAAAGCAGACGTAAGCAAACAAGCGAATGCAGTTCCCATATTTTCAAATGTAATTACTAATTCATCCGGAAAGAGTCCTTGCCTTGCCCTCCTGATGAGAAACTCTTCTATAACCCGTAAATGCTTGCAGCAGTTGCGAATGCTTCTGAGTTTTGCAGCTGCGTTGCAAGAGTGTGAAAGAGTGCAGTTAGCCTCCTCCATTTATACATTCTAATAAACTAAAAATTGTTGCAGTTGTTTGTAACCGTTGAAGGACTCAAAATTCAGCAGCGGAAGACAAACCATCGTTAAGTTAGGTTTTGAAACACCTTTTTTTAGGCGCTAAATTCTCAGCATTTTCCTATAAGTGGTGTATAAAAACAATAATCATCTTCTTTTATTGACAGATAGTTCAATCAGGTGCGGCTGAAATTTTGACTTTTTATATTCTCTTTTATACTTGTTATTTTGTATAGAAGCCATCTCATATAACCGAATAAAAAAAAGGCACTGTTCCTTTAAATGTTTTTACTTCTTTCTAAATTGTACTAATGAACAAAATGTGAAATATTTTCCCTTCACAATGAAGGATATGAATAATTTTTTTATTGATTCTAAAAAAATTCAATGCAAAAAATTAAAAGCTCGTGTAACTGTTTTTATTTCTTCCCTAAATTGTACTTATAAACCAAAAGTGAAATATTTTCCCTTCACAATGAAGGATATAAATAAATTTTTTACTAACTTCTAAAAAAATTCAATGCAGAAAAGTATAAGTGTGTGTAACTGTTTTTATTCGACTTTTTTATAAACCACATTTCAGTATTAAAGACATATGTAATTACAATTAGCGTACTTGAGCATGCCCCCTCCTGTTTAAAGAAAACTTTTGTTTTTGAACGCTGTATCAAATACAATGCTGATATTTTATCGTAACAGAAAAATACTGCTTTTTTAAACATGAACTTAGTAGTTTAGTTTGTATCAGATTTATTTCTTCAGGGAGATGGATTAAAAATTTATTTTGGTAATGAAAAAAAATTTCAAAGACACGAAAAAAGAAAAATGTAGTAGCTGAAAAGATCAAAAAATTAATAAGTGTAAATGGGCATTTAAATTTTCAGTTTTTACCCCACAAAACCATAACTTTGCAAAATATGTGTTTTTATACTTGGCAGGCTATTGGTTGGTATTTAACCCTTTCGGTACGAAGGAGCTGACCGCGGTTATATTTTCTTGGAACGGGGAGTTTTCCACAAGATTGGTTGAACTTAACGGAAGCGAAAGTCGAGAAAACGTGTTTTAGGCATCCATCAAAAAATAAAAAAAAATTTGCTAGGTACACAAAATTTACCGTTTACAAAATATAAGCAGTGTGTACTGTTTACTGTAAGCTATGTGTTTACAAATGTTATATTTTGGAATTGTTGGCAGTCGTGGTATCATACACACATAACTGTCCTTGAAGATTCTTCCATCAACGTGCAGAGAACGTTTCGTGGGTGCCACCATTGGCTGGCGGTAGTACCTAGACAACGTTTTGTAGGTGGCGCCAATGGGTGTCGGTAGTAACAGAGAATGTTTCGTGGATGCCGCCAAAAGGCAGCAGGTGTACCCAGAGAACGTTTCATGGTTTCATGCCCCCCGCCAGTTGCGTAAATGGTAATGAAAGGATTAAAAAGAAAATATATTTTCTTTCAAGAGTTAGAGGGGATCATCAGCTTGGTGTATAAAGGCCTGTCCTACCCTACGCTAATCATTTAAACGTACGGTCGTGGGTTCGATTCCAACTCATGCCCTGGTTGTTTAAATTTCCGTTCTCTGTGCTAGTAAAAGTTTTCACTGTGCTGTTCACTTTACTCGACGAGGATTTATAAGCGGGTACTTGAATATGTGCACACAAGTCCGAAAATAAGTGTTCCAACAACAACAGCATTTAGAACACACTGGCCACCCGATTCATTTATACTTAGACATTTGCATTACTACAGCTTTGCATGCAAGCAAATACATTCCCTTAAATCTCCGAAAGTCGTGACCTTTCAACAATTTCTCCGTGAACACAGCAACTTCCTCAAGTCACAAACATATTTTGAACCACATGTGACTCGCAGTGTAGTTTATCTCTGACTACACTTTTGCGATTTCGCTGTAGTGTCACTGTAGAAGTTTGTGACTTTAAAAATTGTCATTTACAAACGCAAAACAAAACACGTGACTGAAATCAGGGCCTTTTAAACAATGGAAATATCTTTAAGAACTAAAATGGAACGTTTAAAAAGTGTTATTCTTACTAAGACGTGAAATGCTGTAGAAACAAGGAATATTTTTATTTTTCATACAGAAAATACAAATGGAAAATTTATTTTTCATACAGAAAATACAAATGGAAAAGTTGAGTTCTTGTTACGCATTCAACCGTACCAGCACAAACGGAAATCAATTCCAATTATAATTTATATGTAATAAAATTAATGTCATTCTCTAGTAGACTAAAAATATATCTTAAACGCTTAAATCAGCGGAAAACCCCCAAAAAGTTAAAGTTCTAAATTCTCATTTGAAACAATAAATTTAAGCCTCATAAGTGTACTAATTTAATACAGCAATATAGCAATTGTTATTTATATTTCATTGCATTCTAACTCTTAATGCAGAAGAAAGCAGTCTACAGGTGAGGAAAATAGGAGATGTATGTCGAAAGAATATGAGTGTAGTCACTTCACGTATAAAATTACTGATAAAAAACAATTAATTGAGACTAAATGTAACGTTATACGTCTCAAAAGGCAAAATTCAAAGTTCTTGTTTATGACAGATGACTGAAAAATATCAATTGATATATTCGGAAGAGAAAGCTAGTGTTTAAATTTATCTGCATTATAACTCTTAATGCAGGAAAAGGAGTTTTACAGGCAAGGAAAGTTGGGGGAAATATGAAACACTTCACGTTCAATATAACTAATGAAAACAATTAATATTATTGATAAAAAAGTTAATATTAATATTAATATTAATTATATATCACTTGGTCATATGTCTAGGTAATGACCGAATTCTAAAAGGTAAAATACAAAATTCTTGTTAGGTGACTGAGAAATATAGTTGATATAACACTGAAGAGAAAGCCACTGTTTATATTTTTCTGCATTATAACTCTTAAGGCAGTAAAAGAAGTTTTACAGGCAAGGAAAGTTGTGAAAATATGAAAGAAAATCAGATATATCACTTCACGTTCAATATTATTGATTTAAAAAAAAATCTGATACAGACACCACACGACTGTCTTGTGTACGTCTATTAAATCTGAAATATTTTCGGTGCCATTCATCTAAACTTATTAGGATTGAAAGAGATAAAATACTGCAATAATACTAAGGTTTAGCGATTTCTAACCAAATTTTGAGATATCGCCAAGCTGGGTTCAATTTGAAAGAATTGTTTTTGGCACTTAATTGGGCGATATTTCTCCAAAAACCTGAAAAGCTTGAGATAGTTCGCAAGATTTTGGTCATAGCCGAAACAGTGATTCATCACAGACTTTTAATAAATTGAAGTTATCCATAGACTTAATGTGTTTAAAGTCTTTTGGGTGGCCCTGAAAATAAATTTCCCATTTCATTGCAATCCAAAAAGAGATGCGCAGTTAGATGTTACAATATTTCCAATAGTTCTAGATATAAAATTTCAGCATTCTACGGTTAAAAGTTTTAGAGTTATGCTAAATACCTAATTACTTTTGGCGTTAAATTTGGCAATATTTTCGCAAAACTTCTCCAAGGTCGATGACAAATGACGAGATTTCCGGCACGGACCAAATAATGACTGACTACATACATAATATGTTTAAAATGTCGAGGCATTAATGTGTTGATATTCTTTTGAGTGGTCCTGTAAAGTAAACTCTCCATTAGATTGGAACCAAAAATCGAGGTTCACAACTAGATGTTACAACAATCTTAGCTTTAAAATTTCAACAATCTACGACTAGTTCCTGAGATATGAGAGTTACATACATACACATACAAAAAGTCGCCAAGCTTGGCAATTTTTGGTGCAATTTTTTAAGGGTACCATTACTTAACTATATGGTAGGATGGTATTGCGTTTGAAATAAATGAATGTCTCTAAAACTGCCGTTAACTGTAATGTGTTGAAATTTTTTGGTACGTTAATGTAGAAGAACTATAAGTAATAAAGTCACTATTTTCGATGGAGATATTCATTTTGTAATCCTTAACAACATATATCACTTTTGATTCGTTTGAAATAACTTAATATCTCTAAAATAGTACGCTTGAATTTCTATCCATAGAGCGTAATGTATGGAAAATTTTTGGGCTATCCAGTCGATTGAAACCAAATAAGCGGTGCACAACTAGACGTTACAACAATCCTATATACAAAATTTCCACATTCTGCTACTAATAGTTTTTGAGATACGCGAGTTTCATACATACATGTATACGTACTTTAAGACATCAGAGATAAACTGGTGAAAATTCTTCCAGGCACCTTGTACAAGGGAGTAATAAATTAATATGATCAATAAAAAAATCTGATGTGGACAACCACATAACTTCCATGCACATCTATTAAATCATAAACATTTTCTGTGCACTTCATCTAAACATGTTTTGTTTGAAAAAGATAAAATACTACAATAACACTAAGGTTTAGCGATTTCTAGCCAAATATTTGAGATATCGTCAAGATGGGTTTAATTTGAAATATTTGTTTTTGGCACTTAATTGTGCAATATTTCGACAAAAGCCAACAAGCTCGATATAGCGAGATTTTCGATATGGCCGGAATAGTGATTCATCAAATGCTTTTAATGAACTGAAGGTATCCATAGACCTTAATGTATTTAACCCTGTAAATACATTACTCAGTCAAGTGCAATCAAAAAAGAGATGCAAAATTAAGTTTTACCATAGCTCTAAATACAAAACTTAAGCATTCTATGGTTAAACGTTTTAGAGTTATGTGAAATACGTAAATATTTTTGGTTTTAAATTTAGCGATATTTCGACAAAACTCGACAAACTCGACAAAACTCGACAAACTCGCATCCGTTGATGACAAACGGAGAGATTTTGGACATGAACCAAAAAATGACTGGCTACAGGTATAATATATTGAGGTTGTCCATAGACATTCATGTATTGAAATTCTTTTGTGGATGGTCCTATAAATAAACTCTCTAGACTGGAATCAAATATCGAGGCGCAAATGTCACACTCACAACTACAATCTACGTCTACTAGTTTTGAAATATGCGATTTCCATGCATCTATACATTCCATACATCTATACGTACAACAAGAGTCACCAAGCTTGGCAACTTTTGACGCAAATTTTGAGGGAGGCGCATGACCGTCGTCGGACCATTGGCTAACTATATGGTAGGACGGTATTGTGCTTGAAATGGATGAATGTCTCTAAAACTGTCATTGACCGCAATGTGTTGGAATTTTTTTACTGTTCCTGTAGAAGAATATAAATGATACACGCTTAAATCTATTGAGTAAAATAATAATCAAACAGAGTATATTTTTACTAATTTTTTGACTTCAAACAACCATTTTCCCGATTGAGTAAAATTTGCTCAATTTATCGACAAAAATCAATGGAGCGAAAAATTCTCAATTTTTGAGCATTATACAACAGCTCCATTTAGGCTAAATAATAATCAAAAATGAAGAGTGTCTGTCCGTTTTTGATTAATATAACTGTACTCAATTATGATTATTATTTAAGCTATAGAATGAGCGAGAATTTTGCAAAATCAGCCCTTTTTTAATTAACATATTTACTCAATTAAGATTATTATTTTAAGCTAGAAAAAGGGTGTTTTATTAAAATTTGCTGTTTTTGATTAATATATTGAATAATTTGTTTTCTTCATTTTTTACTATCAGAGCTGTAATCTATGATTATAAGCCCGAGAAAATAAGTTTTAAATCAAGGCAAATACATTACATATACCTTAATACACTATAAAAAAGAATTTTTTTAATAAATAGAATATAATTTCACTATAGTCTCTCGTTATAAAACGAATTCACAGTACAGTCAGAATACAGAAATGCAATCATGGTTAAACCAGCTGTGAGATTTAATTAAAGCAGCAACCCAATTTATTGACATGAAAAAGGTAAAATAGTACTTACTCACTTTGGGTGGAGATATCATAACTTCATTTGTTTTACAACAGCTTTTTATAATCCAATCGTAAGAAACTATGTCATTAAAGCGAAATCTTTACCTAAAGCATCTCCTCCATATCTAGGCTGAATTTATTTCACAACTCTGAATATGAAAAAGATGCATTTGGTATTCGGATATAACATAAAACTATCATCAGCGAATACACACACAACTATGCCCGCGTTTTTTACTATGAACCGTTATCCGTTAAGAGCGTTGGTCACGTGATAGAAATAGGATATGGATCGTGGGGGAGAAGAGAGAGAATACTCAAACAGACAAGATTTTTTGCGGAAAATGAGTTAAATAGAATATAGCGGATGGGGAGTGCTGGGGCGAATTGAGGCATTCACTAATTATTGTCTTGAATGAGTATTTTTTGGCGTAAAAGGATTTAAATTGGCCGATAAGAAATTTAATCAATAAATGAGTGTTAGTTTTAATCAATAGATTTAAGCGTGTAAAGACACTATTTTCAATGGAGAGTTTCATTTTATAATCCTTAACAACATATTTAACTTTTGATTCGTTTGAAATAACTTAATATCTCTAAAATACGCTTTAAGGAATTTCTGCACATAGAGGTAATGTATGGAAAATCTTTTGGGTGGCCCTGTAAATAAAGTATACAGTCGATTGGAACCCAAACGGGAGGTGCACAATTAGATGTTTAAAAAATTTTAACTATAAAATTTCAACATTCTACTACTGATAGTTTTTGGGATATGCGAGTTACATACATACATACGTACATGCGTACGTACGTACAGACGTCAAAGAAAAACTGGTCAAAATGGACTGTGCATGCATTTATATGAACACACATAAGCGCATACGATAAGATGCCTTGCAAAATCTATTAAAAGTAAATTTATAGAGGTAGTCAAAATCGATTTTTTTCGTCAAAATCTGTATGCCGAAATTTTTCGCGATCACATTATTTCCCTTTACTTCGTACAAGGAAGTATTAAATTAATATTAATATTAATTATATATCATTTGGTCATATGTCCAGATACGAGGGGAATTCCAAAGGTCGAGTGCAAAATACTTCTTTATGACGGGTGACTCAAAAATATCAATTGATATTATTCTGAAGAGAAAACTACTGTTTGAAGTTCACTGCATTGTAACTTTCAATGCAGGAAAAGGAGTTTTACAAGCAATGAAAATCAAGGAAGTATCTTCTACAAATGCTTACTGATAAACAATGATTTTTTTTTTTTATTTTTTTTTTTCCCTCCGGGGAACATATACCCTTAAATATTTTGTACACCTAATAAGGAAAAGGAAAGTTTTATGGTGTACGTAATATAATACGGTGGTAGGGGAAATTTTGTCAATTTCATCAATAAAATGTATATTTTTCCTAGGTTAAAATCATAGTACCTTCATTTTATTTTATTTATTTTTTTACTTTATTTTCTTAACAAAGAAAGCATTGTAAAGGTACATGGGACTCAAAAATATCCGTCAAAATTGTTAAGGGTAATGGAGCGGACTAAGACAAGTCAGATTTGCATAGCAATGCATAAACGTCGTCTAACCCTTCGTTATATCGCGCTTCGATATATCGGATATTCGTATATATCGCGCCGGTAATTCGGATATATCGCGTTTTTCTATGTCTCCCAATTTTTTTCTGTGCTCTTGCTTTGTTACTTTACTTGAGAAGCACACAGAACATTTGAAAAATACACCTTCTATCACATAAGTTAGGTACAATTAATTAATTTTTGCTCCTTAATATTTGCTGAAAAGCAAGATATGAGAGAAAAATAAAATCAAATGACTCTGGATCATTTTTTCAGCAGGAAATGAAATGTGTATTTGTACATAAAATAAAAATAAAAAATGAAACTTCTGTTTTTATAGATTAAGAGGTACTTGCATTTTATCCTGGCGGTCACTTCCGCCAAACGATTTTTGCGTCTAATGTGCTGGCAAACTGCTGCCAAACGTATTTCTAACATGAATTATTTCATGTGTCCGGCATTTATCTAGGCGAAAAATTGCTCGTCTTGGCGAACCGCCGGGATAATACGTAAGTACTTAGAACTTTAAATTTTAAGAGCATATCTTTTATTACAGTACATATACTATTAATTTTATTATATTTTAAAAGCATCGGTTCATAAAAGTCAGGTTTTATCATATTACCCCCCTCTCCTCCCGTTATATCGTGCCTTTGGATATATCGCGCATTTTGCTTGTCTCCTGACAAGCGCGATATAACGAGGGGTTACTGTAATCAGATGATTAAGCAATAGTTGACTTTCCTTATTAGGATTTAATACAAATTACTTATTAGTCGAATTTACATAATTCAAAATGAAACAAATTTATATTATAATTATTAATTTTAGTTCGGCTTGTTTTGAGAAAGAACAGTTAAATTGCAAACAAGTAAAGCATATTAATACATTATATTATATTCTATATTTACGAAATATAATCTAATTTTTGAAGCTACCCTTAGTTTGACATTGTAGTCTTGTCATTGGAAAAGGAGTCTTAACTAAGAATACATAAGCACGTACTTACCAATGCAGTTTACACTGTTATTAACCTGATTGTCAGACATATCGAATCTAGATTAGAAATTGATGTTAGTAAAGATTTCCTTATATAAAAACTTTTTAATTTTTTGTATGATGCTTATTTAAATGAAACCTTTAGCAAATTTGTTTTTTTTTCTTCATTTAATAAGTATGATATTTTGTGAAATATTAATTTAGCAAAATAGTTATGTGAAATTTATTAATATTTCTCTCGCTCTCAATTCACAATTTTATAGGGATTTCCTTTTTTAAGGTAAGAAAACTGAATTGATGCAACAGAAAAAATTTCATAGGACATTCAGATTAATAGTTCAGTTGAATGCATTCACAGAGTGCGTTCCATAAACGACTAACCTATTTCAATAAGTGAAACGATGTTGTTTATAGCTCTATGAATTGGGAAAACAGTAGGTTTTTCACAGAATCATTAGAAACTTCTTTGGTAACAATGTTTCATTTATATTTTATACTAGCTGAAGTACCCGTCCTCGACGGGTTAGTGAATGAAAATTTCCAAAAAGCAAGAACTTTCGTCAGCACTGCAGGAGTACACAGAATGAATGAAGTATGTTGCCAAAGTAAAGAAAGCGAAGTTATAATTTTCATGTATTGTTAAAATATTACAGGTTAGAGAGTAACTAAGTAATATCATTTCATTCGCTTTAGTCGTAATTATGGGATGCACGAACGAATATTTACGCATATTGAAATAATTTTCGCAAAATCTCAAAATTTAATCAACATTTTTGAAAAATTTGAAGCCTAGAATTTAAGTTCAGTGACAACCTATCATGTCACTCAAATTCGTTTCCTTCCCTGCAGTCTTTATTTCGTGATGCTGGAACAAATTTTCAGCATTTTAAAACGATTTTCGAAAAATCTCAAAATGTAAGCAAAATATTTTTAAAATTCAACACCTATAAATTAAGATTAGCAACTACCTATCCTATCACTCAATTTCGTATCATTCGTATTAGTCGTTATTACGTGATGTTTGAAGAAATATAAACGTATTTTGAGAGAATTTTCACAAAATCTCAAAATCTAATAAAAATGTTTAAAAAATTGGACTCCTATAGTTTATGTTGAGCAACCATCTATCGTGTGACCAAATTTCATATCATTCGCTTTAGTCGTTATTACGTAATACGGGAACAAAGATTCACTCAGTTTTAAACGATTTTCACAAAATCTCGAAATCTGATGGATTTTTTTTTAATTAGATGCTTATAGTTTAAGGTGAGTGACCACCTATCATTTCACCAAATATCATTTTTTCACCTTTGCAGTTATTACGTGATGTGCGAACACAAATTTAAGCAGTTTGAAATGATTTTCGCAAAATTTCAAAATCTAATCAAGATTTTTTTTTAATTCGACGCCTATGTTTTAAGTTGAGTGACCACCTATCATGACACCTAATTTCATATCATTCGCTTCAGTCGTTTTTACGTGATGCTTGAACACAAATTTACGCAGTTTGAAAGGATTTTCGCAAAATCTCAAAATCCAATCAGAATTTTTTAAAAATTGGACGCCTATGTTTTAAGTTGAGTGACCACCTATCATGACACCCAATTTCATGTCATTAGCTTCTGTCGTTTTTCCGTGATGCTTGAACACAAATTTACGCAGTTTGAAACGATTTTCGCAAAATCTGAAAATCTAATCAAGATTTTTAAAAATTGGGCGCCTATGTTTTAAGTTGAGTGACCACCTATCATGACACCCAATTTCATATCATTCGCTTCAGTCGTTTTTACGTGATGCTTGAACACAAATTTACGCAGTTTGAAAGGATTTTCACAAAATCTCAAAATCCAATCAAGATTTTTTAAAAATTGGACGCCTATGTTTTAAGTTAAGTGACCACCTATCATGACATCCAATTTCATATCATTCGCTTTAGTCGTTTTTGCGTGACGCTTGAACACAAATTTACGCAGTTTGAAACGATTTTCGCAAAATCTGAAAATCTAATTAAGATTTTTTAAAAATTCGACGCCTATGTTTTAAGTTGAGTGACCACCTATCATGACACCAAATTTCATATCATTCGCTTCAGTCGTTTTTACGTGATGCTTAAACAAAAAAAGCGTCACGGACAGAATGACAGAATGACAGAATGACAGACAGACAAACTTTTTTTTTGAGGGTCGCATCGGATTCCCGGGTGCTTGAAACGGATAGAAATCGCAAAATTTTTGAATTCCAAGAAATGTACAGACAAAAGTCTAATTTTATTTATATAGATGTTTGGTAAAGATAGCACACTGTAGTCTAGAAAAACTGAAATAAGACTTTTTCAAAATTCCCGCCAGTTCCAGCATCAGTTCCTGTAGTCTGAACAGAGTTTACGAGAAGCTAGCTTAATGCATGAGCTGAAAATATCTGACAGCAGTCATGTACTGTTCCATTTCTGCAGTTGCTTTGTAATTGGGGTAATACATTTGGTCTTTTATGTGCTCGAATCAAAAGAAGACGGGAAAGTCGATTTTAAAGAATAAGAAAGCCATAACTCATGCTGCTTCTCATAAGCCTGTGGTATTCCATAGTCATAACAATAATATCTAAAAAACGCCATCTGTTGTGATTAGCTACTTTTCAAGTTTCATTTGAATAATTATTTCTTTTTCGAACAGCTGGATTGCATATTAGTCTTAGTAGGCTTTAACTTATGCATCTAGACCATTTTAGGGGTCCACACACCAGAAACCAAAAGAGAAAAAAAACTAATCAACCGTTCTAAATTGCTTGAATTTTTATTAACTTGTACAAGTCTAACAAAGTAATTCTGATAATTAGTGATACTGTGTGCACTTGAAAGACCTGTTGGCACTATTAGCCATTTCTTAAATGAAATTTTAATTGATATGTGAAGAGAAAATTTGAGGATTATTATATTGTAGATTTTTTTTTTTTTTTTTTGTATATTTTTATAAGGACTATTTCATTTGATGGCTGGGTTATGATACATTTTGTAAAGTTCTAAAAAGTGATCAGCATATTTAAGCACTGCATCTACCTAAGGGTCTATGGTGATCATAAGAAGTTTTTCTGAGGAAAGTACCCTCGATTCCCTGTTATACTCTTTTAGATTAGTAAAAATATTGTATGGAAGGGATCTTCATAACTTAAGGGGGCTCAAAAATTTTAATCTGTTTTGGCTTTTTCACCAAGTAAAGTACAAAAAATTAATCGTTTCTGACATTTCTCGCTTTCATTTCGTCATTTTTTAAATAGACCAGATATTCTTTTCATAAGTATGCATAAGCTTTATGTTCACATGTTCTAATAGCGAAATAGTAATCTAAACTACCTCCCAGAAGCACTCCGGTAATCACTAAGTTAACGCGTGTTGAAATAGAAGTTTCGGCAGGCTGGAATCGGTAAGATCAAATGTAAGACATAGGAATACTAGAGCATACATTCTTGAACTATTAACTGACGCAAGTCGACACCAGACCGAAATCAGCAAACGAATGACGATGGCACTTAACCGATATTGACGAATGCAGCCATCAGCCTGACTGTATAGAAGTTGCGTTTCTGTTTATTGCATATTTTTATATCTCCAATTTCTCTGCGACTCATTAAACTTCAAAGAAACACTTCCATGTTGATTTGCGTTACTAAATTAACTCCTGGTTCCCGACGTCTTTCGAAAATTTCATTTAATTTCGAAACGAACGACAGCGCGACTCTTGAATTTCCTATCGGGAAAAATTTCACAGCCTACAATTACAAAATCTTTCATCCAACTGCTCCTGAGCAAACCATATCTCCGAAAACGAATTATCATTCATAAGCCTGCAGACTGGACGAGCCGAGCACACGTCCGTTTTCCCTCCATTATCGAAACCGCAATCAGAACTACTTTTTATAATGAACAGCAGATCGAATTACGCGGCTCTTCTCATATCGGACGACACTTTCGAACGAAATTAATTCGAATCTCTCCTAATAAACACCGCCCATCTGAGTGGACAAATGACCACCTTTACATGGACCGGCTATATCCTCTGTTCCCTGCACCCCCCCCTCTCTTCCAAATCCCATAATGACTGCCCCCCCCACACACACACACCGTCCCTCTTTTGCTTCAGGTCGTCTTCCTTGCGCATTGTGTAACCAGTCAACTGTTTAATAAAGGAATATTGGAACGGAAATTTCGCCCCCGAAATTGGTCTCTGCAGCCGTACGAGCGAGTGATTACTCGAGCCGGGAGTCAACATCATCCATCGGTGGGGTGGGGGGTGGGGTAGGCACATTCGGGATATTGGCCCACTGACGAGCCCTCGGGGCCCAATCAATGCGCTCGGCTCTCGCCATGCAACCGAGTTTAATATCGGATCTAAACGACGACCTAAGTACCAGTGTGTAAAGGTAATAAAGTTATCCCGCCTCTGGGGAAATCGTCGGAGAGGGGGCGGGTTGTATATATATATCTGTGTGTGTATGTATGATTTTCTGTCTGTGTGTGTGAAGTTCCGAGGATCACACTCCCCCCCCCCCCCTCCCCTTCTCTTCTTCACCGCTATATCGGTAGAATTGTCAGCGGATTTTCTCCTTTTCGGATTTTCGTCTTTATCACTCGCGGAGACTGAAAATTTTACCCCCCGGGGGTGGGCTTGCGGGGGGGGGGGGAGCAAAAGGAACATCTTCCCTAAGAAATGCAATCACTGTTTTAGTCGCAAGGATCTGGTCTTTGCGGCGTCGGCAGGTTTTAATCAAATGGCATTGCCGTAATTTCCTCTGAAATGAAATAGATGTCTTTCTCGCCCAATCTTGGTTTTTCCAGCTCTGAATTTCGAAAAGAAAGATTATCTACACGCGCGCAGCACGGTCTTACGGGTAGAGTCAAACTCGCTTATAAAGAGCGCTAAGGGACCGCGATATTTGATCATTATAGCCGGGTACTCGTTAAAAACAGGTTCATGAAATAATGAAATATCCATGCAGTCTTACTGCATTACTTTTTTATTTCTGTACCATACAAAACAAGTTCCATCTGTTTTAACTGTCTTATAATCTTTTTTAGTATCATTGTTCGTTAAAAAAGACCCATGGACTTAAAATCATGGTCATTCATACCCCAGATTCTAAAAAAGTTTGAAGTTTTTGTGCCCGCTTAAAAACTATTGAGTATGTTGCAGTAGGCTCAGCTTGAAATTCAGCATATTTCTCAATAACATCGTCACTTTCATAGACTTTGAAATGATAAAAGAATTTTTCCAAGAAAGGATTAGCTGATCTGGGGAGGTGGCGCCAATAGAAATTTTATGACTATACAAAAATATTGCTCGGTATAACCGAAGTTTGCCCGTTAAAAGCAAGATACGTTCTCATTGGCAACACTGTACCAAACAAATATTTCCGATTTCCTCGATATATCCGGATTCTTGTTAAATCAGAGCTTGTTTGAACTGAGGAGGTGGAGTCACTAGAAATTTTATGAATATGCAAAAATATTGCTCGCTATAACCGAAGTTTACCTGTTAAAAGCGAGATACGTACCAATTGACAACATTGTACCAAATATTTCCGATTTCCTCGTTATATCCGGATTCTCGTTAAATCAGAGATCGTTATAAACGAGTTCGACTGTATTTATAATGTCCTGACTTCTAAAATTTAGCTGTAGTTCATTTTATATGTTGTTGAATTTCATCTTAGTGTGCTGATGGACAGTTGCTGAAGAGATATTGTTTGAAGCTACGGCTGTCTACACTTGGTAGAAGAAATGTCCTGATCGAGGTCTATTTGCATAATTGAAAGGTTTGCTTCAGAAATGAAGTAGCTCCGCCTATTCAAGTTTGAGGAAAACTGCAAAAGAGCGTTTGGCGATTCAACACAAACTGGAGAGACAGGCAGCTTCATCTCTTGAGAACACAATAACTAACGATTGCTAACACTAACGAAAGAGATTTTTTTTTTTTTGCGAAAGATAGTACTTATAACTCCAAACTCTCGTAAGATGGACAGACCTTCTTTTTGCAGTAAACCCTTCAATTCTAGCAGGGCGTCCTGTCGTACTATGACATCTAGACAAAGTTGAAAATTCTTGTACTACTGTTTGGCCATAGAAAATTTAAAATTAAATAAATATAACATTTTGGCAGCCAGCTGGTCCAGAATACAGAAAAAAAAAATCCTTACTGTAGGAACTACAGTTAATTTTCATTTTAAATAAAATTTAGTCCAAGTAAAGTGAATTCAAATAGAGTTGTATGTTTTAGTTGCTACTTCTAAATTTTAGATATAAAAAGATATTTTTAATGTTGTTAAATTTTATCACAGAATGCCGGCTGAAAGTTGCTGAAGCCAAATTATTTTGAAGCAAATCGGGAGAGGGCTGTCTGCATTTGATAGCAAAATATTCTGAACGAGGTCCATTTTGGGGATTCTAACAGGGCATCCTGTGAGTCTAAACAAAGCCATTCAAAATTCCGGTTTAAAAAATTGATTAGAAAATTAATCAGTTATCCACAAAACTGAAATAGGAAATTTAGCTGACACTCCTGAGTACCACAGGCAATTGGAAGCGATTGTGTTAAAGATGCATAATTATGTGATAAATTCAGTCAATAATAGTTTTTCTGGTATGTACAGGGTGTCCCATTACCGCTCAAACTCTGCAAAAGCAAATTCCCCATTGGGAGTACATAAAAAAATGCCCAGAGAACTGTAACTATACGACCCATAGTTTTCAAGAAAAATAGGAAATACAAAGTATGACGTCACATCCAGTGCAAGGAAAAACAATTAGAAACATTAAGTTGGACACTGGATTGGGTATGGGGGCTCGGTTTTATGGCTGCTACGCTCATCAGTACCTTTGGATTCTTTCTAATAAAAACGTTTGAAGGAATTTATCTATCGAGACCTATTTACAACAAAAACTGATTTAGTGTGTTTATTTATACGGGCACCAGAATTATGCAACTTGCGCTGTTAGCCATTACACCGCGCACCCATGCAAGCTTCTATATATGCACTATGGACATTTTGAACATTATTTTATGAAAGCATATGGAAAAACTATGTTTATGCTTTCAATAAAGGCTCTTTCCGTAGACCGGATATGACGTTTTGGCTTTTTTCTCTCATTTTTCTTTAAAACTATGGGTTGTAGAGGTATGGTTCTCTGGACATTTTTGATGTTCTCCCAACGAAGAATCTGGCTGTGCAGAGTTTGGGCGATATTTATGGTGATATTTATGGGACGATCTATATTTCATTGCATAACAGTACTAGAGGGTTCCATGAAAGTTTGTTTTTACCCTCTATGCAGAGACCACCTTTCTGAAAGACCAATTTGGTATGGTTTCACTGTAATACTTCAATTTTATTAATACATGCTAATAAATACATTATTGGCGTTAACTTAGGTTTGATATTAACTACTGTATGTAAAAAATAGTCACTTCTGTTTAGCAAAAGTTTCATAGATAAAAAGTTAATACATAGTATTGGATATAAAATAAAGAAAAATCAGAGGTAATTCATTCTCCTGCTTTTAGATGTTTAAAAAGTTTCGAAAGGTTCATAAAAATATGTAATTTGCAATAGTAATAATTCAAGAACAAATTTATTAATAAATAAAACACAAAATAACTGTCTTTAAGACAGAACGAACCTAGACCTTAGTTTATTCTTATATACTATACTTATATTTCTTTAAAGAAAAGACCTCGATCTTGGTTCAATCTCTTGCCATACTTTTGGTTAAAGATAACACCACGATCATCGTTCAAGCTTTATCAACCAAGCTTTATCAACCATGTAAAAAGTTAGAGAAAAAAAAAAACCTGCATCCTGGATCTATATTTTATTGCATAACAGTACTAGAGGGAGTAAAACTAAAATAGGGAATTTTAATCCATTTGTGCTGGATATTTTTGCGACTTTATTCGATTTTTACCGATAACAGAAATAATAGATAAATTTCTGGTGTCAATTTCTTGAACAAGGGATGATTTCTTTTAAAATCATTATGCATAAAAATCGAAATATCAACGTCCTACTTGGTCATGTTAAAATATTTTGTAGAGTTAAGGCTCAATACTCATGAATAAAGGCTAGGAAAAATAAATAACGTTTTCGACTAATAGCGAAAATGCCGTCCCAAAAAAGGGACGCTAGGCACAAATGGGTTAATACCATATTTTTCGAAATACTGGTTGCAGCTGAGTTTGCAACGAAATTTTGATGAAACGTTGAACTAAATTTTTAACAGTGTAGGTTTACTTTAAGTAAGTGCTTTTCTGCATTATGAAGAATTGTTTTGATTATAATTTCAGCTCGTGTGGTGTACTGTTTAGTATGGAACATTTATTTTATGTTTGTGGCACACTAATTTTGTTTGATCAGTTTCTGTTTCTTTTGGCTTATGGTGACTGTATTTATGTCATTAAAGTACTCATAGCTCTCATGAATGTTCTCCATTACACTTTCAGTTATTTATGGCATTGATTGCCATTCGTTGTAATTTTCATTTGATCTTGTTTTATAGTGTGTAACATGTTGTTTGTTTACTCGCAGTTACACATTATACACTGAGTGACATTGAAAATGCAACACCAGGAAAGTACAGGAAAATAGCTTCAGGAGCAGCCTACCTACATGGTTTGAGACTTTATATTGCTCCTGAAGCAAACCATTTGTTAGAGAGACTCCATCGGTCAGCACCCGCATACGGAACCAACGGAATTTGAAGTCTCGCTGTACACATTTTTTATACACATTTAGAGTACATTTCAGAGATGTAATATTACATATAATAATACAATACATATACAACATAAATACAATAATAAATAATACAAAATGCTTAAGAATACTATAATAATTTTGGTGAGATATATATACAAAGCCGATAAAAATGTACTTCTAGTAATTGTAAATAAAATTTTAAAGCCAGAAAGTGAGTAATAATCAATACTAATTTTGATAGCCAAATAGTGTAAGGTATTTAATTTTATCTAAACTAATGACAATAATATAATAGCCATTGCAAACAAAAATTTGAAGCAGAAAGTGGGTTGTATTCTAATTTTGATAGCCAAACAGAAAGTAACAAAAATGATTTTTTAAAAAAAGAAAGAAATGCAAGTGCGTAAAAAGGTATTATGGATGGAATTTTATATTACTCTTTCTGTGGAAAATAATAGACCATTATTAATCTTGTTATTCGTATTTGTAAATATTTTTTTCCGAGTCACTTTGTGATGATATACTGTCTGCAATTGGTGGGTAGATATATTTGACTTGTTTTTTATTTTTTTTTTTTTTAGTTCTGTGATGCCTTGAATAATCTTATTAACTAGGTGAAGAAATGGATTGAAGAACCAGAATTATTAAACTTGTATAAATTTGATGATGATTTATTAAATTTAGATAGATACTCAGGGAATGGGCCATGATTTGTAAAGAATAAGTATAAATTTCTATGATCTAATAGAAAAGATTCTGATGGTGTCCTAAAAAATTGAAAGGTATAGCGACCAGTTTCTGCAGCATTCCATTCTATTTGCCAATTCATTATTTTATTTTTATTCAGAATATATTTTAGGTAAGATAGTGGAAAAGAATGGGAGATTTTAAGTATATTACGGGGGTGATCTCTACTATTGTTATTGATAATGTTTCTATTAAAGTTTGATAAAGCAGCCTGCTTGGCAAGGCCGTCCGCCAGATCATTTCTGGCTACTGATGAGAGATTTAATCCATATATCTATTCCATATAATCCATATAACTATTTTGTTCATCTTTAATGTTTTAGTAAGTATTTTTTGAGCTATTGTATTTTTTGGTGTGTTGTTTTGAAGTAATTGTATGCTAGATTGCTATCTGATAGAATTAAGCAAGAGTTAAACATGGATGTTGAAAGCCATTCTATTGCATAAAGTATAGCAAGCATTTAAGCCTGAAACATAGAATTATTTTTCTGTAGTAATATTGGACAACTATAAATAAAATTATTGTGCTGAGAGACACAAAACGCGGCTCCGCATCACTGTGTATATATGTTTATGAAATCAAAAATGTTATTGAAAGTAGTCAAAGAAATTGATATCGGAGGAGTCAAGGGATCCACTGCTGTTTTTAAAAACGGAATATCATACATTTCTGGACTATGTAAAGGATTATTTATTGCTATACAAATGCAACACCAAGAAGAAGTGGTCAGAAAATTCTGCAAATTTCAGGGTAAATGCACCTTGCCGAGTTATGCTAATGATGTAAAATTGGCAGCTCGCCAGTGCACATGGAAAAATATATCCGGGAAGGAACCGGTAGAACGGACAATTTTTGTGAAAGTATTGCTACTAGAGAAATTGTCGTAGAAATTTTGTTCTTGTCTCAGAGGATACGTGTAACCAGAGAATGTAAGTCCGCCGTCAACGGAGGCAGTTCCAGCAGACCGACGATTTTACGAGGGGCATGGTGATCGGACTGGAAAGCCAGGTTGTTCCATTCGGCAAATCTCGGCAAACACACACCTGGATGTGTCCACTGTACACCGGCTGTGGCGAAGATGGTTGGTACAAGGAAATGTGGCTCGTTTAAGGGGTGCCGGTGCAGCCAGAGTGACGTCAGCACGCGTGGATCGACGCATCCACGGACAAGCAGTGGCGGTCCCGCACGCTACTTCAACCTCCATTCTGCGGCATGTTCAAGACACCTTGGATGTTCCTATATCGACCAGAACCATTTCCCGTCGATTGATTGCTAGTGGCTTGGACTCATAGCGTCCGTTAAAAGGATTGCCATTGACTCCACAACATAGACGCCAACGACTGGACTGATGCCAGGCTCGAGCGACGTGGACGACAGAATGACACAGTGTCATGTTCTCAGATGAGTCACGCTTCTGTTTCTCCCGTGATAGTCACCGCGTACGAGTGTAGGGTCGACGTGGAAACAGGTCCAATCCGGTAGCAATTGTAGAACGCCCCACCGCGTGACAACATGGCATTATGGTTTGGGTAGCATAGCGTATGACTCCAGGTCACCTCTAGTTCGTATTCGAGGCACTATGACGGCTCAACGATATGTGGATGATGTGCTGCGGCCAGTGACACTCCCCTACCTTCAAACGGTACCCAATGCCCTGTATCAGCAGGATAACGCTCGACCGCACACTGCTCACATCAGCTAACGTGTTTTGCAAGGTGTATAGACGCTTCCCTGGCCACCGTACTCTCCTGATCTGCCGCCAGTCCAACACATTTGGTATGTGATTGGACGCCATTTGCAGACCCTGCCACTAGTCCGTTCAGAAGTCGAATTGTGGCAAATGGTTGACAGGGAATGGAGAAACATTCCTCAGTACGCCATCCGTACTCTCACTGACTCAATACCTAGACGTGTTGCTTCATGTATCGACGTCCACGGTGGTCTGACAACCTACTAAGACGACGCTGCTCTCCCTCTGTATTATGCATATCATTTTGAAATAAAGATCACTTATTGTTCACTGCTGTCTCTCTCTGCTTGCCGAGTTTCAACACTTTATGGCCACTCTTTATGGGTGTTGCATTTTCAATGTCGGGCAGTGTATATTTTGTATTGGGTTTCTGCGAATCTTCTTTAGTTTATTTATTTATTTATTTGTATTTTTAATAAAAAGAAAAGCTAAACTACAATGCTGTTGTTGGTAATATAAAAATGTTTTGAAACTTAATAAATGGCGTTTGTCCGGAGGACAAATAATGGTGCTTTGTCCAATAGGATGGTAAGGAGGCTTGTTAGCGCCATGCGGTCGCCTTTCCACCTCTTCTGATGAGGATCCAAATTGTGGCGGGAAATTCCAAGAAGGACGTATGTACTTTTAAAGGGCACAATAGGTGACGGGATCTGTCGTCTGTTGTCAAACTTAAAAGGTCATGCAGAAAATTTTATTGCCTTCATCCCGTGTTGATCTAGACAATTTTGCGATTCTTAATAAAAAGTGATAACTGCAAAATCGCAACTTTCAATTCTAGAAAGGCGACAACTGACAACTTAGCTGTACTGTACTATTCTGTAGCTATTACCGTTGAATGCAATTGTCTCATTATATTCTATTACTGCTTGACACGGTAAAAATTTGAATAAAATCTATCATGGATGGAAGAAGGAATAGTGAATGTTTAAAAAATAACCCTTTGGTTTAAAATACAAATTTCATTCCATCTTGATCTTATTATGGTTGCTTGGAACCTAAGTTCTCACAGAAAAATTTTATGGGTGCTCCATGTTAGTATAATTTTTTTAAAAAATAACAAGTACTACCTCTTGGTTATGTATGTGGATGCTTTAGAACTTGAGTACTATCGAGAAAAAAACTGATAGCTGCTTTGAGCTGCTTTATAGTTACAAACTAATATTAAATTCATCGAAGAGCTTTATTAAATATCTACCAGGGCGATTTTTAATTAAAAAATAAGTCCAATCGCTCTTTCCCTTTCTCCGAAAAAAAAATGTCTATTTTGAGCACCCACGAACATTTTGTAAAGTCTGCGACTTTGTATCTAAGCGTTAAAGTTCGCTTTACACAACACTGGTCGAATTTATGACGAGTATGTGTTTACGAAAGGCATACAGCCTTAGCATTCACAACATTCTATCGAAGTTTATGGGTAGTCTGATTTCCTTCAATGGATTGAACGCGATTTAGAGCTCCGTCCGAGAGAAGTTTCCTCATAACGACAGCTTGTTCACTAATTTGGAGGCAGCTATCGTGAGTTTGTCATTCTTGAGTGGTCAAATCTGTGCGCAGTGTCCAAGACCTCTTTCACAGACTTATTACACGACCCCTCTTTTCTTGCTACTGGGCAAGCTGAAGCTGATAGAAGAATACAAGAATCTGAAATTTTAGTATTTCACGAACAAGAATCTAATAAGTATTGATACCATGAAAGGCAAACACTTGCATTCACCAGAGTGCAAATATAAGTTTTTTCCCAACAAAGTTTATTGTACTTTAAAATCTTGATGAAACAACATTCTTCTTCAACATTATTTCTTTGATAAAATAGAAAAGCAACAAAATTATTTGCTTAGTGTCCGAATTCATTACTTTATAAACACAAAAATATAGTAAATTCCTAGCATTTAAATGACCCTCTCTCCTCTTTATAAAAATCATGAAAAGTGTTTAAAACTGGATTTTCCATAAAAATTAAGTTACCAAAATGCATTGGATATAATATTTTAAAATCATCTGCAATTTGTGAGAGAGATTTCTTTGTTTTTGAAAAAATAATGCAAACCAACAAATTTGGGAATAATTTAACTAAAAATCTGAAACTTTTCATATTTTAAATACGCACTAAAGTGATATATATTAAAAGCGCGTCATAATCGATGTGACGTCCCTATTTTTCTTCCTTATTCCATTAAGTTGGAAAGTGTATCATTATTCATGAGTCTTCCGTTCTGCTTCAACCAAATCAACTAAATCATTTTCATGGCCTATTGTGATTTTCTTACGTTTTCTACTTATGCATTATTTTTCACGGACTTTTCATGTTTTATGACTAGTTCATCTTCAGTTAGTCTGTGGCTCAAAACGTTCTGTTTTTTATTCTCACCCTCTTTTATTCAATAGGATATGAAGGATCGACGCATCTGATTATCTTCAGACTTTTTTTTTGAAGACGTTTTTTTTTTCTGGATGCTCTTTTTATACAAATTACCAATTTTTTTTTAATTACCTTTCAATGCCATGTAAAGTGTTTGTGCATTTTTGCGTAATAAACTGTTTTGCATGGACTCTGTTATCATTATTTGAGAGAAGAAGCGGAGTTACATAATGTATTTTATGTGGTATATGTATATATTTTATGAGGTATATTTGTGTGTATTTCATACCAACAAATGACGTAGACGAAAAAAAGAACACGTAAAACGAATGAACCACATAAAATACATTATGTAACTCCGCTTCTTCTCTCAAATAATGATAACAGAGTCCATGCAAAACAGTTTATTACGCAAAAATACACAAACACTTTGGCATTGAAAGGTAATTTTTGATAGATCTCTCACGAAAATTTATCCATCCACGGAGCAACGGGTAAAAAATTTTAACTACAGAAAGAAAAAAAAACGATGCCATCCTTTACATGCAATTTGTTTATCGCGCGTAATTTATAATCCTGACAGTGCGTAAGGCATACGCAAACACACCACAATCACGAAAAAAAAAAAAAATCCACATTTGAAAAGTGCCTCTCCATGACAAATCGCGCAGACAAGTTATGCCGAGGCTAGAAAACCTGATTGATTTTTATAGTACTATAATGCTAATAACGCAATTAGAATAAAGGGAAATTCAAAAAACAGATAAAACACATTATGATACAATGGTTATATAACGGTTCATACCAATTAAAAATATAAAAAAAATTCAGTATAAATTCAGTAGTACTTAATAGCGATGTTTTTATAAGAAATGTTATTGTTAATACAGTATATTTAAATATATAAATTACATTGCTGTTTCACTGTTTAATTTATAATTAGTTACTGCTCTAAATTAAAATAAATATACTTAATGATAATTTTAAAGAAAGGCGTCCCTTCTTACTTATTTTATTATTAATATTATTAGTTTATCTTCCTTATAGATATGAAATCATTCAATGAACATCCCTTTTTCGTTTGTGTAAAGACTACCTAACTTGACTCATTTGTCCAAATGATAGTGTTTCCTCTGTGGTGCTCTATTAAGCACCCCAAAGATCTGGAAGTCACACGTCTACAAATCTAAAAACTATACAGTGGGTGGTCCAACACTTCCCAATGGAATTTGATTAGGGTCGTTTGGGTTTTGCGGGAAACATTTCGGCAAGTATTGTCACAGAGAAGGATCCCTTTTTGTGTGAGAAGGTCTGATTGTTTGTTTTTGATTGCTTTCTATAGTTTCGTCAGAGTACTGTAGTTTTGTGTTGATTTGATGCAGGGGCGGATCTAGAAATTACTCAAGGAGGGGGCGATTTTGTACCTGAAAGAGCAGGGGAAGAATGCGCAAAATCATTTTATAATTAATTAGTATCTAATTAATGATTAATTAATACCAATTAATGTAATTAATTATTTTATTGATAAAATGTATACATGAGCAATGATTAAAAAGGACAGGGAGTAGTACACGCAAAACACCCCTTAGAAAAAGGCTACTTAATTTTCATTATACTTTCATAATATATTTAACAGATTATAACAGATTTTTGGACTTCGCCCAGGAGGGGGCGATCGCCCCCAACGCCCTCCCCTTGGATCCGCGCCTGATTTGATGGGGCTTCCTTAGATCAGGAAATCAATCAAGAGTGGTCCACGGAATAAATTGTTTCGATGTAGTCCATGGAATTAATTTTTCTGATCTGGACGCATGCATGTGTAACATGACCTTACTTACCATCAATTTTCTCTATCGAAAACAGGTTTCACTGTTAAACACCTAATGCAGTGCACACCTCTTACCGCTCTTTATATCCCTGATCGGTGGTGCGGCTATAGCTGCAGTCGCTCTGACTGAGCTGCACATGTCCGCTTTTCATTTGGGAAACCCTTATATTTTTGAAAATAAAATAACAAAAAAAAAATTTAAATACTTGTTTTACACCGCTAGAGTACTCAAAGTGAACACAAACCGATGAAGTTTCAACTGCAGAAAAAATATATGAAATCTAAAAACATCTATCTGCGGATTTTAGTGAAGCTTTCGTGTAATTTCTCTTTTATTAGTAACCTCACATTTAATTAAGAACATTATACTACAAACATTGCATAATCCTAACTTATACATCTTTATTAGGTTTAGTTAATTTTCTATTATTAAAGTTTTTCTTTCATCATGGAGCATGAATTGCTTATAATGCATTCAGAAAACCATTGTATTAATAATCTAAT
Source organism: Cheiracanthium punctorium (assembly GCA_038373885.1). NCBI lineage: Eukaryota > Metazoa > Arthropoda > Arachnida > Araneae > Cheiracanthiidae > Cheiracanthium > Cheiracanthium punctorium. Next base: position 403,305 of record JAWZYV010011187.1, read on the forward strand.
TAATTAAAAGATTTTTTGACTTGCTTTAAGATACTTAATTAAAAAGCCATTTCGTTTTCTAAAACTGCAATTGTCTGGTTGATATTTTTTTCCCTTGTGAAATCAATTTTCGTTAGCAAAAGGAAACTAATTTTTTACATTATTTTTCATCCTCTCTTCTAAACTTGTAATATAATGCAGTTTTCAAAGAAACGTTTCCTTCTGCAAAGTCCACTAAAACAATTAACTGCTTTATTGAAAGAAAATTCAATGATGGTGTCTGAAAGCCAGACTGGAGAATTTCAATTAAAAAAGAAGAGATCGATTTCTGAGTTTAATTAAATATAATAAAAGTAGCACTAGACAAAGGAAAATTGATAAAAGCACTTAATTAAAAGAGATAATGGAAAAAGAGATCGATTGAAGACGTATTTTTTAAATTTGCTTTGATTTCCCATTAGAATGAATCTCTGCATATATTGAAATCTTTATATGAAAAAATATTGTACAACTTGCTTCACTACGCTATGATTTTGATGCGTTAAAAATATATGTCAGGGGGATAAAATTTAACCCGTTGGGTTGAACAACTACTGATTGGGGAAAAATATTAATAGTTACTATAAAAAAAAAAAAATTTTTAACTAATTTATCCGTCATATTTATTATACCGTAGACGTTGTTTAAAGTATTATTTCAATTCATATTGAACGGTACGTTTTAAGTACCAGGAAAGACAAGAAATACATTTCCATGTTAATAATTTTAAATTAAACAATAGAAACAATTACAACAGTACAATAAAATAGCTATAGAAATTATTTCAATGTTTTTACATGGAAAACAAAAGTTATAGTATTTGTTCATAAAATACTGTTTTTATTTTAACTTTATTGACTTGTATTTGATTGATCAATAGTTGCTATATGCCTACCTACTATTAGGTTGTAACGAAAGTTTCCCGCCACCGCAAACATCGTCAGCGCACAGTTCGCGTTGGCGTATTTGCTCATATTTTGTCAAACGATTTTTGGCATTTGAAAGAAAGAGGCTTACTTTATAACACTGTGTTGTGAAATCTGTACAAAATATAGTTATCATTAAGTATAAGGTGTCCCAAATGGAACTATCACTCTAGAGGATTAGAACCATCATTTACTTCCATTTGTGTTGCAAAAAGTCAGTTACATAATATCAACAAATTATGAGTACAGCTTTAAGTACTATTGTTGCATCATGTGACACTGTGCAGGTTTGGTACCGAAAGTTCAAAATCAGTTATCTAAGGAGTTAGAAGTTAGTTTTTCAGGCAGATATGGCGGAAAACTTTTGTTACAACCTGATACAAAGATATTTTATCATTTCAAATACTTTCCACCCACCGCACTTCTATACTACGTATTATATATAAATACTTACTGATTCCTGAGCATGGTAATACGTTTTCAATCAGAATCAATAATAATAATAATAATAATAATAATAATAATAATAATAATAGTAATAAAACCTGTCACAGCTAATCAATTAATTAGGAAATTCATTTATTTATTGTCACTTTGAAAGTGAAGAAGACTGCTAGCGAGACATTTTACCGAATAGCAAATTTTTTTTGGGGGGGGTGGGGAGTTGTTTCATTATAAATCTTATAACTTCTCTCGGATTTTTTTTTCTTTGTTTTTTAGTAAAAGATTTGTCTGCCATCAATTTAGAAAAATTGCAACCAACCAAGGACGCGGAGAGAAAAATTTCAGGGAAGGCCCAAAAAATGGAGAAAGGTAAAATTTCTCGCAAAAAAATTGTGATTATTGACATCCAATTAGCAATATCCCAAGTTTTGAGAGTAGTCCAGCCCTTGTCCGTCCCCTGCCTACAACTATGCAGATGAGATGTAAAATTAACTTCAGTCTTCATTCGCCATATACTTACATTTTATTTTAACGCAATTTAATCTCATGCAATAGACTATTTGAAGCTTAAGTAACGTAACTTCAAAGCTGAAACTGCCTGAACTTAGTAGTGAAAGTAGAATTTTCCGAAAGTACAGATCTTTTTCACTATCAACGATAGAACCCATATTTAGCCTGTTCGCTCCCATTCAGTCAAAGATCCTCCTCAGTATCATCAGTGCGTTCAAAAACGCGTGATGGGGAATAACACTGGTCATGAAAGAGTAAATTTTCGAATTGGGTCTTTTTTTATCATTACAGTGTTATTAAAATCAAGCTGCCTTTTTTTTTTTTTTTTTTTCTTTCTAGCGTCGACATAACTTGTCTACGCACGATTTCTCACGGTGAAGAACTTTTCAAATGTATTTGTCATATAACGCGGAGGGGATGGGGTTTGAATAGTCATTGAAATAGACGTTGAATATATGTTGAAAGTCGCACAAGGTTTGCAATTTTTGATAATTGATTGCCTTCTTTGATGCCAAAAAATAAGTCTTCAAAACTGAACCAAGTTTGACGATATCGTCCTAATTTGGCTAGAAACTGGTAGACGCGACGTTTACTACAAAGGAAAAGTATGGTTAGAATATGCCTGGTGGAGATTTTAAAATAGTTTTGATAGGCGCTTTTATTATAGATTTCAATTCCGAAGCAGTGTTTTATAGAACACAGAAGACAAATACGGTACACTCATGAAGTAGGATACATTTTCCAAATGGTATTTATAAAGTTGAAGTATAGTTAGATTATGTCTGACGAAGATTCTTAAACAGTTTTGCTAGGCAATTTTAAAATAGATTTCAATTCTGAAGAAGCGTTTTGGGAAACAAGAAAGACAAACAAGGTACTCTCACGAATTATGATGCCCATTCCAAACAATATTTAAAATAGTGAAGTATAGTTGGAATGTGCTTGCCGAAGATTGTAAAACAGATTTAGTAGGCGATTTTAAGATAGATTTCGATTCCAAACATTTGAACAAGGAAGGAAAATACGGCACACTCCTGAATAATGATACACTGTCCAACTTAATGGAATATGGAAGAAAAATAGGGATGACGCTTGGTTATGAAAAGTGCTTAAGTTTTTTTTTTTTTTGTAAAGGAGTAATCAGGTTCAATCTAAGTTCAAGGAGATATGTTAAACCTTTATAAATGTGCAAATAACTGCCGGATAAAAGAGATATATTATTTTTATTATAAACCACATAACTTTCACAGAAACAAGAAAATATGTTTTAAAATAACTAGGGGCCAAGGCCCCCAGACGCTCGCTTTTCGTATGTGGCATTCGGCCCCTAATCAGGCTTATTCGTAAAAAAGACATAATTTCAACAGACAAAATCCGAAGATTGGATCAGATAGAATGTTACCGAGCTACACATTGCTTGGTTCTTGCATCTTCATTGGTACATAAAAATTTAAACTTCATACTACAGTAGACTCCCTCCCCCTCATAACACGGAAGATATTTTGTTATGGGAATCCGTGTTGTACGGGTCCTGAGCTATACTTCACCTGGAGTGCGGACTCCGCTAATAATCGCTGGAAAAATTATTTGCACTCCTCAGAAACACAATGATATTTAATGTTGCCATTCAAAAGTTATATTAATTAGGAGCGAAAGCGTAATAAAATCAGAACATCAGTTTCAGCTGTATTTTCAATAATGTAAAACCTATTGGACACACCTTGCGAATTTGCCACCCATGGCCATTTTTCATTATTTGGCGACTTGCGTACATGTGAAGTTAATAAAAGCTACGGAACAGATAGAATAGCCTACCACCAATGGCGACTTTTCATTATTTGGCGATTTACACATGCTCACTTAAGGTTACATTAAGGCTCATTTAAGGTTACCGGAAAACCGTTATCCATATTTTCATTTACATAATCGTTTGCAGATTGGCGTACTTAACACCACGAATTATACCATCTCGTCGCGCTTGCAAATATCCAAAGTGTACTGCTATAATGGCATAGTTAACGCCGCCAAATATTTCTACTGGTAGCCAATAATCCAGCTGGACGAGAACCGGCTTTAAAATAATCTGCATTTTAATTATTTTTCATTTTCAAGATATTAGTTATTCTGTTTTGGAAAAACGAATAATCGCTCATTCTAAACTCCTGTTGTCTAAGCGAACTTACTATTTGAAAATTGTCAACTTTGTGTAGCACATTTTGAGTTACTTATTTCATATAGTTTTTATTTTGGCGTAAAATTGGGCATAATTCTAACTCTGTTTGTAAATTTCGCGCGATTCTAGATGCTTGGAAACGCTTTGTTGCAAAGGAATGAATGATTTTATGCCAAATCTGGCAACCATTCGCTTTATTTTTTTCAGTTTTTTATTAATATCTTCCCAAATAATTCGATTTTCGAAATTTAAATCAGCTTAGCAGGTTCCTCGGAATTTTTCGAATCTGTGGGCACCTTAGTCGAAACTCAAATCCCTATGGTTTAGGAGGAGTTAGGTCAACAAGCTTTGACAGCGCCAGCGGCGCAGCGGCCTTTACTTTTTTTTAGAATAGAAAGGAAACAATCATTTAAATCAGTTGGCACTATTGTTTAACAATTCATGAGGCTTTTTTCCTTTTTTTCCCCAGAGTATGGTAAAATGTAATTGAGTACACCATAGGTATTAACCCGATTGTCTCATAGGATCGACTGTCAGTTCAACATGAACCTGAAGATAATATCTACTCCACTAGCTGTGCCCCTGGGTAGTGACCAGTAGCAACATTGGTGGATGACTTAAGATGTGCTAATCTTCCCAGGACAGCTTTTAGGCGTTTTTAGAAAAATCACATTATTGATTATAGTAATAGAAAATAGAAATGCCTATGGAGGGGAAGTATCTTCGCTTATAGATGTTGAAGAAACCATGCTGTTTGTTGTACAAGTGAAAAACACTTTCTTGAGCAGAAATATTTAAAAAATGTTTTGATCATTAGTCTGAAAGTATTCCGTCTATTTTTATTACATTATTTTATTGGGCTAAAAAATTTTCCAACAAAAATGTTCTTTTTAATGCAGGAAATACTATAGAAAACTAATCGCCACTCTTGAACAAAAATTTAATCTTAAAATTTCATTTCTTATCTTTAAAATGCAGTACAAATTTAAAAAAAAATCCGATTAAATGTGGGAATACAAGCATGAATGTGAGTCAAAATTTTTTGTAGCGCCATCTCGTGTTTTGTAATTCAAACAAAATCTGGTGACCAAGTATTTTTCTGCTGCTTACCGAATAGATCTGCTTTAGTTTTTTCTCATTTTAGAAACCGTTTTAAGTTTTTTTAATTTGGCTTCAAGCAGCTTAAAATCGCTTCTGAACTTCTGAAAAAGAAGTTTACAAGAAAAATAGACATATATTTTCCCTTTAAAACTTCATATAAAAGATAGTCTGTGTTTGGTTGGAAGATAAATATGTAAATATATTCACAAAAATTTAAATATATATTAAATAACACTGAATATAACAGTCAACAACTTTCGCATGAGGGCAAGTCGAAATTGTCAGTTATGAAAGAATGTGGTTAGGGTTTAAAAAATACCATCAATGAAATACCTTTTAAAATGTCAAACAAAAAAAAATGACTTATATAAATAATTTTAATTGCGTATGAAAAAATTGTATTCATTCAAAAATTGTATTGTATGGTAGCGCAGAACATTGTTATAAACTTCATTTTGACGATCTCGTTTGTAATAGCAAAATAGCATTTTGTGTCATTTTTAAATCTATGGACACTGCTCGTATTTCAAGAAAGTAAAATTCTTTGTGTGCAAAAATGTAAATGGGAAGCTCCATTCTTAAACATACTCGGTGGACATAAACAGAAATCAAGTTGAGTTGTAAATAATAAATTATTGTGATTTACAGGGACAGTGAAATGTCTGGGAGAATATAAATTTGAATTAAAATTCGGCAGTTTAACCCTTTAGCGCGCAGTGTTCCCGCTCTCGGAACACCAAACTCTGACGTTTTGACTGTTGCCAGTCACGAAGAATAGATTTGATTTCTAGAAAAATAGTTGCAGGTGACATATCTCCACGAGAATCCTTTACTTTTTAGCACGTTATTTACTGTGCAAAAAATTGTCACGATTATTTTTAACAGCACTGACATCTGTTTAAAAGTGGAAGAATGCGAGAACAGCTGAATAGATTGCCCAATACTGAAAAAGGGCAGCCGTTGCCATCGCTCGACTTAACTACCAGCAAGATGGCGGACGATCGAAACGTTCATCGCGTTCCATCATCATCCACAGATCTAGAGACCCTTTTTTGACGACAGCCAGTAGCGGATCCAGGGGAGGGGCTAGGGGGCTTCAGCCCCCCCCAAAGAGATTGCTCAAGGGTAACATTCTGCTTTATTATACACTTTAAATAGCTAAAATGATCATATTTCATTACTTAGCCCCTCCCAAAAACCTAATACATTGGTTTAGAATAAAATTTTGATTTATAGTACATTTTAATTGGGTGAAATAAGCTTTTTAAAAAATTTAGCCCCTCCCAAAAAAAAATTCTGGATCCGCCACTGACGACAGCTGGCTGTGCTGCCCTTTTTTCAGCATTGGGAAAGGGTTGCGCCTCAAAGGGTTAAACATTGAATTTTTTGTCTGAAATAGCGAATGTAAAAATAAAGTACGGAATAACTTAAAAAAAAAAAAGAGTGATCATTATTCATATTTCATTATACAGCTTTCCGTTCAGAAAAAATAAATGACGGACAGAAATTATTAAGGCTGTTCTTTTTAGAATACTTTTGAACAGCTTTTTAAAATATTTAATCGCTCAAGAGACTCTGAAAAATTTAGAATGTACCTTTGTCAGTTGTTCTGTGAAATGTTTCAAAGAATGAACCTATAGAAGTTACTAAAATCTCAGGGGAATGCTAAACATATTGAAATTGACAACATTTCTTGAAACAGGACAGGTAATTTCTTGGTCCACTTTTGAAGGAAAGTTTAGTTAAAATTTAGCCATGTATATAGAACAGTTTATTTTTACAGAACTTACTCATTATCGCCGAGTTGCAACTACTGAAGTTAATAACAGAAAATTTGGTACACTGAAAAAAAATGTTTACAGCACAACGTGTGGGTAAACGTATACGCCAAAACTTTGTAATGTTGGCGTTACGTTTATCCACATGTTGTACTGTGGATTTACATCACGTTGCGATGTCGGCGTTATGTTTATTCACGTGTTTTGCAGTGGATTTACAACATATAGTACTATGTTATTTTACAGCACAACGTGTGGGTAAACTTAACGCCAACACTTTGTAATGTTGGCGTTACGTTCATCCACATGTTGTACTGTGGATTTACAACACGTTGCGATGTCGGCGTCATGTTTATTCACGTGTTGTGCAGTGGATTTACAACATATAGTACTATATTATTTTACAGCACAACGCGTGTGTAAACGTAACGCCAACACTTTGTGATGTAGAATGTGCCAGTGCCAGTTGTCATACGATCTTTGCCATAGGTTCTTCGGGATTGGCTTATCAATGTCATTAAGTCCTTTATGAGTGGATTTACAACACACAGTGCTTTATTATTTTACAGCGATATATGTGCTAAAATTACAGGTAATTCTTACTGTGTACGTATGTTATTTTTATAATGTATCGATGAGAAATAGTTTCTCAAAATTCGACCCCTAAAGTATACAGGGAATTAAAACGTTCCTTCCACATTTTCCTCGATATCTCAGAGAAAAAAGTACATTTTCATAAAATTCTTGTTTTATAGCAGTTCTAAGACGAATACCTAGACATCAATTTCAGAATATTTTGAAATTTGTTCCCTGTGGACGGTAAAAGCGTGTTTTCCACACACCTTGAAATTAAAGAAAAACGATTATCCGTTTTAAATTGTATCTGAAACGAACAGATCGTTTACATGTTGCTAAGATGGAAGAAAAAGTTACGATTGCCTGTTCCATGTGTTCAGTATGAATATAAAATATTTACAATAAAGCTGATTTGTGCTTGCTACTAGATCTCGCATTTCAAATTTTAAAACATTATATTTCAGGTATTTAGATATTTATCATTTAAGAACCTTTTTGTCTGTCGTTTTTGTTTTGTTTTCCCGAACGTGACAAAAAATTTGTGGTATTCTATTTGTTTATTTAATGTGGTGTTAAACACTCAAAAAACCCAGACAGCACAACAAACTTGCATCAAACTTGCAACAAGCTTTATTTATCAAGTCAATAAACTTGAATTAAGCTTGAAATTTTCAAGCGTGTAAGCTTAATGCAAGCTTGAATCAAGTGTTCTAGTTTACACTTGCCCAGCTTGCATTAAGCTTGACATTTCAAGCTTGAATCAAGCCTGACATAGCAAGCTTAATTTCAAGCTTAAAAATTTTTCCAAAAAAAATTTCCTAAATACACGGGGCGCCGAACTCTCCCCACATATTTCATTTTGCCACGCATTTTCCCATCTACGCTGAAATTTCAATTTAATTTTATCTGTTTCCATCAAGTGTCCGCGGCTAGAATAGAACCCGGGACCTTTGGGTTGGGAGGCGAGCGTCATAACCACTCAGCCAACCTGAGTTGAGCTGATATGACTAAAGTTTGAAGTGACTGTTCACGCCGTTTTCTGGCGAGATCTATTTTCCGATATGTTGACTGTTTCTTTTATTTTTCCATTGGATGCATCAAAATTAAAAGAATGTTATGTGCGATTTAGAGACTCTACTAATAGGGAAATAAACATAATATAAACTTAAAAGCAGCACACGTTTTAAAACTTTCAATATCGCAACACTCATGTGTCGAATGAGACAAACGACTGATTTTGAAATCAATTTCGTAGTATAATTCTATTTTATTTTGAAGAATTTCCGTATTTGTAAATATAGAATCTTTTTTTTTAATTCTATGTTCAAGTACATTTATGACTGATGATAAATTATTTTGTGGCGGCCAGAGCCTGATCATAAGTGGTCGGGCCCCGGGGCAAGAGGTTATTTTGGGGCCCCTATACTACTATGACAAGCATTTTAACTTATTTTTGTTTGCTGTTCCATTTTCCCGACATAAAAATAAAACATTTTTAAAGAATACTAAAATTGAATTAAAAATTACCTATTTATTTATACTTATTTAGAACAAGACTATGTATTTAAAAGTGATTTTAATATTTTTTTTTTAGTCCGTTTGTATTATTAGCGCATGGGTGCGCAAATTCTAGGAATGGCAATTACGAGCCATGGGAGCAAAGTTTCTCACTCCAAAAAATTTTCTTGATACACCAAAATGTTCGAAATTTTCTTTCCTTCATCACGAAATAAAAAATGTTAACTAATGGATATTTTGTGATAAGCATATATATATGGCCATACCATACGTTTTCAAAAATTCTTAACTTCTTGTTTATTGATCTATGAGTCTTAACAAACTAAATTGTGTTAATTATATTAAAATTTATTTTAGGGTTAATTAATTAGTTAATGGAATTACTAATGTTAATTAGATGTAAATAAAACTCCCCTCGTGTTACACTTAAGAGGGGCTTATCCCATTCATTCCTTCCCCTTGCGTGTTCTAATGTCCAGGTTTTGTGCGATATAATAAAATAAAACACAACTTTTACGAACTTTTCTTTATTTAATGTCCAGCGACAGATGGCGCCATCAACGCAAGCTTCCTTTTCAAGCTGTAATCAAGTTGTATTCAAGGTTGACAGTTCAAATTGACTTCTCAAGCTTGCTGCAGGCTTAAAATGAATTGAACTGTCAAGCTTGTATTAATACGTCAAATTCAAAGAAATGTCAAGCTTGATTTAAGCTTATGTGCTGTGTGGGAAATTAATGACGCTTTTTTACCCAATGCACTATGGACTAAAGCTTCTTCCATGCATCTCCCAGAAAAAAATCATAAGCACGAAAATCGACTTCAAAAATGGGCAAAAGAATTACCTATTTAATGAAATATTCCAAAATTCCGTATGTTTAGAATTTTTTCCTGGGTATTTCGTAACTCCTGTAGTTTCAAGCTTTGTAACAGTTTACTGTACAACTTGTAAACAGACTTTCTGAGATTTTTTGAGTCTCTAGCACAGTTAAATTCTTCAAAAAGTTGTCCCAAACTTGCATGATTTCCAAAAAGAACATTCTTCGTGAGGATAATGTAACTCAACTTTTAGTACGTAAACATCTAAATCTAATCAAACTTCAAAAAGAGTACAACTAAATTTAGTAAAGAAAAAAAGAAGAAGGAATCTTTTATTTATTATTATTATTAATGACTATGTCATTTTATCTCTCAACACCCTTTATTGAAAAATGTGTCCCAAAAATGCGACATAAAAAAGCGACATAAAAGTATGCGACATAATTTTACAGATATTTAAATACTATTAGTTCAGAACAGCTTTAATCTATTGTCACAATATTTCGTAAGCTGTAGCATATGCTACACACTGCAAAAAATAATCGTAAAAATACAGAACTATTCTGTCACTTTTCGACAGAAAAAAAAAAAAAAAAAATGTTAACAGAATTTAACTATGCTTTCCACGTAAATTTGCTATATTTTATGTTATAAAACGTTATTTAGATAATTATGTTTTTTAACGACATTTATCTGTAGCTGTGGCAGCGAACCAAATAACCATTTACGTACGACGTAAAACTTGAACAGCCGTAAGGAATTGGCGGTGATTTTAAAGGTAATTTTTTTAAATTATTACTTATATTTTCTGAAATCTTTCTGCTAAGAAATGTTGCTTTTTTAAAAAACTTTTGCTTTAAAATATAACGACATTCTATCCTTATATAAAATAAGTAGTGTATTTTAAAGCCGTTAAGCCTAATGTTTACAACCTATTTCTCGTATAAAACAATTAGTAAAGCCTGAATAAATTTAATTTTCTCGGTTTCTAATCATTACTCTCATTTTATTGAAGTATTTTACAGAAACAGTTAAATAGATATTAAACTTATGAGGTTTAAGAGCGGCACTTAAAATGTTGGTTTATTTGTGAAATAAATTGTTTACATTTTTCCCTTACTCTCCCCGGAAATCGTGTGCAGAGTTACGATTGCGGGGTCAAAATAATTTGTGATTATATTCATTTCATGTTACTCTAGTCATATTTTTAATATACATCTGTAAAAAACACACAGAAAAACACTAATTTTCAATTTTAAAATTAAAGTAATGATACGATTTGAAATTCATATGCCACCGGGATTAAAAATTAGCTCATAAATTGTCAGAGAAATCTCATGGCAAGTTTACTTTTTCTTTAAAAACCTGAAAAATAGAGCTTTAAGTTTGGAATAAATGATTTTACCCACTTTATATTTTCTGTCTGATAGAATGTTTTCTGGTTATGAATGTTTATTGTTATTATTATTCATCACTGAATAATAATAACAATAAAAAGCTTTAGCGAGTTTTGCTTTTATTATAAGTTTAGTACTTTTATTTAAGACAAATATTCCATTGCTTATGCTTAATATTACTGGGTTTTACTCGTATTAATACTGGTTAGTAAATGGAGTTGTTTACCATTAACCTTGTGTACAGGCAATTAGTATAACCTTGTTTTACTAACAAAAGTTGTCCCCAATTTCATAGGTGCACTATGAAAACTTCTACAGACCTTTACAAGTAAGGGGTCGATCCAGGGTCCCATTTTTGTGAATTTAAACACTGTGATTTTTGTGAATTTTCTTACCATTTTTAGATAATCTTGTGTGATAATGCATCTAATAATACATCTTACAATAATCCATTTTATGGAATCCAAGAGCAAACATTTATACGGTTTTCTCAAAATCCCATCATCTATGAAATATTTGAAACAATTTTGGAATTTAGAGTTTAAATTAAGTTGCGTCCAACATAATTCCAAATTTCATTTGCTCCTATTGCCATTTTTCAGGAATGGAACAATAGTGTATTGAGTTTTTGTAAAATCTTAAAATATATAAAACAACATTTAAAGTATTTTGACGCCTATAGTTTAAGTTACCACCAGTGACGATACTAAATTTGATTTCATTCGCTTCAGGGGTTTATAACGAAATCGACAAAGATTTTCACATTTTGAACAAATTTTAGCAAATTCTCAAAATCTAATCAAATTTTTTTTTTTTTTTACATTCCACAGCTACAATGTAAGAAATATCTGTAATTTTACCACACATATTGCTGTAAAATAATGCAGCACTTTTTGTTGTAAATCCACTCAAAAATGACGTAATGACATTCATAAGCCAATCACGAAGAACCTATGGCATGAATGTATAAAACTGGCACTGTATACATCACTGCTGGCGTTACGTTTACCCACACGTTGTGCTCTAAAACATTATTGCACTGTGTGTTGTAAATTCACTCACAAAATAACGTAATGACGTTATAAGCCAATCACGGAGATCATTGACTAGAAAACTGACACAGTCTGCAGCACAACGTGTGGATAAACGTAAAGCCAGCATCACAATGTCTTGGCGTTACGTTTACCCACACGTTGTGCTGTAATCATTTTTTTTTTCAGTGTATATTAAATTGAGTGACCACTTATCATGCAACCAAATTTCATTTCATAGGTTTGGTCATTAATACGTGATGCGGAACAAATTTTTACACATTTTGAAACGATTTTGCAAAATCTCATAATCTATTTAAAACTTTTTTTTTAATTTGAGCACCTACAATTAAATTGAGTGACCACCTATAATACACTTAATTTCATTTCATTCACTTTAGCCGTTATTACGCGATGCGCAAAAAAAAATATTTACGCATTTTGAAATAAATTTCGCTAAACCTTAAAACCCAATTTAAAATATTTGAAAAATTTGACGCCTATACTTTAAGTCGAATGACCACCTATCGAATCAAATTTCCTTTCATTTCAGACTTTATTTCGTGATAATGGGACAAAAATTAACGCGTTTTAAAACGATTTTATCAAAATCTCAAATTCTGATCAAAATATTTTAAAAATTCGACCTCTATAGTTTAAGTTAAGCAACTACCTATCTCGTCACCAAATTTCATATTCGCTTTACGCGTTATTATGTGATGCTCGAATAAATATATACGTATTTTGAAAAAAATTGTCGCAAAATCTCAAAATCTAATCAAAATTTCTAAATAATTAGATTCTTATAATTTAAATTGAGTGGTCACCTATCATGTCAAGAAACTTCATTTCAGTAACTTTAGTGGTTGTTGCGTGATGCACGAACAAAAATTTACGAAGTTTGAAACGATTTTCGCAAAATCTTAAAATGTAATCAAAAATTTCAAAATATCCGACTACTGTAGTTTAAGTTATGTGCCCACTTATCTATGTCACCAAATTTAATTTTATTCGCTTTAGTCGTTATTACGTGATGCGCGAACAAAGACTGACACAGCTTGAAATGATTTCCTCAAAATCTAAAAATCTAATCAAACTTTTTGAAAAATTAGATGCCTATACTTTAAGTTGAGTAACCAGCTATCATGCCACCAAATTTCATTCCATTCACACCAGTCGTTATTACGGGATCAGAAACAAAACTTGAGTACACAGTTTGAAGAAATTTTCGAAAAATCTCGGAATCTAATCAAAATTTTTTAAAAATTTGACGCCCTAGTTGGAGTAATCAACTATCATTCCATCCAATTTCACCCCATTCACATTAGTCGTTATTACGTGATGCCCGAACAAAAGTTTACGCAGTTTGAAACAATTTTCGCAAAATCTCAAAATGTAATCAAATTTTTAAAAATTTGAAGCTTACAATTTAAGTTGAGTGACCACCTATCGTGTAACCGAATATCATTTTATTCGCTTCAATCGTTTTTGCTTGATGTGCGAATATAAATGTACGCAGTTGGACTCGATCTACGCCTGTAGTTTAAGTTGAGTTACCACGTATCATGTCACTAAATTTCATTTCATTCGCTTCAGACGTTTTTACGTGATGCGCGAACAAAAAAAGCATGATAGACAGACACGGGGGCCCATAAAGGGGGGAGGCAAGGTAGGGCACTTGCCCCCCTCTAGATTTTTAGCATAATGTCTTATGATGTAAACAAAATTGCATCACAATTCAAAATCAGAATAGTTTGAAATTTGCCCCCCCTTAGAATTTTTTTTTTTTTAAGTTAGCCCTCCCCAAGAAAAATTTTTATGGGCGCCATGCAGACAGACGAACTTTTTTTAGACGGTCGTACTGCATACCCAAATACTTGAAACTGATAGAAATCCCAAATTTTTTAAATTCCAAGTAATGTACAGACAAAAGTCTACTTTTATTTACATAGATTACGCCGGGCAACAAAACAAAAAAAAATGGGGGGGGGTTCTGTTCTCGTGTGTAAATTCTGATTCTAGACATTGAAAAACACTTAAATTTTCATTTTTAGTTCTTAAAGTTTGCTTTCGTCTGATTTACATCGATAAGTATATTTTAATTTATTTCATAAACAAAAGATGGCAGCACTTTGATTAACCCGAAAGTAAACTGTATTATTATTTGAAACTCTGTAGTATTGCTTGTAGTATTATTTGTAGTATTATTTGTAATATTATTATTTGTTTGTATTATTATTTGCTCATACGAACATAAAAGAAATACGAAAAATATTCACTTTTAGACAATTGATTATCACAAATCTTGAATAAAAAAGACTTTTATATCCAGCAAAAACTTTTTTCATCATAATTTAGAATGGAATATTATTATTTGTTTGTATTATTATTTGCTCATACGAACATAAAAGAAATACGAAAAATATTCACTTTTAGTGAATTGTTTATCACAAATCTTGAATAAAAAAGACTTTTATATCCAGCAAAAACTTTTTGTTCATAATTTAGAATGGAATTATAAAAAAAATATAAAAATCAGTGATTTTTGCCAAAAAATTGAAAAATTGGTTTAATTTCTACAAAAGCAAACTTTCATAAAAAAATTAATTATTTTCCTTAGTTTTGGCGTAGGAGAAACTAAAATTTAACATGTAGAAGTCAGACCCAAAAATCGTGTTGGCCGGTGTTATTATTATGCGCAGTTAAAAATTTTGCGTTCTAGGCACGGTCCCTAGTTGGCCTAGAGAGAAATATGTCCTTGAGAAGAGTGGTAACTCAACTATTAGTACATAAACGTCTACATCTAATCAGTCTTCAAAAGTGTACAGGGTTCTTGTTTATGGCAAGTGACTTAAAAATATGACTTGATATCATTAGGAAGAGAACCCACTGTTTACATTTCACTGCATCATAACATTGCATGCAGAAAAAAGTGTTTTACAGGCAAAGCAAGTTCAGGAAGTGTTTTCAAAGAACTAACTCAACACGTTTGGTAAATCTCCATTTACTGAAATTTTTTCTTTCTTTTTTTTTTTCAATTAAAAAGGTAAAATTCTTATTTTTTCTTAATTAAATAAAAATTCAACTAAACTTTTTGTTAAAAGAAAAAAGCATTGTATATATTTCCATAGTTTTGCTTCATTCAATTTTAATCTACAATATGTCAAATAATACAAATTATTATATCGTAGAATTTTGCCAAATTTTCTAAAATTGCTTCCGGCGAATTAATATTTTACGCTAATTATAAAATTTAAAAAAAACATTGTTATGATTGATACTTTATAGCAGTTACTATTATCATATTTCTCATACTATTATATACACACATAACAGAATACATATATATATATCATTCATTATATATATAAACTTATATTACAGAATAAGCAACAGGGATTTTTTATTAATTTATTTTGTGTTTTTCCTCTTTCTCTTTGTATCAAAATTTAAGTTACTTTATATAACAAATTTTTGCAAAAACAGTTCCAAAAGAAAAAGGTACAACTATCAAATTTAGTTAAGTGGGGATGTATTCAATAATGAATTATAACTTTGTAAAAGAGTTCAATTTTATTAGCTCGATCAGATAGTCTTTATTATTGATAAGAAAAAAAAGAAATGTTTCATTTAATTTTGTTTCTTTTTATTTAACTAAAACTCCAATACTTTTGAGTTCGTTAACCAAATCACTTTTATCACGAGGTATTTTAAAGCATACGAAATTTTACTCTAGAACGTCATACGAATTTTAAATTAATTTATCAAGAATAAGAGTACTTTCAATGTAAGTTAAGTTTTAAAAAATTATTTTAAAACATTATTTGTATTTTTTAAAGATAAAATAAGACTACGAAAAGAGCAGATCCTCGCACACGAACAGTCATGTGACTTCAAAACGAACCGTGCCCACCGGAGCCTGTCATTTTCCTCACGATTGAAGAGATATTTTGAAATTACAGAAAGAAAATATCAGATTCCTTTGTTCACTTTATCTGTCAGTGCACTCCCAGAAATTCTAAAAAAAAAATTCCAACAGATAGAAAGAAATTAATAATAAATAATATTGAAAATGTCGTCTGTTATTATTAGAAAATAATAGTGAAATATAATAATTTGCAATAATATATAGTAATTTATTATAATTTACAAATAATATTTTATCATTCGTTGATTACTAAATTCTTAAACAATACGTATAGTAGTAAAATTAAAGTACTTTTTTTTCTAGCCAACACTTGTCAGATTTTTTAACACTCTTTTATATACAGTGAAGCACCGATTATACGTTTTTCAAGGGACAAGGGGAAAAACGTATAAACGAAATTCTCAAAAGTACGTAGATTTTTCGTAACAACCAACAGTAAAAAATCGGATTTAAATTAACTACATCTTATATTACTACATGGAAGCAAAATACACCAATACATACGTAATAATAGCATTTTTATTCTGAATTTATTGTACAGCCAGTACTTGTATTCATATTCATTCCGCATGTACAAAATATTTTGTAATTTTCGACTGTATGGCTGTGTGGGAATCCACAGAAAAAAGTTCTTAGCACATAGTTAGAAGTGCCTCTTTAATAGTATCATTTAAATTGCCTTAAATTAGGTATTCTTTCATATAATTAGAATCTGTCAAGGCTTGTTGAAAACTCTCATCACACATTTTCTCTCCACTTCAGTTCTAAAATAATAATAATAATAAATAAATAAATAAATAAATAAATAAAGTATAAATGAAGTTTTTAATTTCATAAAAACGTATAAATGAAATTGTATAACATTAAAATCGAATGGATTTCGCCGATACCATTAAAGAAACGTATAAATGATAAAAACGTATAAAAGAGAAACGTATAAACGGTACTTCACTGTACAATATGAACACAGCCTATAGGCCGTTATAATTTCATATTAGTTAATAAAAATGACTGTAAAGAATTAATCGCTATAAAAACGTATGCATATAGAATGGACAGTGAAGAGTTTGAGGGTAGTGAAAGCACTTTCTGAGGAGGGGCCTCAAAATTTTGTTGTGCCGCGGCATTCCCAAAAGCTAAATCCTCAACTGGGCTGATTGTTAATACTAGTTTATAGTTCAGTTATCGAAAACGCATTACTAATTTTTTTTTTTTGAGTATTTAACATCCTCGTTAACATCCAGTTCGTTTCTAAAATTGTTTAAAAGTTCTGTGATGCATGCCGTTTAACAAAAGAAACACCTCTAATCAAAACAATCAGCAGGGCCGTAGCGCTGGGGGCGCTGTGGACGGCTCAGCCCCCCCTGGAAAAACCTAAGCCCCCCTAGAGCAATTAACAGGCATCAGGAATACTTTTTTTTTAAATAAGTTTTTGCAGTATCTATCCCTATGTATAAAAATCAGGCCCGGACTCGGCTGGTCGGCGATCGCAATGAAGGTCCCCGACCCCAAGGGGGCCCCGGTGAGGCATTCAAAAGTGGATATACAACTTCATAATAAGAGTAATTTGATTATTTATTTTCCAGTAATCTTACGCAGTGACGCAGCGGAGGATCCCAGAAATCCCGCGACGCAAGGAGCCCCGAAAAGTTAGCCCCCTCCTCAAATCTCTAAAATAGTTAAATGTGATTTTTAGGCGCGTAAGCCTATAATTTTAAAATATTACATATTCTAATACTCTATTCCCTCTAAATTCCTCAGTAAGAGGCCGGGCCTGATTTCCGGGAGGGCATTCGGGGCAAGCGCCCGGGCCCCCAAATTGTTCTTTAAGAATTTGTAAATTGTGGAAAAGTTTTCAAAAGAGGGGGGCCCTCAATGAAGCTTTTGCCCAGGGCCCCCAAATCGACAAATCGGCTCCTGAAGAGGCCCCTTTTAAATCTCTAGCCGAGGGCCCCAAGAGAGCCAGTCCGGGCCTGATAAAAATGAACATTTTCTGCTGTCAAAAATGGAGTTTCACCAGTCTGCACGCTGCAAACTCTTGAAACATCGTAACGTTCAAGAATTTTGCAATACTTGTCAATTTTTGCCCTTTTTTTACTGCATCCATGCACACAGTAAAAACAACTTCTTAAAAAGAGTGCGAGTGGGTTATATAGTGTCCAGTTAGAATACGTCTGTGAACTTTTGACAATTAATTTCCACAAAAATCTGGCAGCTAAAATCATAAATCTGAATATGGAATTGCGAGGTATCGACTTACATAATGCGCTAACGTATGCGGTTCCAAAATCAACAATATTTCTACCCTGCGAACGTCAATCACAATAAGATGTAACAGAACCGTACCCAGAAAAAAATTTCGGGGGGGGGGGGGTAACCAAGAGGTGAAAAAGGCAAAATTTTTCACAAAAAGGTTTCATTATTATTATTTTGTAAAAAAATTTAAATTTCGGGGGAGACCGGACCCTCCCCCCCCCTGGGTACGGCCTTACCCTTTGGCCTGGATATTTTGCGACTCTTCGATTTTACTGATAACAGAAATATAGATAAATTCTGATGTCACTCTGACAAGGGATGATTCTTTAAAATCATCAGCATAAAATCGAATATCACATCTACTGGTCATGTTAAAATTTTGTAGAGTTGAGCTCATACTCATGAATAAGGCCATGAAAAAAATAACGTTTCGACTAATAGCGAAATGCCGTCCCAAAAAGGACGCTAGGCATAATGGTTAGATGTAACATTGTAGCATTAGTGTTGACCGACATGCACTAGTATAAAGAACTGTTAGCACGGGCGCAAGCTGGCCGCCTAGCGTCTAGTCAGTATATCACTACATTGCGAATCCGGGAAACTGCAATCAGTAAAGGAGGAAGTGAGAAAATTTTTGGACTTCTCAAACGACACAAATTCTGTTGACAGGGCCACTTCCAGACGTGCCTTTGTGAGAATTTTCTCTTTGGCGCACCCTCTCTATTTTAGCCATCTCCTTCCTCAGAACTTTCACTGTCATTGTATCATGTTTTGGTGGGTAAACACAAGCGCGATTAAGACGAACGAGGCAACTAATGACCTTACAATAATAACAACAGTTCCATCTGGCGATAATCAGTCATTGTTTGGTAAATGCCCAAAATCTCGCCAGTTGTCGTCGACCTTGGCAAGTTTTTCCAAAATATCGCCAAATTTGGCGCGGAAAATAATTTCGAATTTCGCATAGCTCTAAAATTTTTAACCGTATAATGTTGAAAATATACCGCATAACGTTGCATTTAGAACTGTTGTAACATCCAACTGTGCATATTTTTTTTTATTGCAGTCGACTGGGTAATTATTTACAGGGTCAGCCAAATGACTTACGTTAAGGAGTATGGATGCATTCAATTCGTTGAAAGTCAGTGGTCAGTGACTACTTTGGCTCTTCCCAAAATCTCGCATCCCCAAATCAAACTATCTCAAGCTTGTCGGCTTTTGGTGAAGTATCGCCAAATTAAGTGCCAGACAGAAGTAAATCTTTCAAATTGAACCCAGCATGGCGATATCGGAAGTATTTGGCTAGAAATCGATAAACCTTAGTAATACTGCAGTATTTTATCTCATCCAACCAAAATAAGTTTAGACGAAGTGCGCCGAAAATATTTTTGATTTAACCCATTTATGCCTAGCGTCCCTTTTTTGGGACGGCATTATCGCTATCATTCGAAAACGTTATTTATTTTTCCTAGCCTTTATTCGCGAGTATTGAACCTCAATTCCACAAAATATTTTAATATGGCAAGTAGGATGTTGACATTTCAATTTTTATACATAACGATTTTAAATGAAATCATCCCTTGTTCAAAAAGTTGACATCAGAAATTTATCAATTACTTCTGGTGTTAGCAAAAATCGAAGAAAGTCGCAAAAATATCCAGGCACGAATGGGTTAATAGACGTGCAAGGAAGTCATGTGTTTATCAGATTTGTTGACATACTTCTTTGTGTCCGGGAAACACAAAGAGAGATAGATGTTCGCTGGCGAGGCAGTTTTTTTCTGAGAGATCAAATGAATTCCAATTTGCAAATAGGAATAAGTAAAATAAAAAATTTAAATAAATGTATGTAAACGGTTTAGTAGTTCCCTTAGAGCGTAATGTAATTTTATGAGTGTCCCTAATAGTCCGGGAGCCAGCTGACATTTTTGATGACCAATAACTAAAAATCTGAAACCTCGTCCTATAGTTCATTTAGTTATACACATAACAGAAGTGAACGTCAGCTGGCGCATTTGCGGTGGCTGCAGCCGCCCCGGCCGCCCAAACATGTAAAATAATTAAAAAATAATAATTATAATTAAAAAAATGAAACTTTGTACATGTGTTTATCACGTTGTATACAAATGAAAAAAAAATAGTCAGCTGGCTTTATAGCGGTGGATTATACGTCGGCTGCCGATGATCATCTGCATTCGGCTTCATAGCGGTGGATTACACCGGTCAACAATTTTTTTTTTTTTTTTTTTTTTTTTTTGAGGGGGGGTCTGTTCTCATGTTTAAATTCTGATTCTAGACATTGAAAAGCACTTAAATTTTCATTTTTTGTTCTTAAAGTTTGCTTTTGTTAGATATACGTCGATAAGTATATTTTATTTCATAAACGAAAGATGGCACTTTGATTAACCCGAAAGTAAACTGTATTATTATTTGAAACTCTGTAGTATTGCTTGTAGTATTATTTGTAGTATTATTTGTAATATTATTATTTGTTCATACGAATATAAAAGAAATACGAAAAATATTCACTTTTAGTGAATTGTTTATCACAAATCTTGAATAAAAAAGACTTTTATATCCAGCAAAACTTTTTGATCATAATTTAGAATGGAATTATAAAAAAAATATAAAAATCAGTGAATTTTGCCAAAAAATTGAAAAATTGGTTTAATTTCTACAAAAGCAAACTTTCATAAAAAAAAAATTATTTTCCTTAGTTTTGGAGTAAGAAAAACTAAAATGTAACATGTAGAAGTCAGACCCAAAAATCGTGTTGATTTGTGTTATATGTCGACATGTAAAGAACATCCGTTAAGTAAAATAATAATAAAAAGCTGAAATTTGGTGAAATATAAAGCTGATATTTGGTAAAGTGGTAGTTAACTTTACCAGTTTTAGGAAAAAAAAGTAGTCAGCTGAATTTTGGGTGGTGGAAAAGTGGTCAGCTGGCGCTTGAAAGTTACAGCGTATTGCTACACGCACAGGCGCCTGATGTATTTCACTAGCATCAGCTGATCACATTTACACCGCGGAAAATTCAGCGGACAACTTCTTTCAGGTAACTAAGAACTACTTTACAAAGCTTCAGCTTTCTTGGTTTCTGATATCTATCAATTTTTAATGTTACATGGTGCGTCTCATAGTGCGTAAACTTAATTTTTTTTTTAACTCTCAATTATTATATTTAAAATACATTATAATGAGAAAAATATAGGGGAAGGTGGCCCAAAATAATCCTAGAGGGCAAAACGATCCACCTATTTTTTTAGATACAGTCGCGCTGCCCATATGATAGCACATAAATTAGTTGTGCTAAGTCAAGAAGAAGCAATGGCGATATTTAAGCGATCGGTGTATTACTTGTCAGTATAATTGTTCAAAAACTGGTTTTTTTAATATCTATACGAGGTAAGCACTTTCTTATTTATTTCGAAATACAATATTTACAGAAATATGACTTGGTTGACTCAGCAGAGTATGTTTTTAGGTGTGAATTTCACTTATTTAGTTTATGTTTCTCGGCGATTTCCAGTATTATGAACTAAAGTGGGCAGCCATACTGCCGAGTACAATGATCCATCGACTGAAGAAACTCCAGTACCGGGCCTTAGTCATCATGGCAACACTTCAAACTTTCTCAAAATGCATGACTCCCCTCACATTATTTAATTTATTTCTGCGTTTATTGTAAGCCACATTTTTTAATTATAATTTTGAAATTTTCCATTTATTGTTTGTGACACTTTTCTATTTTAAAATTTTCATAAAATAAAATTATACATACTACGTGATTGTAAAACTTATTTTATTTCATTATGTATAGTCATAATTACTTATCTTTTATTCTGCGATGAAAAACAATTCGCAATTATTTTCAAATGAAGGATCATTTTGCCTGTGGGCGAGGGTAAAATGATCCTTTGGACTCTTCAAAATTCTATTTTTATTATTTTTTCTTTTCGTTACTCAATTTGAGCTTAAAGTATTATTAAAATATGTTTATGATGCAAAATAAAACATTGTGGCGAAGGGTCAAAGTTTTATTTAACATTTATGTTATTTTGTGCAAGTTTTCCCCCTTAAGGGAATCATTTTGGGCCACCTTCCCCTATATAAACATCGAAGAAAATTTTCGCTTAAAACTTTCGCTTTATTTCGTAAAAGCGAAAATTTCGTACCTCAAGTTATGTGTAAATTATTTTTTGCTCAGCTGTTGAAAGCGAGTTACCTGAAAGACGTTGTTCGCTGAATTTTTCGCGGTGTAAAACTAATCAGCTGATGCAAGTGAAATACATCAAGCGCCTGTATACGTGTAGCTAATCGCTGCAACTTTCAATCGCCAACTAAGGACTTTTCCAACACGAAAAACTTAGCGGACTATTTTTACTTTCCGAACATGTACCATGTAAGGAAAGTATTGTAATCATGAAAAAATTCGACTTCGAGATTTTGGTGTTTTTACACGTTTTGAGGGCTTCTGAATCCATTTATGCTATTTTTACGAGATGTATGTATGTATGTGTGTGTGTGTGTGTGTGTGTGTGTGTTTGTGTGTATGTGAGTGAACACGATAGCTCCTGAACGGAGCATTCGATTGAGCTCAAATTGGATATATATGTCATAAACCACCGTCGCAAGACCGGTATTGATTTTGGTGTGTATAGGACTTATAGTTTTTCTACAGGGCTACGACAAAGATTTCTTTTACATTATGGCCTATGGGGGGAATTTCTTGAAAGTGCGCTAGCGTTTAAACGGTAGATTCGATTGAGCTCAAATTGGGTATACATGTTATAAACCACCGTTGCAAGACCGGTATTGATTTTGGTGTGTATAGGACTTATAGTTTTTCTACAGGGCTACGACAAAGATTTCTTTTACATTATGGCCTATGGGGGGAATTTCTTGAAAGTGCGCTAGCGTTTAAACGATACATTCGATTGAGCTCAAATTCGGTATACATGTTATAAACCACCATCCTAAGACCGGTATTGATTTTGGTGTGTATAAGACTTATAGTTCTCCTAAAGGGCTACGACAAAACTTTGTTTTATGTTATGGCATAATGGCATAAGGGGAGAAATTCTTGAAAGTGCGCAAGCGTTTAAACGGTGCATTCGATTGAGTTTCAATTTTGTATATATGTTTGAATTATTCATCGATTAAAATTTATTTAAGTGCTTGGTAATGATCTTAATCGTAAGTGTTCGGAAAGTCGAGTGGAGTCACTCCAGATTTTTTTATTATTGTTTTACTTAACGGGTATTCTTTACATGTTGACGTACGATCCTCCGCTATACAGCCGAATGCAGATCCTCAGCTGACGTATAATCCACCGCTATAAAGCCAGTTGACTATTTTTTTTTTTTTCATTTGCAAAGTGATAAACACATGTACGAAGTATCAAATTTTTTATTATAATTATTATTTTTTTAATTATTTTACATGTTTGGGTGGCCGAGGGGGGGGGCAACACCCGCCGCTACTCTGTCAGCTGACGTTCATTTTCTTTACTTACAACATAAAATGAACCAAAGTAAAAAATCTCAGGTTTTTTGCGATGATGACTCCAATTTAGCAGCTGGCTCCCGGACTATACAAAAGCATTGGTGATATATGCATAAAGGTAACTTATAATACTCAGAAATGGCGCAGCTTTATGTTCGTGAAAATAGTTTTGGAATCGGTTCAATAGTTGCAGAGATGCCCATACTGCGTTAGGATAATTTTCAGTGTCCCTGTAAAAGAGTGTATTTATGTTATATAAATGAAAGGTAGCCTATAATACTTAAAAATATTGTAATAGCTTTCTATCGCTGAAAAGAGTTTTAGAATCGGCTTAGTCGTTACAGAAATAATCGTAGAGCGTAACGCAATTCTATGAGTGTCCGGGTAAAATAACTATTCTTGTTATATACTAGGGGTCAAGGCTCCTGGACTCTCTACGCTCGCTTTTCGTATGATGCCTTCGGCTCTAATAAGGCGTATTCGTAAAAAAGGCATAATTTCAAAAGAAAAAACACTAAGATTGGATCAGATAGAATGTTACTAAGCTACACATTGCTCGCTTATGCATGTTCTTTGGAACAAAAATTTAAACTTCTCACTATTTTTAATTATGTAGAACCTATGGAAAACCTTGCGTATTTGCTACCCATGGCGATTTTTTATAATTTGGCGACTTAAGTATATGTATAGTTAATAATTAGTTCAAAGAAAACAGTACTTTCTATGTTTTCCTTAATGAAAACTACGGAACAGCTAGAATAGCTTGCCACCAATGGCGACTTTTCATTATTTGGCGATTTACACGAACTACTAACTAATAATTACTGCTTATGTAAGGTTACCGTATAAATCGTTAGCCATATATTCCAATACATAATTCTTTGCAGATTGGCGTATTTAGCAGCATGAAATATATCATCTCGCCGCGCTGTCAAATATCCAAGCTGTACTATAAAATGCTATAATGGCATGGTTAACTGCCGACAAATATTTCTACTGGTAGTAAATAAGCTGAATCTAACCAACTTTACTATAATTTGCATTTTAATTATTTTTCATTTTTAAGATACTGTGTGCTAACATTTTGGAAAACGCGGTTTAGAGTTACCCTGCTTGGAGAGAATAGTCTTTTGCCAGATCATACCTGTGCCTGATCCCAAAATGGCGCTTTTTAAATCAGCTAAAATTAGTTATTCTCTTTTGGAAAAATGAATATTCGGTAATTCTAAACTCCTGTTATTTAAGGAAAATTACTATTTGAAAATTGTCAACTTAGTGTAACACACTTATTTATGTCACAAGCTTTTAAATTTGGCGTAAAATTAGCGTCATTCTACTTCATGATTGTCAATTTCACGCGATTCTACATACTTGGAATTGCTTTGTTGCAAATGCATGAATGATTTTATGCTGACGAAAATTGCCTAGCCTAGCAACCATTATGCTTATTTTTTCAGTTTTTTATTAATATCTTCTAAAATAATTCGAATTTCGAAATTTAAGTCAACTTATCGGCTTCCCCGTAATTTTCCGAATTCGTGAACACCTTCGTCGAAACTAAAAACCCACGGTTTCGAAGGAGATATCAGAACAAGCTTCTGACAGCGGCAGTTGCGGCCGTGACTTTTTTTTTAGAATAGAGAGAAATAAAAGGTAGTCCATAATACTCAGGAATAGTGAAGCTTTCTGTTAGCGAAAACATCTTTAGAATCGGTTTAGTAGTCATAGAGATGTCCTCAGTGCGTAAGGTATTAGAATTATTCCGTTTGTCCATGTAAAAGAACTATTTATGCCATATGCATTAAAGATAGCCTTTAATACTATGTAGACAGTTCTAGTAAAAAGTCCATTTGTCAGGATGGAACACAAATTTTATTGCTTCAAGAACTTCGTCGAACAATCAGCCGTGCAAAATTCACAGACACTAATGGCCAGTACCTTGCTTATAATAGTCCTCTCAGTACAGAAGCTTTCACGGATGCTGTATTTCTTAAAAAAATAAAACACTTCCACTGGCAAAAATTCAATGGAAACTTACAAAGGAAATCATAAACAGTCCCTCAGGACTCAGCAATGAAGAATTCACACTCTGTACTCAAAAACAAGCAAAATACTGCTTCCAATAGCACAATTTACAGAGTAATGCACCGAACTCAATTAGAGTTCGAATATAACTATCTCTTGTGGCCTGCCCTGTCTCCATTTATAGGTGTCGCAGAAGCTAAGCGAAAATTCTGGTAGGAGCTATTTCTCGAAGAACCCGCATAAAGCTCGAATTTTGATTATGTCATGAAAATGGAAATTAGTAATACAAAGCTACAGCGCAATATTAATGCAGGAAAAAAAAGCATTACTGGTCCCATTGGTAAAAGCGCACCAAATGACCGAAATGTCGCCAGGCTTGGCGACTTTTTTGGCGAAATATCGCCAAATTTGGCGTCAAAAATAAGTTCCCATAAGTCAAATCACCAAAGCTCTAGCATCAATATTTCTCGAGATTTCTAGAAAACCCTATGTTAACCAATAGGCAAACCCAAAACTCCGTACGTCGCGTTCTAGTTAACCGATTTTGATACAACAAAATGCAAAATTTAATTATTTGACTCGTAGGGTACGAATTTTAGAATAATTTTAATATCTGGAAGCGAGAACAAACCGAAAATTCTTAACAATATATATATAAACCGTTTAGTATTAGAGGTGCCTTCAGAGCGTAAAGTAATTCTTATGAGTGTCGCTGCAAAAGAACTATGTGATATGATGGATAAAGGTACCTTATAATACACGGGAATATTGTAGCTTTCTGAACATGAAAAATGTTTGAGAATCGGTTCAATATTTACCGAGATGCCATAGAGCGCAATCCAATTATTATAAGTCTCCCTGTAAAAAATTATTTCTGCAATATGCATAAAAGGTAGCCTATAAAATACAGGTATGGTGTAGCTTTATATTAGGGGAGAAAATTTTAGAACTTGTATAGTACTTACAGGGATGTACATAGAACGCAATGTATTAGAATTATTTTGAGCGTACCTGTCAAAGAATTATTTATGCTATATGCATAAAAGGTAAACTGCATATTAATCCAGAACGTAAGCAATTTTCAATCCAAATATTACGCAAATCCGTTCTACGGTTTTTGCGTGATTGAGTCAAAAACACTCAAACACACAAAAATGCGAACTTTTACATTTATCATATTAGTAGAATAACTTTCAATAAAGAGACAATTTTTTTTAATCAATGCTATAAAATACAGTATAATAATGCTTTTTAAAAATGTGGCTATAATATACTTTGGAACAATGGACTATACCTTTATTGAAAATCGCTTTTAACAAAGGGGCGTAACCGTTAGAATCAATTAAAATATGTACGGTATAACAATGCTCTTTAAGAATGTGTGTCAATAATATACGTTAAAACAGTTCACTAAACCTTAAATAAAAATGACTTTCAACAAAGAGACGATAATTGTTGGAAATATGAAAAAATACACGGTATAACAATGCTCTTTAAAAATGTGCGTCAATAATATGCTTTGAAAGTGTGGACAAAATCTTTATTTAAAATGACTTTCAACAAAGGGGTGTAAGTGTTGGAAATAAGGCAAAAATACAGGATATAACAATGCTCTTTAAAAATGTGCGTCAATAATATGCTTTGAAACAGTGTACTAAACCATTGTTTAAAGTGACTTTCAAGAAAGGGGCGTAATTGTTGGTAATAATGCCAAAATACAGGATATAACAATGCCTTTGAAAATGTGTGTAAATAATGTACTTTGAAACAGTGGACTAAACATTTATTTAAAATAACTTTCAACAAAGGGACGTAATCGTTGGAAATAAGGCGAAAATACATGGTATAACAATGCTCTTTAAAAATGTGTGTCAATAATATACTTTGAAACAGTGGACTGAACATTTATTTAAAATGGCTTTTAAAAAAGGAAAGTAATTGTTGGTAATAATGCAAAAATACAGGATGCAACAATGGTCTTTACGAATGTGTGTTAATTATATACGTTAAAACAGTGGACTAAACCTTTATTTAAATGACTTTCAACAAAGGGGCGTAATTGTTGGAAAGGCAAAGATACACGAAATAGCAATGCTCTTTAAAAATGTGTCAATAATATAATTTGAAACACTGCACTAAACATTTATTTAAAATGACTTTCAGCAAAGGAGCGTTAATTGTTGGAAATAAGGCAGAAATACACGGTATAACAATGCTCTTTAAGAAAGGGTTTCAATTATATACTTTGAAACAGGGGACTAAACTTTTATTTAAAAGGACTTTCAAAGAAGGAACGTAATTGTTGAAAATAAGGCAAAAATACAGGATATAACAACGGTCTTTAAAAATGTGCGTCAATAATATGCTTTGAAACTGTGGCTAAACCTTCATTTAAAATGACTTTCAATAAAGGGGCGTAATCGTTGGAAATAAGGCAAAAATGCACGATATAACAATGCTCTTTAAAAATGTGCGTCAATAATATATGCTTTGAAACAGTGTACTAAACCTTTATTTAAAATGACTTTCAACAAAGGGGCGTAATTCTTGGAAAGGCAAAAATACACGAAATAGCAATGCTCTTTAAAAATGTGTGTCAGTAATATAATTTGAAACACTGCACTAAACATTTATTAAAAATGACTTTCAGCAAAGGAGCGTTAATTGTTGGAAATAAGGCAGAAATACACGGTATAACAATGCTCTTTAAGAAAGGGTGTCAATTATATACTTTGAAACAGTGGACTAAACCTTTATTTATATGACTTTAACTACGCCCAACAAAGTGGCGTAATTGTTGGAAAGGCAAAAATACACGATATAGTAATGCTCTTTAAAAATTTTTGTCAATAATATAATTTGAAACAGTGCACTAAACATTTATTAAAAATGGCTTTCAACAAAGGGACGTTAATTGTTCGAAATATGGCAGAAATACACGCTATAACAATGCTCTTTAAGAAAGTGTGTCATTTATATACTTTGAAACAGTGGACTAAACTTTTATTTAAAATGAATTTCAACGAAGGAACGATATTGTGGGAAATAAGGCAAAAAATACAGGATATAACAATGGTCTTTAAGAATGTGTTTCAGTAATATACTTTGAAACAGTGGACTAAACCTTTATTTAAAATGACTTTCAACAAAGGGACGTAATTGTTGGAAATGATGCAAAAATACACAGTATAACAATGCTGTTTATAATGTGTGTCAATAATGGGCATAGAATCAAAGGGTTATATTAAAAATGCCTTTGAACAAAGGGACATTATTGTTAGACTTAAGGCAAAAATATACCGTATAACTATGCTTTTTAAAAAATCCGTCAATAATATATTTCTAAACAATGGCTAAATTTTTAAAGTATAAAATTAAACAAATGGAAGTAATTGTTTCAAATATATGTAAAAGTATAGGTTAAAGTGCTTATACACTGGATTAACTTATAGAAAACCTTTCATGTATTAGCATAAATAGTTCTACAAGGACACTCAAAACAATTCTAATTCATTACGGTCTCTGTTACCACCGAACTGAATCTGAAATTTTTTTTCACTGATAGAGAGCTGTGCTACTCCTGAGTAATATGAGTACCTTTCATACATATTGTTACGGATTTTCGGGGCAAACCGCTGTTCTGGGGCTTAAAATAGTTCAAAATTAGTATTTTATGCGTCCAATAGTTAAATTTTGCTTTTTGTTGCATCAAAATCGGTCAACTAGAGCCGGAGATACGGAGGTTTCGGTTTCCCCATTGTTTTTCTATGGGTTTCTAGAAATCTCGAGAAATATGGGTCCTAGGGCTTCGATCTCTTCACTTTTGGGGACTTATTTTTGGCGCCAAATTTGGCGATATTTCACCAAAAGTCGCCAAGTTTGGCGACATTTGGGTTATTTGGCGCGATTTCCACAATGGGGCCTGAAAGTTGGTTTTTCCGCATTAAAAACGCATAATAACCTAACATTTCTCTTCTAAGACGTAATCAACATTCCCGCTTTATGTGGAATCCTCGAGAAATAGACTTTTTTCGAAGATTCTTGTACTGCGTCGGGTATAAACATAAGCGTGTTTCTGAAGCCCCAGTTCAGTGTTGATTAAGCTTTGACAGAGTGAGTACGCTTGCTTTGCTCATTGATAGAAGCGGTGTTTCGCGCTGTTTATGAAGCTTTGAATTTAAGTGCTGTGTGTAAAATCTTTATTGCTGAGTCTTGAGAGACTGTTAGTGTTATCTCTTGTACATTTTCACTTTATTTTTACCAGTGAAACTGTTTTATTTTGTGTGAGAAATACAGCATTTGTGAGAGCTTCTGATCTAAGCGGGCTGTTAAAAGCACATTACTGTTTAATTGTGCTTGTGAATTTTATACAGCTGATTGTTCAACAAAGCTCTAGAAGTAATAAAGTTATTTTCCATCCTGACCAGTGACTTTTTACTAGAACTTTCTACACCAACTGAACTTTAGAACGATGTACCCCGGAAACAAGCAGAGTATTTCGGCAACAAATATAGCAATTTTACAGGGGCTCTCATAAGAAATACATAAAATTGGCATTATTGTAACCATTGACCAGATTCTAAAAAAAATTCTCAGGTAGAAAGCTACACTATTCCTGAGTATCATAAACTAAGTTC